>JAVLVB010000106.1:1010718-1035573 GCA_032876305.1 Orestias chungarensis | reverse complement strand
CTGCTGATTCCAGAGGAGTGAATGCTGCAAGTCAATGACTCGATGCAATCTGCTGGGGTTCCTTAGATTGGAAACTTTTTCAAATTGATTTGATAGAATGTATCCTTGATTTTAATTGATTTTTTGTAAAGTGCCTTGAGACGACACCTGTTGTAAATTGGCGCTATATAAATAAACTGATTCTTGATTCTTGATTCTTTAGAAAACAAGGGAGTGATGCCCTTAAGAGCACATTTGTAGCCTGTTTATTGCATAATTGAGGCCAGTTAGGTCCCAAAAACGTGTGCCTCTTCTAATCAATCGCCTCATCTGCAATCAAACATAAATTAATAATCTGAAAGCAATCTACTAAACTCTAATCCAACAGTAAGTCTATTAAATATGTCAGATATATATCCATGTTAGGAATAATCATCACAGAAAGAATCATCACCGTTTAATTTAAAATTGAGATATTAACACATCACCATAAAGTAGTGTTGGCAGCTTCTTTCATATTTAATTTGAAACATGTTCTAGGCAAAAGGCAAAAAAACTGTACCAAAAACAATTTAACTAAGACTGAGTTTATACAGGCCAATAAGAAAATGGCAGATTAATTAGCAGAATTGTTTGTGCCAGGACATTTCCAGCAGGATCTTACTGACAGCTAATTTAAGACAGACACCAGCCGAGGCGCTTGAGCAGCATGTCAGCTCCGTCATTAGACAGAGACAAACAATACATCAAAACAGTGATGTACAGCCAGAGGAGTTACCAAAAACTGTGGTAATAGCTCCACAACTGTTGACTTGGATAGATTTAAGCTTAACAACTTAGTTGGCGTGAGCATTCAAGGCAAAAACACACTTGAATTAATACAGCGCAAAATTTGACATGGAATACTATCCCAGTGTTCACCTGCACAACAGAGTGAACAGTAAAGCTGTTAACAAGAGAAAGAGCAAACCATCTCCTATCATCTGTTGGGGTGGCAGCATCAAAGCAAGGGACTTAAATAGGTTCAGAAAATAAAAAAAAATGGCAAGGTTTTTTTTTTCTGGGGAAGACTCATCAACTACTGGAGATGAGGTGTCAACTCAAGATTCTTAAGAAAAATCATAGAAAATCCTGATCTTTCTCTTCATAAGACTGTTATACAGTCTGTCGCTTAAAGAGATTGCAATACAGACTGGTAGAGGAGCTCCTTCCTGCCTACAGCCATCAGCCTTTACAATAACTCTTTGAAAAAAACTTGAAAAACGGGAGCTACAACAACCTTTCATTTCTATTATGGGGTTAATAAAAGTATTATGAATTATGTCCGATAAATGAGAGTAAATGAAAAGATGAGCATCAAACTAATCATATGACCAAAACTGAACCAGTGGCAACTTCTAGGTCAGCGAGAGTCCTAAAACTGATCAGGAACCTTGGAGAATGTTTATATTTTACAGTCTCCTAAGACAATAGAATAAGTTTTGGCATCCAATATTCAAACAGCTATGCTCACAATACAGAAAGAAAGAGGTTAGGATGATTTTACAAAGCAAAAGCTATAGGCACCGCGTTAGCTAAAATACCAAATACAGATTGTTTGCAAAAACATAGCAAGGAAAGTGTATATTAGAAATTTGAATATGCAGTGACATAATCCTAATATTATGGTAACCTTTAAACAGCAAATAACATAGTTCCTGCTCAGAGGGAATTCTGCTTCACAGAAAATATCAAACTACTGGCGCAAGGTATAAAGCCCTGAAACAGGAAGCATCCACTCTATGTATATATCATTCTTCATAAAAATGATCAGATATGGTGCAATATCACCTTTTTCATATAATTAGGTGAAAACAGTTTGACAGTTTAATTATTGAATTAGTTTGAAGAGCTCACAAGCACATAGAAGCTTTAAAGAAAACAGACAAAAACCATAGAATGACTAATTTGCACGTAACAACATACTCAGCAACAAATTTAAAACCTCATCTTTTTCAATCTTTCTTATCAGTGTCAATAGAGACATACCTGTGGTAGGGCAGAGCTTAGCTGACGCTGCAGCGAGTCTCTGTCATAAATAACGTCCTGGAGATGCTGCTGAGCCAGTCCCAGGCTTTCCTGGGTTTCCCTCAGCGTATCCAGGAGCCGGTCCCTCTCATCCAGCATGTTGACCATCAGCTGCTCAAAGTGGGAGTCCGGATCCGAGGCGCTGCTCTGAGAGCCCCGCTGGCCTATAGCGGTGTCCTCGCTTATCGTGGGCATCACCTCGCACATCATCTTGGCTCTGGTCAGGAGAACACAGGGTAAGGCTTAACCAAAGATTTTGCAACAAACCATCGCATGTTCCGTTTAGTGCACGTCTAACACGTTCTGCTTGCAAATTTTCTTTATCTCATTTCAACAAGTTAAATAACAGTTTCCAAAATTCTATCAATCATTAGAGAAACAGAAATTTAAAGCTCTACTGCTTGTGGTCCCCCCCATCTTTGATTTTACATGATTAGCATCATGAGAGCACAGACCAAACAATAAGCTCACATGACAGCGAGAAGCATGCACATACGGCTCGGAGTAAAACAAACATATGTGTGTGTTAATTTGTGAGACTATCCACACGCTGTTGCTTAAACTGCCGTGCGTAATTGCTCGGGCCCCGACACAGTTGGAGCCTGGCTCAGCATTACATCGGTATCTTGAAGCTCACGGAGATGTCTCGGGATGCTGGGCATTCTGCCCTAGATTTCACGCTTGTGCCGTTTATTGGGGCAGCTCAGATCGCGTTACATAATACAACATATCTACGCCACAGTTGGATATGCGATTCCATATTCAAAGCTCCCTGCAGGGTCTTCCAATGCACGAGGGGCCGTTCTCACTGGCGGGCCAGTTAGTGAGACAAAACGATTTGCATCGGCGAACGTCATAGCCATACGATGAAGCAATGAGGCACAAAACGACACAGATTATAAATAATTCAACCGTTTAAGAGAGAAAAAGCCTGGTTTAGCCAGGTCTAAACCACAAAAAGATTGCCTTATTTACAACATAATAAATACATGTTCTAACAGCAAATAAACACGTGTTCGAACCTTATTTACTCACCTTTAAAGGAAGACAATCCCCATATAGACATGTCTTTACATTATAAATGTGCTTATATATTAAACCACTTAAAAGTGGTGACCATCGAAAAACTATAACTTCACATAAAAGTAATCAACAAATTAAATTACATTAAATACATTTTTAATGAGTTAACATATTAAACTAGGGCTTTGTAAAGTCATCTTAAAACTCACTGATCTACTTGAAATGTCGGATTTTTTCCTTAGCAGTTTGACATTCAGCAAGCCAAATTAATTTAGTTGTATTTATTTCCCTCGCCTGACGAGTGGAATTTCAATACCAAATTGAAAGATCCCCGTTCCCCTGCATGCGCTACAATGCCAGCTCTGTCCCTCAGCGCGTTCTGGCATTAAACAGGGTCTCCCATGTCCTCTCAAGGCGACGGGCCAGGCACCCATTCAGACACCATTCGCCACCATTTAGACCAGAGAGACTGTCCTGCAGGCTGTAGCTTGACCGGCTGCACATACAAGCCTCTTCGCTCGGGGAGGAGATTTGCTGGCGGGGACACCAGGACATCGGTTCTTGAATTTCAAGTAGAACAAAGCGATTTATTTGTGTACATGGCTCATTGCTTGAAGCCGTGCAAAACAATGAGGTGTTTAGTTTTATTACTTATTCTAAATCGTACCAATCTGACACGCTTTTTAAATTTTCAGACAAGGATTTAAGGCACCATCGTGGATAATAACAATAACAATAATAATAATAATAATAATAATACCTGACATGTAATAGGGGTATATTTGCACACTCCATCAAAGTTCTGTTAGGATGTTTTTCTACAATTCAGCTTACATGGTTGTTTTTTTATTATTATTGCATTCCTGCCCTTTTTGCTCCGATCTCGCAGTCACTGCCAATCATAACATGTCTGCCGTCTCCTGAAGATGGAATGTAATCTTTCTCAAAGCCTCAAACCACATCAATCAATATATTTTCCTGTCTCAATAGTCTCCTTGTAGGTTTATCGAGTTAGTTTATTGAGATGATCAAAACATTCAGGTTCAACCGCCCCAAAAAAATGACATTTTGTAGGAACATTTGACCTCTTTGCGGAATCATTCTATTACGATCCTGTTTTTCAAGGCCATGTTGGTGCGCAAAGTCAAAGCCTTTCCACTAAGTGGGTTAAGAGCCGGTGGTCTGTTGTAAAGTTCAAACTTAACTACGATTGTACAATATCATTGAAAACATAATTATTTTGGTAATTCAATTTAAAAAATATTAATCATATTTATTATAAACAGGTAAAATAAAATGTAAATAAGTTTCAATTTGTAATTTGTAAACAGACAGCTCATTATAGGAAGCAAATGTAGTAGCTACCCTGGGTGATTGTTCAAATCAGCAGTTTTACTCTAGATTGTGCCCGTCCTTATAAATTAGATTAATATTTTTCCTTTATGTGTCTTGTGTCTTAATATTTCAGGAAAATCTATTTATTAATCATAATTTTGAACGTTAACTAAATACATCCCTCATACTGTTACAAATGCATGTAATCGTGGTTTCATTCAATTGCTTTATTAAAATCTAACATTTCAATGTTATTCTTATTTAGGTAAATCTGTAGATCCATGTCAAACTGTAAACATGGATTTAAAAAAAAAAATCAGAATTGTAAACGCATAAACATGCAAGAAATATTGGGATTTTTCACTCCATGCCATATGCCGATGATTGAATTATTCAAAGGCCGCAGGAGAGTTTCCCCTCCCAAATCACAACGACAGATCCACAGAAACTTTCTTGCTTGAAGCCTTACAAAACTCAGAAATCTGGCACCAATACTGAGAAGTCCACACAGCTAAAACTGAACTTAACATATTAGGAACGCACATAAATTCAATGTTTTATTTTCCTTGATGGCATTAAAGCAGTTTTAAAAAGGCATATGTACAGCTGGATCTTAGTCCAAAGTACAAAATACAACCCATTATATCAATTGTGCATTGATGCTAGGTGTGTGTAACAGATAATCAACAATTGGCTACACAATCTCTTACATGTGCATCTCGGTTTCATTATTTTAAATATATTGTTAGTGCAATATTTGTTTGTAAAACCCTTTTAGCAGAACAGATTCTGGTAAATTGATATTTTTTGTGCTAATGCATTAATTAAAAGAGTCACATTTTACATGCTATTAAGATATTCAGTGCCTGATGGCTTCCCTCAACAATAGTAACCCACACCTGCTCCAGGATTCAGAGCCTGCCATGGTCAAGGTCAAAGAGTCAGATGGTGTCGCATCATTGCAATATTGTCGTATGATCTTTTTAATATTATGCAGTCCTAATGTAAAGCTCTTATAATTTGTTGTTTTCAGCAACAACAAAAGAAGTATAATAATGACTAAGCACTTCTGAGATATTTTAAGAGCTAAAGCTGCTAGACAAAAACATGGGTTTAAGAGTGGGGGCTGAGAAACTAAAGAGCAGATTAACTGACAGTTAAATTGTTCTTCTGAGCTCAAATATTACATTATGAACAAATGCACATTCCAATGCAAGGTTTTGAAAATTCAATCCCTAAGATTCTTGCACAGCAAATGTTGTATATCTTCTTTGTGACCCCAATGCTTCTTCTTGCAGAAGATATCGTAAAAGTGGATTTTACTTATAAAAGGTACTGATCCTTAACCTGAATTTTTTTGCCGGTTTCAATCACCTCGGAGTAGAGCGGCAGTCGAACGGAACACAAATAGAAATTTAGAGATATGTTCCAAAATTAAACTCTAGCAGCCTCAAAAAAAAGCTGTAAAACAGATGTAAATGTACCCAATAATAGCAAGAGCAAATCAGCGTGCTGTGGCTAATTTCCCCAAACATCTTCAGTTCATCTCATTCGTGTGACAATTGTCTGAGCGGATCAAAAGCCGTGCACAAAAATAGCTGTACATTCTCCAGCTTTCTAAAGCCAAATGAGGCAAGTTCAGCACAATTCACCACCTGCAAAACATCGAAAGATAAGCAGCATGCGAGGGTGTGCAGAACAGGCCAAGGACTGAACCTGGTACTTTGGAGATAAGCTACAGAGCTGCATGCTTGTTAGGCTGACTTTGGAATGACTAAGATAAATCAAATGTGTTTAAAGGCTCATTATCACCAAGTGTGGCATAATTAATGATGGAGGTGATTATCAAGGGGATGCTCGGCTAAAACTTTAGGAAAAAAAGCTGTACCCCAAAAGCAAATATTTGGGCAAATTATTCAAATTTTGAGTTCAGCTTTACAAACATTTATATTAAAAAAAAATAATAATAACCTTATGATTCAATCATTAGTGCTAATATCCTTACAACAAGATGAGAAATTGTTTGATATTAATGTGCTCAACTTGCATCAGAAATGCAATTACAAGCAGTATGTTCACGGAAGCTCACTAGAGGGAAAATCCACTTTTAAATAAAGCTCCATGTCTTGGCAAACAGTCAAGCAGAAAGTGCATCCATTGACTTCATTTACGAGTTCAAGGCCTAATGGGAAAATTGTTGCACATCTTTCCTTCCTACCCTGGCATCAATATCAAGCTGACAGGTGGTAGAGGACTAGTGCAGACTGTGAATGAAACGGGACAGATTGGACGGTACAACTCACAGCGAGGTCTCATTCATATACGCCACAGAAGATTCCGACAACAAGGCCAACATGTCTGCCAAAAAAAGAAACTACATGTAGTAGTGTGTTTTAAACTCCCATTGGAACACAGTTCGGCAACTCTGCAAAGAAAAAGCTCATGTCTACATTATGACATCAATGAAAAAAATGAGTGTAGTATTCATACAGACTTTTAAGGGCTTGTTTTAAACGGCAACTGGATCCCTAAAGAGTTCTAATGACTTACAATATTCTCCCATGAACAAAAAGTACTTTGTGTGTGTGTCATTATATCTATATATCTATATATATATATATATATATATATATATATATATATATATATATATATATATATATATATATAGAGAGAGAGATATATAGATATATATATATATATATATATAAGCAAGTATACCCCTTAAAATTATAAAGTGATTATGTAACAAAGTCAGAAACTACGAACTAACACACACAATACGTAACCTCACACCATTTTAACATTCATTGGAAAGAGCCTAAAAACAGCAATGCATACACAACAAACTTATCTGGGAGAAAGAAGCAGGAATAACTGTCAGTAAGTCATCAAAATACACTCATACACAAACATACTTGAATGTATTGCAAAATAAAACTTACAGTCTTACAAAATGCACAGTGTCAGTCATTCAGTTGCTGTTTTTTTCTGAGCTGAGGCTACAGACACGCACACCTGTGGTGCATTAAGGAAACGCACACACAGCCCTGCCATTTTGTTTTCCCACTGCCCCAAAAAAAATTGTGTATGCAAATGTATCCTTTGTATGTATTATTTCTCTATACTTCTATGTACAGGATCCTAAGATAGGGCAGGCATCTTAATGAGCCGAAACACTGGATTAGTACTAGTCTGGTCCTTTATCAGAACGATCGCAGCTTTAACTCAACCATCAGTCCCAGGTATATGGTTTTCATAGCTCCTACTTTAAAGACCACTTTTGAAATCTGCTGATGAATGACGAGAACCGCAGAGCCAATACAATATTGTCCTTGTGCCATTTCAGCCGTGTTTACAAGGATGACAAAAGTGTAGTATGCTGCTTTCGATTCCTGAATTGATCAGCTAGAACGTGCGCGTGTCTCCAACTCCTGCTATGAATCAGTTGTGTTTTAACACTGTATCTCCCAGGGTCTGAGCTCCCAATGTGGTGCACTGGGTAGTTTTCACTGACCACACCTCTCCTTCCCATGACAACATGTGGAGCAATGAGAGCACTAAAATGAAATCACATCCGTTCTGCTGTTGGTTGTTGCTAAACGTCTTGCTCCAGGGCACTAAAAGCTCCTTGTAGTTTGTTATTTTTATTTCCACCATGAATGTTAGTTCCTCTCTCTGAAAGGAGTTCAAAGGGCTTTTCTCTATGGCCTCTATTATGAACCACTGAGCGACATCAAGGAGGATTCAAAACTAGCATGCAAACGTTCAGTGTGGGCCCAGGCAGAGGGTGGTCGCTCATGCTCCAACCCGTTTGTGATGTACAGAGTAAACACTATTCTCTCATTGCTGTTGTGGTGCACCATATGATGCAGAATAAACCGCTACTACTTCTTGATGCCTCATTTGGTGCCACAGCTGTAGCATAGCCACCCTGGAGTAGTTTGTGGATCTCCTCTGAGTAGGCAGCTGTCTTCAACGGTTCCCTGACATGCCGTTTCTCCGTACCTTGAAGTCGTGCCAAAACTGCGAAGGGGAAAGAGTTCCACAACAGGGAAATGTATGTGGTTTAAATAAAATGTACACTTGATATTGAGGTTTCCCTTCATTTTCTAGGACTGTCTAATAACGAAAGCAGGTCAGCTTTTGCAAAGAGATTTGTTGTTTTTTCATGAACTAGTAGGATATTTAATGCAATGACCTTCATAAACCTTTATAGTCGATCTTTTGTTTAAAAATATATTGGAATTTACTAAAGACGTAATAAAGACGTATATAATGCTTCTCTTATTATGATCATCTGCAATCCCAGAAAACATCCTATTCATATTTGTAAGCTAGAGTGACGTTCTCAAAATATCTCATTGCTAAAAACTGTAGGCCAAACCATTTCAAAAAGTTGCAGAAATATATTTGAATGTGTAATACTACATACAGTAGTAAAGCTTTTTTGTGACTGCAGTGTTACAGATAAACTCAATGTTTGAAGCCGAGTAAAGCAGCTGACATGCTGCTTCCCACTTCCTGGTCAGCTGGTCGTGATTTATTTGAATGGCAGTCTGAGCTGTAAGATGTGAATGACAGAGAGGATATGAAGACGATGGGTGTGAAGTTACACCTGCTGTTCTGAAAGTAGCAGGTCAGTCACTGAAAAATCTAATTATTATTTTTCCCCAATGTATTACATACATCTAAAAAGGAGCTCTTTATTATTTACATCAAGTATAGGCAAGGTAACACACCCTGATGCATAAAACATGGATGTTCCAATTTTCTGATGGAAAATCTGTATCTCTAGCAAAGGACCTGAAGCACATGCTGTAAGCCATAGAAATCTTTTGTGAAAATCTTTTTAATTCAGTAAGTTAGGTCTTAAAAAGAAAATCTGTACTTTTGAGGGCATTTTAACAACTATCTGCGAGCGAGCATCTGCTGGGATGATGAGGCTCTTCATCTACACTGGATGTGTGCTCATCTGAAAGTAAAGTCTGCATACACATGAAAGGATGAAGCGACCATGTGTAACCTTTAATGCTGACTGCAATCTACCCCTTAAGCAAGGTCATGCAAAGCGCAAATCAATAGAGACTCAAATAAGAGACCAGTAAGGGTCAGGCTTGGATTTAGCCGAATAAAACAAAATTATCATCAGCATTTCCAATGAGCTTTGATGTGAAGGACCAAGCAATAGTCACACCAAACCGATTAAAGTCATAACAACAAGAGCCACAGGTAGCCACTTTTCCGCTTCGAGGCAATAAACACTCTCTGCTCGAAAGAAAAATTAGGCAGTTTAGATTGCATGGCTGGAGTGTCTCTCCTGGCTCGCCGGGGCCGAGCTGTTATACAAAGCATCGCGGCTTTACATGGAGCCTCTATGAGCCATTAAAACAGAACATCCATGCTCCTGCAAACACCGTCATATTCCCCTCAAATGGTGGGATTATAAAATAACAACAACCAAGAGCAGCTTTGCCATTAACCTTCTAACAAGATGCCAACACCTGCAGGTAAGTTCCTCCATTCCTGCATTCATTTGTTTAAAACGTGGCCAGCCAGAAACAGGTGGCTGAATGCAGAGTGTGGACACCAACACGTCCCCCCCCCCTTGCTCTGAATCCCCCATAAGAGCCTGTAATAATGTGGTTTAAAAGGAGGGGCAGCTGATCCCTCCTCACCAGGCTGACATCAGGCACCAACACACACACAGGCAGGCCTGACTGCGGCGCTGGTCGCATCCTCACACCTGCAGCAGCTCCTCCTTGCTCTCTGAAATGATAATTGGGGAGAATCCTTGGCCATTGTCTCGAACGCATTACATCATGTCAGCCTCTCAGTGTGAAGCCCGCCCACCTCCAACTCTCTCCACTGTGTGACAGCCACCAGCGCTTTTGGTTTGGATCCCCCCCTGCAATGTCTCAACAATTCCGCATATGAAGATGCATTGCATCTAAAGTAAAGCCAGGCTCCAAAGTTGAGAGATGCACCAGAAAAGAAAAGAAAAAAAATCACCTTGAGCCTGCAGGAACAGGGCAATGTAGGTCAGTGCAAGCCGGGCTGCAACAGTGCATACTCACATTGGTTCCCTTCACTATCAGCAGAGGCTCAGGCGGAGGATCAGTCGCCACTGCAGAGCTGCAGCATAAAGAGGAACAATCCTAGGAGGCTTCTTCAGAGGAAGCGAGCAGCATCACCAGCATCAGCATCATCATCAGCAGCAGCAGCAGCGGCGGAGGCGCCGCGGATCCGAGCGGCTGGTCCCCGCCGCCGCCGGTGGCATCGCCCGGACACACAGGGAAGCGAAGCCGAGGCAACAATCATCTACAATTAGCCGCGTTGGGCGATGACATCGGATTTCCGGGGTCAGACGCTCGCACAGACACGCGCGCACAGCCAGTGATGATCTTATGGGATGGAGAGAAATCTGCTGCGATAAGCGGAGCAGGAAAAGACCATTGTGAGAGCTGAGGGGGGAAGAAGAGGATCTTAAAGTTGCAGTTCTGCTATTCTGCTCTCGCTCCAAGTAGAAGAATAAGACTATTCCTATAAAACTATTCCTTTAAAACGGTGTTTTAAAAGGGCACACTAAAGTTCTTAGCTAACAAAAAATTATTTTGGATTTAAATTTTTATGAAGAAATTTTTAGAATAAGGCGCAAACTAGAAGAGCGCTCATTTCTTTCAGCCTCAACTTGAGGCTTTGTTCACCTTCTGCTGAAGCATGATGGTCTCCACCACTTAATTCAGTCATGTTTCTCATATTGATTCTTTATTATTTATTTTTTCCTCAGTTTTGTTTGATAGACTAATCTGTATTCTGTTGTAGCACCATACTCTCTAGCTCCTCTTACATGACCATTCTAACATGCAATCTCAACTTAAACGTATTAATTGTTAGTGTCCCTTTCAGGATTTTATGCATTTATTCTGCTAAGATCAGGATTTACGGTTATTTCTTATCTATGTTTAACAGACATTGCTTAACTATACGAGAAAACGTTAGTCTTATCTGACCACTGTACCCTTATTTTATGTTTGCTGTGTCTTCTGCAAACCTTTCGGAAAACTCAATTCGGGGCTTTTTTCCTCCATCTCCCGGGTTGTTTGAGTGCCTCGCTGATTGCCAACAAGGTGCAGATGTGAAAGGAGAGCAGAGAGGCGGGATGAGTCCGGGAAAACATTAATAAAAAACGGCGAAAGGACAGAACACAAATCAATTAATAATCAAGTTTTAATTAGACATAACTAAGGGTATGTAGAAAAAAAATCAAAACAGAATCAATATTTGCACCAATCAAAAAGAAAACTGAAAAAAAAACTAATGCTGTTTAGAGAATACTGAAAAAACCTAAAACAACACAGGACAAGTGTTTACAGTTTGCAGCTCTATATTCTTTAAGTCTGAACTATATTTAAACTAATAGCATTGCATAAAAACTGAAATTATTTTACTTGTAAAGGTAACAGAGAAGTCTGATTATACCAGCATGGGCTCAACCCCTGGATAGTTATTGGATTACAAAATAAAACAACTTTTAAATTGACTATTTGTTATACTGTTAAACTTCTAGGGTGCTGTTGTTGTGGCTTATACCGTTTGAAATCCAGTTTTCTTCCTTTGTTGTGGAAGCTTGCCGTTTTCTCCCAAGCCCAAAACACCTAAAAATAGAGACACGATTAATATAGTTCACAACATTTGAAACAGAATGATGTTTTTTTCTAAGAGGAAAGCTGAAACGGTTCATTATACTATAATTGACAGCTCCAATTGCTTTTTTTTCTGCAACAATCATGAAAGCTATGAGAGGTTCTGATGTTTTATTTCCCTGAATCCATGTAAAAGAAAAAAAAAAGGTTTAGTAACTCTCATCAATAAGCAAAACAAACAGCTAAAATAAGCAATTTTTCTCTCCTATTGTTTTAATAATCTGTTTATGGTCCATATATTGCCAAGGAAAAAGATTTGCAATGCAAAGTCTAAAGATGAAAACCTAGACAGCAAGTGTGAGTCACTCGTTGGTTTCTGGCCCCGTGGGCATTAAAACACGGAAATGTCACTGATGAGTCTATACTCAGTCTTGGCATTAGGAGCCAATCTCCTCCCGCAAGGTTTTCTGATGACTGAACATGTGAGTCAGTTGTGAGGCAAAGTAAAAATCACAAACCCTTTTGAAACAAACTTCAACAACTCGTATTTATAATAGAGTAGTCCGTTAGCGTTAACAAAATAAAAATATACGTTTTAGAATGTATTTTGTCATTTTAACATAATTTTAAGCGAGTCTGCATAGTTCCAACCTTGTGACCCTTTCAGCACTAAAAAAAACTAATCAACTTTTCAGCTCATCAATTAATAAAGAACATCAAGTGGTTTTGAATGTCACTGAGATCAGTATTATGTTGATCCACAATAAAGAGATGTATGTTAGGGGCAAAGAATTAATACTCCACTCACTCACACAGTGAGTTACTGATAACACCACTGTGTGATCTCTCTAGCCAGCTTCTCTTTAATACTCTTTTCTAATGAATCATGTGCTTTGATATATCTATTTCTGCTAGCCTGTCAGCTGAAATTTACAAGGAAGACAAAGTGAGCAAGAGGCCAGGTACGCACTCCCACACATGAGAATGAATAGATCTTTTTTATGATGGTCTCTTTGATTAAAGGCTCTTGTGTCAAGATTGTGAGAATAGCTTTGAAATGCAGTTATTCATATATATATATCAAATATTTACACAAAGCCCAGCTCTGCTCCCTTAATTTACTGTTATGAATGGAAAGAATCTGATGTCAAGCAGGATGCAGACACTATATAAACACAATATATAGTGCCTCACAAATGCCTTCATGCATCCAAGACATTTTAATCATTTTTCACATTACACCAAAAACCTTATCGTTGTTGTGTGAATGTGTTTTAAATTAGGATTTTAATTGTGCAACAGAAATTATCGTAGCACAAAAATTTTAAATGCATGGTTTTCTGGTTTGATGAGAAAAAAACTGAATTCTCAGGGCAACATGCAAAGCATTTAGAATCTTAAAGGACCCCAAACAAAAAGTGCTAAATTTACTACGCAAAAAATAAGTACAACAAGGAAGTTTTATATTCAATTGGTTGCGCCCTGCAAACATTGCACACACAATTGATTATAGGTGAAAATATCCCCCATAACACACCGTTCCCACGTTTAAACATGGTGGTGGCAGAATAATGCCAAAGGGATACTTTTTTTCAGCAGGGACAAGAAACTATGTCAAGGTCGACGGCTAGACATTGGAGCTAAAAACAGGGATATCGTGGAAATCAATATGTAGGAGGACTGAAACTGGGGCACAGGCTCACCTTTCAGCAGTAAAGTGGAAGGTTTTAGATAAAAGCAAATACACAATTCTATTTGGGAATATGAAGGAAGAGATGAAATGTATGTTTTAAAAGCAGGTTAAGTTTAAAAAAATTTTTTTTCCAGAGAAGATCAGGTAAAATATTTTGCCTCTAGATTTAAGTTGCTTGCAGAGACATACATCAATTTATCTAGTGCTGTAAACAGCAACACAGGCAGTTCGACCAAATAAACAATGCAAACCATGTTTTTCAGGTACGTTTTCCACGTAAAATTAAGAAATGGGGGATATATTTTAGTTGTGTTATAAAATATGTAATGCAAGTAAAGACATGCATTGAAAGCAAGACTAGAGTTACTTCCCATGTTGATATTAGTGCCAAATTAATTCTGCCATTTCAGCGATTGTATTGTTTCAGATTTCTTTTATTACCACCTCCTCTAGTTTATACACTTTGTATTCTAACTACAACAAGTATAGACCGTAGGCTTAAGGCAATTTAAACAATTGTATTTGTCTGCAGACTGTTCAGGCATTGTTGTCACTGTCCGTGGTGCTGAATCCTTCATGTTAATATCTACAGAATGTCCTGCACTGCATTGCAGCCCTTTTGAAAAACCTCACCCTTAGGACTGTGAGATGAAAACTGAAAAAAATCATTATTTTGATTGGCTGCTTCTTGTCTCTCAGCTAAATTATGTGCAACGAGACTGAATTAATACCCACAAGGTACCAACTGCGGGGTGTTTTGCCAAATTTTAATTTATGTAAAAAAATTTGTGAAATGTTTACATGCTTTAACCTTTAAGCTATAATAAGACACTCTGCATTTGTAGAAGGATGCAGAACTTGACGCTCATCACAAAAGAGCTCTTCTTTCTTAGTGACAGATTAATGCAGAACATCACCTTTATTATGATATCCTTATTAATGGATGAACAGAGCTTGTTGTTTGCAGTCATTACAATGACCACAATATGATACACTTGCCTGGTTATAACACAGATTACTGCTCATATTGCATCCCACCGACCATATTGACCCACGATGTGTCTACACTGCTACTACAATCCCATTTTGCTGAGTCGTTCCATATTAATTTCCCCGGAGGAGTGTGTGTAAGACCCTGCATACGAATGGGTGTATCTTGGCCAAGTGATAAATATGAAAATGATTTCAGATCTGACCACCTTTAAGCTAAAGAATCATGTATATTGACTTTTCCTTCCACCAAGACTGTTGTGCAGGCCAAAATGGAAACCTTAGTTTTCGGTGATGGTTTGTTTTACTATTTTATTTCTGAAGATTACCCTGAAATAGATCCTGGTCAAACAGCAGTGATCAAATGATTAAAGTGGAACATATAAAATAAGACCTTCAAAAAATAAAAAAAGCTTTTGGCCCCTAATGCCAAACCCTGTGTCTGTATAAAACAAACTATGCTCATCACCCTGTACAGAATATTATTTTTTCCTTCATAAAAGCATGATAGAAAGCTCAAATAAAAGTGCGGACATAAAATCAGACATATAATCTTTTGTAAGACTTTTTAAAAAAAGTTGAAAAAAGTTTGCGTATGTTTAAACCATCTTTGCAGGTTCCAACTAAAAACAGCAGGACGTTTTGGCAAATTTTCAATCTACATGTTATATCCTTGAATAATAGTATATCCATATATGGTAAGTATATTTATTTTTTTGGTGAAAAAGAAAGACCAAAATCAGATGGGAGGAAAAAAAACATTTGATATTTCACATTTAAAAATCAGAGTTGGTACGTGATGATACAGGAGAAGATCAGAGGAAAACCAATAAACCAAACAGCCCTGTGGAAAGGAGGCCCTAAGAAAGAGTGGAAGAAGCTGGAGAGTTTTAATACATACAGTGAGAAAGTTATTATTGAACAAACAAAAAGTCTTCTCCCAATAAATTCATACCAAACTATCTGAACAATGCAAATGCAACTAAATCCATTTAAAATAGTTTGAGTGGTATAGATACTTTTGTAAAGCCCTGTGAACAGTTTAAAGAGCCAGTGTTATGAAGTGACAGCGGAGACAGCGCTCCCATCACACTGAGGCAGCGATGTGAAAGTATTGTTTTAGCAGGTTGCGCTGTTTCACCGAAGATCAAAGCAAGAGTTCATTGCAAGCCTGACATTTCTAGCATTTCATAACATGGTTTCTCCTCCGTTTCCTCCCTGTCACTTTCTGACAGCCCATCACCTGTTTCTATATTGTGCCCAGTGTTACTCCTGCAGGGATGGAAATGCATCCTTGTGATTTGGACCTCCCATAAAAAAAAAAAAATCAATAAAAAACCTGAACACAAATCCGTTGCAGTCTGTACACTCTGATGGTTGCCAGAGGCTTGCTTCCTCTGTGACTGTGTTTAATCCAAAATACAGCAATCTTCCAAGTTCAGGCTTCTTGATATACTGATAAAAGACGTGAGGAAGAGAAAACCTAGAAGGATTACAGGTGGCTGCAGTTCTCTTCATCCTTACAGCTGCCTGGCCCACCAGTGGAGAAACAAAAGCAATCGTGCACAATTCTCCATCTCTGACAAAAAAGTTGAAACATCAATATGGGTTTTAATAGTCAATGTGTAAAAAGGCTCTTTTTTGTGGTCCTATCCCTAGAATTAAAACATGTTGTATTTTATATTCATAATACAGCATATGCTCTACCAGTGTTGTTTGCCAACTAATTGTGTTTGGATACGTTTTTTTTTGCATTTTACTTTTTTGTGCATCTTACAGATCGAAGTAGTATTCTGTATCCTGTAAGCTTAGAGCTGTTCATTTTATTTCCTACTAAATTATACACCACATTATAAGCTTAAATTGAAGTACATGCTAATCCTGCACCCCTACCATGTTAGAATATTATAAAAATAATATAGAGTGGTGGAGAAAAAGTCCTGACATGAATGCTGGACCCAACTCAACGGCTTTCTGTACGTGATGACGTTTCAGGCTTGGTAAATAACAGGACACAAGCTTTCAGATTCACTGGGGGCCCACAAGGGTGTGTCCTCAGTCTTTCACACAATTGCTCCAATTTATTACATCTGTGCTTACAAATGATTTGTAGAGGGCTGATTAGGAGCAGTAGAACCACCATTTCATTTGTGACCTGAAACTGCAAAAGCATAGCAGAGTTGTGTTGTCTTAATTTTATATGGAAGTGTGGCTGATTCATCAGAAATCAGTGAATAATTTCTACTTAATTTTAATTTTACATACAGAAAATTAGGGTTTACCCTATTGGTACCTTAAATAAATAAATGTATCAAACTCAGTGTGCCCGTTTAACTGAAAGGCTCCTAAAGCACGTTGACACACCACTATTCCCCTTGGAACCCATTACTTTGATTTTTTTAAATGTAAATCCTTAGCTTGAGGATTCATGCGCAACAGCTTAAGAAACAATGCATTGACAATATTTAATGCTGTAATAAGAACACTGTAAACCATGGCAACTGAAAAACCAAGTTATATACTTCCTAAAGTTATGGCCTTGCATGCATTTACAACCTTTATGATGTCCCTATTATTTATTTATGACATTGCTGTAAGGTAGAGAAATAATGGAATATGTTACTTACCATTGTACTGAACAAGAAGAACTACCATATATATATATATATATATATATATATATATATATATACGTATATATACACTCAGCAGCCACTTTATTAGGTACACCTGTCCAACTGCATGTTAACGCAAATTCCTAATCAGTCAACCTCATGGCAGCATTTAGGCATGTAGACATGGTCAAGAGGATCTGCTGCAGCTCAAACAGAGCATCAGAATGGGGAAGAAAGATGATTGAAGTGACTTTGAACGAAATACTCAGACGGGCTGGTCTAAGTATTCCAGAAACTGCTAATCTACTGGGATTTTCACACACAACCTCTCTAGGGTTTACAGAGAATGGTCCAAAAAAGATAAAATGCTCAGTGAGTGGTAGTTCTGTGGGAGAAAATGCCCTGTTGACGCCAGAGGTCGAAGGGGAATGGTCTAACTGGTTCGAGCTGATAGAAAGGCAACAGTAATTCAAACAACCACTAATTACAACCAGGGTGTGCAGAAGATCTCTGAAAGCACAACGTGTCAAACCTTGAGGCTGATAGGCTGCTCTTGGTGCCCCAAGCAGGAAACGGAGGTTGGCACAGGCTTACCTAAATTGAACAGTAGAAGAATGGAAAAAACGTTGGAAGGTCTGATGAGTCTCGGTTTCTGCTATGGTATTCCGGTGGTAGGGTCAGAATTGAAAGCATGGATCAATCCTGCCTGCTGGTGGTGGTGTAATAGTGTCTTTTCTTGACACTCTTTGGGCCCCTTAATACCAATTCAACATCGTTGCACAGCCTACCTGAGTATTGTTGCTGACCATGTCCATCCCTTTATGACCACAGTGTACCCATCTTCTGATGGCTACTTCCAGCAGGATAACGTGTCATGCCATAAAGCCCAAATCATCTCAGACTGGTTTCCTGAACATGACCGATAAATCACCTCTGGGATGTGGTGGAACGGACCATGGGATTCCTTTTCCCCCACCATGTCAAATTTGTCCCACATGATGTTTAGAACTGCCTTTAATCCAATTAAAGCGGTAGTGGACATTTGTGTTTGCAATGGTGAGTACTAAAAGCCATCATGCTCTTTTCTTTACAGAAAAAGCAGCCAATTAAAGAGTATGGTTAACAGCAGCAGCAAAAGTTATGATTCATCCCTCCAGTGGATCATTTCAATTTCAAAAGCAGCAAATGCAGACCAATAGAAACGTAAATGTTTTCAAGATCATGTGTGCAAAAATCGAGGTTCAGACTTGTCATGCTATTAATCTTCCATTCAATTATATGGACTAAACCACAAGGTGGTGATTGGAGGTTATCCATTATCTAAATTTGGCTTTCCTTTATAGTGCCAGCTTGACAGGAAGGAAGAGGAAGAATTGCGTTTCTCAGCATCAGAAGACTAAGCTCCTCCTTGAAGTGCAAAAACACTGGAGGAGCTTTGACATAACAGCAGCCTCCTGGCACAGCGTACTGCTTGCCAGGAGCAATTACAGTCTCGTAGGCCACCGCATCACTGTTGCAACGCTAATCTATTTTTTAAGGCTGCAGAGCTTAGAACACTGAAACGTTTGTTCATGCAGCAAAGTGACTGTTCCTAAATGTATCAGATGAAGCAGTGCAACACCCTGTGAACAGTTGTATGAAACAAAGATTTTAGCAAAGTTTTGAAAGAATAAAGAGAAAACTGTTCGGAAAAGGTACAATGAGAACAAATGGTATATTAAATGGTATATATATAGTTAAAAACCCATGGAGTACAACAGATAAAAGAAAGAAAAAAAATACAGCAGACAGCACATCATGTTGGATCATTGAACTAGTCAAAGAACTGTGATGCAACAGATTATCTCCTCCAGTGGTACAATAACTGTGGTAAGGATTAATTCCCTAGAGTTTCTATAAAAGTTATGTCATCTACAGGTGCATTATTAATGCTATTAGGTGTACATATTAGAGACACATCAATACAAGTGTGACAAATCACATTATGATACGTGCAAAAAATATTTTTAAGGAAAAGATCTTGGGTTGTAGATACTGTATGTACATCCTATTTATTCTGGTATTACTAAATTAGCAGCTGAGCTAACCACTGCCCTTTAAAACTATCTTCCAGCTTTTTATATCAACTGCAGGAAGGAACTCCTGATTTTTTCTGAAGTTCATGCAAATAGGCTTTGACTTGAACCAGGTATTTCCTGTTCAGCTTATGGGCCAATTCGGGTCAGTGATGAGAATTTATGTGTCCAGGGTCTACTCTGAAGCATCTTAACATTAACATTGTTTTGCATGTATTTTTAATAAATATATACTAAATCAAACAAAAGAAACAAACATCTAGTGTCTATTCTTTATAACTCTAGATATGGTCAGAACATTTTTGCAATTTAACTATGTGAGATAAGATAAGATAAGATAAGATAAGATAAGATAAGATAAGATAAGATAAGATAAGATAAGATAGACTTTAATGATCCCGGAGGAAATTGTTTTGCCAGTGTTACAGAGTATCAAATAACAATTAACACGACACACTCATCTCACATACAACACAGTACAGTACACAATCCACACATAGCAATAACTACACTACTATTTATCCCTCCTGCAGATGGAAGAGGAATTGTACAGTTTGAATGCCACAGGTAAGAAAGACCTCCTGTGGCGTTCTGTGGTGACTCTCGGTGGTCTCAGTCTCCGGCTGAAGGTGCTCTGACAGGCCGTCAGCGTGGCATGTAGGGGGTGGGAGGGGTTGTCCTTGATGCTGAGCAGCTTCCTCAGCATCCTCCTCTCTGACACCTCCACCACAGACTCCAATTCCAGTCCCAGGACAGAGCCAGCTCTCCTGATGAGCTTGTTGAGTCTGTTGGTGTCAGCCGTCCTCAGCCGGCTGCCCCAGCACGCGACAGCGTAGAAGATGGCGCTGGCGACCACAGAGTGGTAGAACATCTGCAGCATTGTCCTGCAGACGTTGAAAGATCTGAGCCTCCTGAGGAAGTACAGTCTGCTCTGACCTTTTTTGTAGACAGTGTGTGTGTTTTTAGACCAGTCCAGTTTATTGTCTATGTGGACACCGAGGTATTTGTAGTCATCCTCTATGTCCACAGCTGAGCCGTTGATGATGACGGGGTCTGGGCGGTTCCTCTGTTTCCTGGAGTCCACCACCAGCTCCTTTGTCTTCCAATCTAAAGCCAAGAAACACAAATATCCAATTACTGTCACAGAGAAGAAAAAAAAAAGAAAACTGTATGCCTGTCCTTTTAAGACATTTCAGGGCATTTTTATGTTTTGGGTCTACAAGGGTAGACATTAAAACCCGCATTAACAAAAAATGTTACCAGTAAACAATATACAGTTAATAATTCACAGCAATTAAGTTTTTTTGTTTCTACAAATGAATATTGATTTCATTGGATACATTTACCTCCCCAAGTTTTAGACCTTTATTTATATAATGAGAAATTAATGCTGCAAGTCAATAAATCAATGCAATCTGCTATGTTTCCTGATATTTAAAACTTTTTGAACAAATTTAAATAATAAACACAACATATTTTTTGAACTCTTCAATAACACAAATCAATTGGAATGTAAGCTTGATTGGGTGTAAATGATTTTCCATTGATAGGGGACGCGGCGCTATAAAATAAACTAAAATGAACCGTATTGTCCTTGAAGAGAACAGCACTGGAACAAAATCAATTAAATTGTAGCACAAGTCTGTTTCTCTCTTATGTATCAAGGAGAGAAGTCCTGTTGTATCCGGTCCTGATTGGCCGAATAAGGTCCCAGTTGCCAGGCAACCACCCAGCAGCCTTTACTGATAGACAGCTGCTAATGAAGCCTGGGTTGTTGGTAGAGAGAGCACGCTGCAAAAAATGCTCAAAACATCCCTGGAACCTGCTACTGCACACATCCACAAACCCCCACCCATGAGGGCCAAAACCCACTCCATGAACACAGTAACTTCCCACCACGGCTTCTCCTCCGACACCCACAATTCCAATACCTTACGATTCATATTTACTCAGTAAAAGGAAAAATTACTACTAGAGAATAATTACTACACTTTATTTGAAGTAAAAAATAACAGATGGCACCGATCGAATGACGGCAGCCACGCTGCAAAGCATCAGTGGCTGCGCATGACTCACACTCGGGTCACACATACAGATCCTGCGCAGTTGGAGCGTCTCACCCAATCCGTCTGGATTCACTGACTGAAAGCTAAAGGAATATTTCTGTCTCACTAAATGGTACGTCTTCATCACACTGACAAATTTTAAATCAACTCTTTTCTACTAATGCAGAAATAGCTGAACCCTTGTAACCACGTAATCTTCTTGCTCTATATGTTGCTTTTACATATTATGGAGCCATCTCAATAATTGAGCTGTTCATTAACTCTGAGTGTAGTTCGTCAGTTATTTTCTAAAGGAACAACATTGCTGAGCTGCAGGTACAACCGGTTGTACTGACTGGCTGTGATTTTATTAAAACAACACTTGTAACCCTCTCCAAACTGCAATTCTTCCCCCACGTTTAAAATATTAAGTTTTGGATAATTTGTAATCACATAACTACATCGTTGAGCATTTTTCCTTCTTTTCTTCCTTACAAAAAAAAAGAGAGATGTCACAGTAAGTTACCTTAAAAGGAAGAAAGCTTCCATAGTAGACGAAGTAGAGGAATCAAAATGCGCATTACACTTTCTGTTTATAGATGTAAAACTGTTCATAGCCATTTGTACAAAGCACTGCAATATCAATGTACTCTGGGTTTCAGTGAGTTCAGCAAGGTTAAAGATGGCAACTAAGACAAAAAATCTGAAGACCTGAAAGATATACATAACTTTTGTCTTAGTATTTGTCGGAATGTAAAAGATAATCAGCAATCTATTGTTATACTACTAAGAAGTGCCATAGATTATACTAGGTACGTCAATGGCAACTTCAGTAAAACTGTATGTTTGAATACATAAACAAAATGAGCTGTATTGTTTAAAATCATCTTAAGTTTCTCTTCATTCCTGCCGCAACATCAAACTCAATTATAAAAAAATCCATTTGGAAATACAGTGGACCCCCATCCTCCAATGTGTAATTCAGTATACAAGGATTTACCTGTTGCTGGATTAAATTGTTGGAACAAATCTCCAAATTATATGCAGATGGCAAAGCATTTCATCCTATCAAGAAGTGGAAGTAAGGAAAAGTGTTGCATGTCCATTGTATTTGTTATTTACTGGAGGTTATTTGTTTTTGCCAGAGCTCCGAAACCGTTTCATCAACATCAGTGCGGATTTCTTTTTGACTTTTTTATAATTTAATTTGTGAGAATACAGTAATGTCTATTGTGATACTTAATGGGCTTCCTATAATCTTTCACATTCCACAAGCACTTTAAAAATCAGCACACCTACCAAAGTCACCTTGTCTTTTTTAATTGACAAACAACATTTTTGGTCTTATTACACAGGGGTTTCACTTACTGCCTTTTAGCAGAACGACTTTACAAAAGCAAATCAATAGCATTGTAAAACCTCTTAAGAAACAATGTGAAAGAATATAGTATACAGACTCTGTCTAAATCGAGCAAACCTGTTCCATGGGGAGAATATAAGAATATTGTGCAAGGAAATAAATAGTTGTACTGACTAAAGTTGAATAAAACATTTTTGAGTAATATTTTATATTTTTTGTACAAGTTCAGATGATGTAAACGTGCCACCGTCTTGCAGTATTAACTCTTTTCTTCCTAAAGGTACAATGTTCTTTACATTTCCTGGGCAAACTGCCTTAGCATTGCTGAGGGGCCAAACAGACTGAGGACATTAATAATTTAAAGATACAGTAGCAAGAGCTGGATGGATATAGAACTTTCAGACCATAATTGAAAGTGCACAAAGAACTTTGAGCAGCAGTCTGATAAAAAATTTTAAACGAATCTTTGAAATTATAATTTTTTTTAAAATGGAAAATGGTTTACAAAAGGGAAATATTTTAAACAAGCTATACAACCGCATTAGGAAATAAAAAAAGGTAAATACTGAGTAATTTCTTAATAGTATAATTAATTGCAGTTTAGAGAAAATCTGTCCTTAATGAGAATGTGAACCACTTAGTGAGCTACTATCAGAACCCTTTTTATAAACTACCCACATGCTCAGAATAGATACATTTGGCAAAGTGGCATTGCGTCTGTTTGATTTCCCAACTGTGCTGGAAGACAACCTGAATTTCACTTTTAAAGACAACGTCAGAAGTAAAATTGTCATCGTTGAATCGTCTGAAAGAGAAACAATGGAAGCAGGCAAAAATATAAATCTGTATGTTGTTTTCATGCCTGGTTTCATGCCTCATTTCAGCTTGAGGTAACTATGACCCTGCAACTCTCTTAGTACGTTATTCCAAACACCCCCCCCCCCCCCCTCCTTCTGCCATTTTCATTGGCCAGCCATGTTGCTTCGGCCACATGTGAACAATTTTTCACCTGACCTACCTTAGCCAAGTCTTTGTCACACCGAGCAAACATTGCATCCTTCAGGTCTCCATACCCAGAACCTGAAACTGTCCTTAGTTTGAAGGTCATTTCAGCTGAATAGTGTTTTAACCACACAAAGGGATTATCTTTTCTCCCTCCTGTTTAATTTACTCTTTACCCAAGGTCATGTAATATATGTGAATTGGTGTTAAAACAATTGGGTTGAAGAACATATTTAAGTCGTCGGATTAATAATTGTTCCCACATCCTTTGGCAAGTGACATTTTCTCTCTTTTTTTGGCAGTTTTGTGGCATCGTTCAACTGTTCTGGACATCTGATCAAGAAATAGAAACTTATCCAGCTGTTTCTTCACAGTTGGATTTAATACAGACTTTGATTCCTAAGGAAATTACCTAGGAACCCATAGTAAATGCTGATATTTGATGTGGTTTAATGTTGATTTTAGAAAGACTCAAAACAGTTGGAAAATGAAACATTCACACCTTAATTCCAAGACTAACATTATCGATTTTTTTTAATTAAACAGTGTATAATAGGAATGCAGTCAGTAAGATCTTAAGAAACAAGTGAAGCTTGACTAATCGGTGAAAAGCAAATAAAGTCCTTTTTGGAGATGTGATCGGTGTAAAATTTTCTGACTGAGCTGATTTTTGTCGCTCTGTTTTCAATAGAAGAGACTGCTGGAGCTCCATCAGTTCTCTCAGTCTATCAGAACACTAGGAAACATGATAGCCACAAAATTTAAACTGATCACATTACTCTACGCTCGCATGTTTATTACTTGGTTTTTAACCACTTGGTCTTTGTAAACCAGTAAAACTTAATGATGAACACAGAACCCATTTTCCATTAAGAATGTCATAAATTTGGCAACTTGAGAGACAGGAATCTTCACCACAGGCTGATACGTATTGAAAACAATCACACATGATGCTCCTGCACACACACACACACACACACACACACACACACACACACACACACACACACACACACACACACACA
>JAVLVB010000106.1:971205-1006074 GCA_032876305.1 Orestias chungarensis | reverse complement strand
TATATATATATATATTTATGTATATATATATATATATATATTTATGTATATATATATATATATATATATATATATATATATTTATGTTATTTAAAGGTTTTGTATCTGTGCAGGTGTGATGGTGTAAAAGCACAAAAGCACAAACTTGGGAAGAGTGATTAGACTACCACTGGGTGTCTTAGAATTCATCTGACCAGATCATATTTACAACACTGCATTCTCATTCATTCAGCGATTATAGCTCATTATTTCTTGTTCCTTTTATACAAGATAACCCTGTATACTATGCAATTACCCTGCTGAATACTAGGGGATAAACCAGCATAAAATGAAGCCAAACACATGTGAGTGTCATGCTATGCTAACTTTCCTGAACTGTCTTGACTGATTAGACAGAACAAGCACTGAGACAAGTAGGTACGTACGTGGTGCAGGAAGATAATAATGTGGTGTTCATACTCATTAGGTTTGATATACAATGGTTGAAGTCCACTTCAGTTATATTCTGGAGATTGTGGATCAAAAAATAAATTGAACAGACAGCTTCACAAAACATTGTTTCAAACATTTCTATTGTGTGCACAGCGGTAAGTAATCAATGTTATAAACCCAACCCAGTATTTCTAGGGGATTTGGTATTTTAATCCCATGATATAATTTGCATGGAATGATTACCTAACGCAGCTAAAGCACAGCTAAAGCCTTGGGGAGGTTTTATCAGACTATATTAAAAGAAACATAGCAATTACGAGTTTTAACAACAATATTCTGAGACCGAATAACTCTTATAATGTCTTTAAAGTAAATTATATTGAGCGTAAACTAGCCTTCAATCGACAAGCCAAAATAAAGTAAAGAAGTAAACAATAAACACACAAAGGGGGAAAAAATAATCCAGAGCTGCAGAGATTGTCTTCTGGGAGATCCTGAGTCAGACGAGCATGACGCCTTGCTCGCTTTCTTTTAAAGCAGGAGGTTGTTTTTGTGTCTTGGCTTCCAGAGGGTTTGTCTGTATCAGCAAGCTGCAGAACCTGCATTGTTTTTTTTAAGCTTCAAATATTTGGAATATCTTAAATCCCAGAGGTGTTGAGATCTTCTGTGTCGAAAAACATGGTGCTCAGATGGACAAAAGGCACACTGAGTTGGATGGAAAAGGAAGAACTAAGGGAACGTGAACCGGTGGTGATGTGTAGAAGATCAGACAGATAAGAATGGGTGAGGTTAAATTTGTACAACAGTATTTTAAGCTAAATTCTAAATAAGACAGGAAGCCGGTGAAGTAGCTGAAGACTGTAGTGATGTGCTGAAATGAGGCCGTTTTGGCAACGATGCAAGCAGCAGTGTTGTGAACCAGTTGAAGTTTACGGATTGATTTCTGAGCCAGTCCAACGAGAAGAGAATCACAGTAATCAATCTGAGAAATGACCAGACTGTGGACCGGGATGGAAGAGGGGTGCAGGGAATAAGATGGATGAAGTCGGTTGATTTTACCAAGGTGGAAATATGCCCTCATGTGCTATATGTGCGCATCTGTGTGTGAAGGTTAATTAATTCCCAGGACGGCAACACACACACACACACACACACACACACACACACACACACACACACACACACACACACACACACACACACACACACACACTCACACACACATATAAACTGGCCTTTCATGATAATAGGTTTGTAAATGGGGGATTCAAGCTGCCAAATCTTGTACAGTGCGTGCAAAGACCTCAGCTGGTTGCCAAGGGCGATGTTTCTATGATATCTATGTGAAGTATGACTTTCCTCTTCTTGTTTACCTTGAAGGGGGCCAGACCATCAAGATTAGTTGGCTTTATTTGAAGAGAAATTCAGTTTCAAAATTGAAATAATACAGATTTTTCTGTAGAACTGTTATATTGCTTTTTTTTTTGTAGAGATGGGTTTTCTTTCTCTTTGTAGGAAATCTGTTTGCTTTCCTAAACGGAGAACCATCCTGGGACTTCACACTGAGATACCAAAGACATTGCAGTTCTTCATGGTCTTTTAGCTGCAGTGATGATCGACTCACATTTTGCAGACGCATGTCAGGCCCCTTAAACACTAAAAAAGCAATCCTATACATACCAGTAAGCTGGTAGGAGAAAATGTTTATCATATGCACAATATAAATGATGGAAAGATTTGCTTCCATTCTTGAGCATGGCAAGATTCTTAGATGAGACTGTTGCGACATCTGCTGGTGACAGAAAGAAACACAATTACAGTGATACAAGAGAAAGTTTCTTAGTGGGAAAAAAAAAGAGCAGAACATATGATGCAATACATTAGTAGTGTCTTTAGAATTCCCCTTTATTAGGATTTATCCTTTTTAAATGCAGAAGAATAGAGATGGCAGAGGAAGTCAGGGAACTCACAACTAATTCCAAACACAATATCCAAATTTAAACTTGAGAGAATAATTAGTACATCAGGGATGCAGGACTAAGGCTCTTTGTAAGATCTTTGTTAGGTTGGTTCTATCATTCTTACTTTCTTATGTCACTTCACATAACAGTTAGGGATTAAATTCCACACTGGTCGAACTAAGTTCAGTTAGGAAGCAATAGTTGGTGAATTGTACACCATGCAGATTAGTATTTGGCAAAAAAGGTAATAACACAAATGTATGCTCACATCATACAAACTGATTATAAAATGTGTTCCAGTTTTATTTTTAGATTGTATTTTATAACTGATAATGGAAAACTTGCAGGTCAAAATATTTATCAATCCATAAGATTACATCGTTTTCCCTTTTGTTGCTTTCATGCTTAAATATCTGCAGATAAAAAAGGCCCCACTAAAGGAACATCTAGTTCCATACTGTGCAGGAATTTTAACAAGCAGGACGCCTGTTGATCACATGAAGCTGACATCCATACAGTGCTCAATCGAGCGAAAAGAGGGGCAAACAAGCCGGTCACGTGGCTTTTGTCTTCTCTCAGCTGAGGTTTTTCTTGGCATTAATTCTGCTTTGCATGTTTTAGCTTCTTCAGGAAAAGAAACAAGTTGCGTGATTGTTTTTTAGATTTAACACACTAGAATAACAAAATTCTGTGGGGAGGTGAAAAAGTCACTAATGTGAAATGGAAAAAAATGGAAAAAAAATGTGCCTCACCTGCTGTTTGAGCAGCTGCCTTTACACCACTTTGACCTTTTTCTTCTCAGAGCCCATGTGTCCCTCGGGCAGGCTGTGAACACATGCAAGCACATATGCACCCAGACAAACATTATATTACAGGAAAGTGTTGAAAGTGCTTTAAATACTTGCTCTCAAACTTGGAAGAGTTCTGGCTTTGTTTTCTGCTGGCCTGGGCGGGTGAGTAAAGGACCAATAAGGGGAAACTGCTTGTTAGAAAATAAGGGGGGGGGGGTCTAGTTCAGGCCTACATGGTGTGCACCCACTACAGTCTGCAGACACATTCGCTCAGTGACCTACAGACAAACAAATGGAACGGACACAGATAAAGAGGGAGCAGGATGACGGGAAGGCAGAGGAGGAGGTGGTGCGCCTTCGGAGGGAGATTGGGCTGCTGCCTGCTGTGTCCTTCATCATTGGGACAGTGGTTGGGAGCGGGATCTTCATTGCTCCGAAGGGAGTGTTGATGAACAGCGGCAGCGTGGGGCTGTCCCTGCTGGTGTGGGCACTGTGTGGCATCCTGTCTTTGTTTGGTAGGACTCTCTTTTTTTTCTTGCTTCTTCTAAACCTATAATAATGTGACTATATGAAAAAAGTATTGACTGAGTTGGCATTGGATTTTCTTATGTTTATGTTTTTACATGCCAGATAAAATCTAATACATTTATTTAGATAAAACATAAACTACCCGTATGTCGTTTTGAGAAGTTCAAACTAGTGTAATTTAGGTCTACTGTTCACTTTTTACGTGTGACCAGAGCAAGCAAAGTATACAGCAGGATAGTAGGTAGCAAAGCAAACTGCAACAAAAACAAAAGGCTCTATTGGCTGTGAGATGAGATGAGATTTGTTCTGAGAAAATAATAAATATCTAGTCCTTATCTTGATTTCTTATTTTTAGGGGCCTTATGTTATGCTGAATTAGGAACTACCTTCACAAAATCCGGGGGTCACTATACCTATTTGCTGGAGACACTGGGGCCGCTACCTGCGTTCTTAAGACTCTGGGTTGAGTTTCTTTTTATAAGGTAGAGTATCTTATCCTTGGGAAGACTGGGAAGAAAAACATAGAATCACAAGAGCTGTATAAAAAATAGTTCAAAGCTTAACCTTTTATCTTTTTTCAGACCAGCGGTAGCATCCTACGTCTCCCTGGCGTTTGGACGATATGTCGTCGAACCTTTGTTTGCGCCTTGTCCCGCTCCGACGGCACTCATCAAGCTCGTCAGTATCCTGGGAGTGAGTGAGTGACATTCCACATGGTTAGGTTCGATTGACATTTCGGATCAGTATTTCTCGCACGATCACGACTTTGTTTGTGCGTTGCGTCTCCTCAGCATTCGTTGTGGCAGTTAACTGTTGGAGTGTGACCATGGCCTCCCGCACTCAGGTCACCTTGACGTTCATTAAGATGTTTGCACTGGTCCTTATAGTTATTCCTGGAGTCATAGCACTGGCCAAAGGTACGGTGATCTCAGATGTATTACAGAATAAACTTGCAGCTCTTGAGACCATCTTAACTTTTTGAACTCTTTGCAGGGAAGACAGAAAATTTCCAGAATGGATTTGAGTTGGACTCCATAACTCTGGACCGGTTGCCTCTGGCCTTCTATAACGGCTTATATGCATACGGTGGATGGTAAGCAAGCAGTCAGCGTTTGTACTCCTTGAACCTTTAATGGCTTTTATGTGTTGGACCAACAAAAAAGTAGCACGTGATTGTGAAGTGTGTTATCCAAAGCATCCCTCTGTAGCTCTGGCTTTATGTTTAGGGTTGTTGTCCCGCTAAAATGTAAACTTTGACCTCAGACTCAAGTCTTATGCAGCTAATAGCTCTTTGCTATTTACTCTATCTATTTTCCCATTAATCCTGTTCAGATTTCCTTTTCCTGCTGAAAAAAAGCTTTCCCACAGCATGATACCGCATGTATCAACATGCAGAGGCTGTATGGAGGATGGCTTGTAAGCACATAAATGTGGGTTTCTTTTGCACTGGATTTTATTTAGGGGCATCAATGTAAAGTGAACTGACTGTATACACACACTACCAGAGGCGTCAAGTAACAAAGTACAAATACTTTGTCACCTTATATAAGCAGAAACTTGAGTATTTTGAGTATCTCTAATTTACTGGAGAAATCCTTTTTCAGCTAAATATTTCTTCTACTCCTTATATTTTAATGCAATTATCTGTACTTTCTACTTCTTTCTTTCACCCTTTATTACTTCTACTTTTATACTTTGAGTAGTTTTGAAACCAGTACGTTTACACATTTGCTTACGTAAAAAGCTTCAGTTGATATTTCAACTTCTACAGAAGTTTTAAAGCCTAATATCTACACTTCTACCTGAGTGATGGATCTAAATGCTTTTGACACCCCTGCACACGCGAACAGATGCTTCAAACAAGCATTATACTTTTGTATGTTTGTGTCTCCTTGCTGTCACAGTTTCTTCTTCTTCTCCTAGGTTTTATCTGAACTTTGTCACAGAAGAAGTAATAAACCCAAACAGGTATTTGGCATCATTGCCTCCGATTGCGACAGTCCTCTTAAACGAGTTGAATTTGAAGGATTTTTCCAGTTTGTGTGAATTGTTTGCTTTCAGAACCATCCCGTTGGCAATCATTTGCTCCATGGTAACGGTGACGGTGTTCTACGTGCTTGTAAATGTGGCGTACTACACCATGATGACACCTGCTGAGCTGCTGCTGTCTGATGCAGTGGCTGTGGTCAGTAGTGCTGTGCTTAACAATTCACAAGGGAAACATGTAATGCTAATACTGTATGTTAGCACGGCTGTGTTTCTTAAACTCTGAAGTCCCTTTGCTTGCAGACATTTGCCAACCGTGCTCTTCAGGGGATTGCTTCTGTGATTCCTATCCTTGTTGCTTTATCTTGCCTCGGAGCTCTAAATGGCGGCTTCTTCGGGTCACCCAGGTATTTCAGGAGCGAATGGTTTCTGTTCTCCATAAATCTGAACTTATAGGATGTCTGGTCACAGGATGCTGTTTGTGGGTGCCAGAGAAGGCCACTGGCCACCCATCTTTTCCATGATTCATATCCGTCGGCGCACACCTTTACCTGCTGTACTCTTCCTGGTATGTATTTTCCTACATGAGTCAAAAAACCAACTCTTCAATCATCGCAGCCGCTGGCTAATACCACTTTCCCTTAACTCTGCTTACTTCCCATGCAGACAATGTGAGATTTACAGATTTTAAATGTTCTATGTAAAAAATGTCAATTTTTCAGACTAAAAAGAAAGAAAAACTAGGCTTTTAGTCCTTTATGCCCATTTTAGAATGAATTTATGCCACATATTTTTACAATGTACAGGTTTTCCAATTTGTAATCCCCCCCAAAAAACTGGACAGACAGGTGCTGAAGAAAGGACATAAGTAAGCAAGGAATGTGGGACAAATAAAAAAAAACAAAAAAGAAAGAAAGGGACAAGAAAGATATGATGGATTTAATAAAACAGAAGGAAGGACACAGAGAAGGTAAGAAAAACAAAGAATGGACGGATGGACATGAGGAAAAGCAGTGGGATGGACATCCAGAAGAAGACATGAGAAGCAAGGACACAGTGGATAAGGAGAGTAGGGAGAAAATTAATAAAGAAAGTAAGAGAAGAAAAATAGTAAAACAAAGGAGACAAGTAAACAATGGAGAGTAAGGAGGGAGGGAGAACTGACAGCAGGAGGAAAAAGAGGAACTAAAGAGGGCGAGGGAGGGAGGAAAGAAAGAAAACAGGAGAGGCAAAACATTTAGAAAGTGAGAGGGCTTGTAGTAAATGAAGTATTTATTAGTATCGTTTCTATTTACCACGCGTCGATACTTGGAAACTACAAAAATCACTTTGTGAATTTTCTAGACTTATTCCTTTACAGTCTTTGCTCCAACTAGTGAGGTTACAAATAATAAGTCAAATAATCTCATTAAACCATCTGACATTGAGATTCTCCAGGTCTTCATCTGCAAAAACAAAAGTGTTTTTTGTTGTCTTTCTCGTAGACAAAGAAAGACAGATTGCATTAACATGCATGCTTCATTGCACTGTCTGCTCACCCTGGATGGAGCAGTTACCACTGGATGTTGATTACTCGGGAGCTTTATCCTCCAGTCGACTCAAACACAGTAACACTCAGCTTTATAGATGTTTTTTTTTAAATCCCTACAGAGGACCTCTGATCTATGTTCTGTAAGGACTCGATGTTTGTGTCCCTATCCTTAAGCCAAAAAGACATTGAGAGAAGCGTGTGACTAAAGCTGCATTGTGTTTGTCTCCAGTACCCGATGGTGTTGGTGATGTTAATCACCGGGGAAATCTACCAGCTCATCAACTTTGCCTCATTTTCTCGCTGGTTCTTCATTGCCCTGGCAACTTTGGGTATGCTCATCCATCGATACCGCTTCCCCCACCACTCGAGGCCCTTTAAGGTTAGTATGTGGTTTTCTGAGTCTTTTAAGTTTTTTTGTTTAATTGGTCTGTGAATCTATCTTGCCTCTTCACCCAACTTAAGGTCCCGTTGGCCATTCCAGTCACCTTCACCGTGGTTTGCTTCTTCATTGTGGGTCTGTCACTTTATTCTGACCCTTGGAACACGGGACGAAGCTGTGCCCTCACTCTAACAGGAGTGCCAGTTTACTACATGACCATCTATCGCTTTCGGGTGCCCCGTAAATTAAGACGCATATTCAGTGAGTCATGCCGTTCGTAGAAAATTCTATTTTGAATTTTTTTTGTTCTTTGTTTAGGCTTGAAATGTGGGTATTCAGTGTTAATATAATGTATATATAAAAAAGGTCTGACTGTGTTTCCTCAGACTTTTGCAGCAAGCAGCTGCAGATCCTGTTGGAAGTGGCTCAACAAGAAGTCCAGACATACTGAAGGCTGTGAAGAGGTTTCCACTAATAATTTACAATTAAATGTAACTAATAATTGTTTGTATGAAACAAACCATTAGTAAATGTCAGCTGTTTTATGAAGAGATTTTCTTTTATAATTGTATTTCCTTTTAACCAAGTATGAAAATCCTATTAGACAGTGGATTGCAATGATTCTAAACCCTAAAAAAAATGTATTATAGGGCAGGCACATTCAGAATCACTTAATATCTAAACACCACCAAACCCGTACTATGAACAGGTAACATCAAAAAGCCCGGAAGTGCTTTGAACCTTTGAAAAAGCAGCAGATCATTCTCGGATAAAGAAAAATTTCAGAACAGATAAGTAGCGAAGGTGTTACGAAGCCATTTCTAAAGTTTGGGAATGGAGTGAATGACACCAAAGCAACAGGCATCGATAACTATTTTGTGTCAGCTAAGGTCAGAGTTCAAGACCCAAAAACATGTAGCTTGTTTTAATAAAAAAAAGAAGAAAAAAAAGAACAGAGGTAAAATAATGTCACCCATCCATATCACCTTGCAAATGTAATGTTGTAAAGTCTACACAGTTATAGCGACTAAATAAATAGAAAAAACCTGTAGATTTTTGTGTGTGTGATGAACTACCAGTTTTATTGTGGTCCTAAAACACCTACGTCAGGAAACGAACCATTCTTCATACACAGCCGTATTTATAGTGCAGAGATTTAAAAAAACAAACAAAAAAAAAGTTAAGACAACCCAATGAGCTGTTCTTGGAAACATTACACATTATTTTGTGGTACAGAAATACGTCCAGTCTTAGCTTCAAAGCTGATTTTGAGGACGTATAATAAATGTTCTGTACTTTCTGTCTGAAGAGGCAAAACGAGCTGTTAACTTTAAGTCCTCTGTTTGGATACAGAGTCTCTCCCCTGGCAAAGAGCAAATCCAACAATAATAATTACAGTCAAGATATCTGAAAACAAGCAAAAAGGAACAGTTCCACAATCAAACACCATCCTATTGCTATTAGTGCTACTTGTAATACATTTTTATTGCTGGTAACCCAACGACAGAGTTTGCTCATCTGTTAAACAACTGAAACAGTACGTTATATATTATAATGTGCAAATCAACATACATACATATATATACACACACATTTAAATAGCTCTCTCCTCACGCAGTTCCTTTAAATGCATCGGTAGCTAACTGAGTCCACAAACATGGAACGCAGGAAGAAGATCGACGCTGCTGTCATTCTGAGTTGCCTGCTGAAGCAGACACGCTGCTCTCATCAATCAAATATCTCAAATCAGGTGCAAACATGAGGAAGTGAAAATAGAACAAGAATAAATTTGAAGCTGCGATTTGCCAATTAAAGCATCATGTGAAACTGGTATCTTTTTTTCTTACCCATTTTATTTCTTATAATGTACTGGTGTGAAATTAATTAACTAAATCTAGAAAGAAATCAAACTAATCTCAAATTAAGGCTGATCACTCCTGTCCAGACACAAACTCTAAAACTAACGATGACTGAAGCGCCGGATTTCACATGTGATCCACATACGGGGTTGTTTAAAATCTAATGAGAATTAAAATCAGTTGGTTAAAATGAGTTTGCATCTGCTGTGCTGAAACCGGTCGTGTATGTGCTTTAGTGTTTGACGTCAGAGCCCCGGGCGTTTTTAGCTGCGCCCTACAAAAACTGACCGAGGAACTCCGACAGGCTAATGTTAGCGATGCCCAGGTCATCGTCGTCCAGCGCGGAGAAGCTGATGTCCACCAGTATCTTGCTCAGGCTATCGTTCATGGTGTCCAGGATGAGGCCCTCTTGGATGGAGCGGTTAGACGACAACGCGGCGGGAGGCCCGGCCTGCTTCAGCTCGGTGGGCGACTCCGCCGGCTGGACCCTGCTGGGAGCGGAAGTGAGCAGCTCCCGAGGAGAACCGAATAGAGGGAGCTCTTTGAAGGGAGTGCCGCTGAAGCTGAAGGTGGTGTACTCCTGTCGTGGTGTGACCGCGGGACCACCTGGTGTGCGGATGGGACTGAAGTCCAGGACGCTCTGGCCGCCTTTGCCGACAGGGGTCACTTTCCAGGGTTCGAGGGCGACATTAGGCCCAATTTTGCTCGGCGTGGAGGAGCTCAAATGACTGTGACTTTTTATGGGCGTCTTGAAGTACAGCTCCCGCTCGGGGCTGCCTGGTATGTGCTGCTCGTTCATATCGGCTTCTTTAATGTCCTGGACGGTGGAGGCATCTGAAGCCACACCAGAGTCAAAGAAACTGTTATCGGGACAGAGGAGAATGGGCTCGTCCTGCAGGGAGTTCACCAAACTCTGTTTGCGGCGAGAGCTGCTGGATTGTCTCTTTGGGGGAGGTTCGCGTTTTATCGGAGTGTTAACAGGTTCCACCTTCAGTTCGTTCTGAGGAGGCAGGGCGACAGCTGGGGTGTCGCACTCCGTCACCTGTAAGAGAAACATGCCAAAACAAACCAGACTTTTTATGTTTTTTCCTACGGATATTAAGTCTTCACCAGAGTTCTGACAGCCTTTGTAGAAAAAAAAGGTCCAACCAAAGCTCAATATAAATGTTTGGAAATTAATGAAGATATAAAGGACAGGCAAAGAAAAAGAAAGGAAGGAATGAAAGAAAGACAGAAGGAAGTAAGGACACAAAATAGGATGTGAGGAAGGAAGAAAGGACACAGGTAAGGAAAGACAGGGAGGCCATTAAGAAGATGGAAAGACTTAAAAAAAGGACTCAAGAAAGGTAGCAAGGATGGAGATATGAGGAAGACAGTAGAACGTAAAGAATAACAGACACAAGGAAGGAGAAGAAAAATTTTACACAGAAATGAAGGAGAAAATGGTGAAGGTCAAAGATGGTAAGATAAATAAAAAACACAAGAAAGGAAACAAGGACAGCAGAAGCAAGGAATGACACAAGAAGGGATAAAATGACAAAACAATGACAAGAAAGGGAAAAAGGATACATGGACAGAAGACAGACAGGACACAATGGTAAGAAGGCTGCATTAGAACTGCACAACCAGTTTTTCAGCGGCTAAACTCGGCCAGTTTTGTACCTTGGGCGCGATGCGCACTCTCTTGGTTCCCCGTGAAGTATTTTCTCTTAGTTTGGAGCCAGCGGGGCAATAAGAGCCAGGCATGGGTGGCAGATAAGCCGGGGAGGCAAAGGGGAGCTGGATGGGAACCAAGTAAGAGTCTGTGCGAGGCAGAAGCGGCTTCATCCTCCTCTCTAAGAACACACACAAAAAAACAGCACAATTAGAAAAACCATGAAACGTGCAATTACAAATGTGTGTATATATATATATAAATATATATTCTTAATTTTAGCTGCGTTACACTCACCAGAAGATGCTGGTGGTCTTCTTATTGCGGCTATGTTCTTCTTTTCTTGCTGTGAGAGCAATAAAGGTGATGAGTTTGAGCTGTGAGGTAGCCTAGCCTAGGAAGCTTATCTTACTCACTTCCCTGACTGTCCCTACTGTAAATTAAACATTTTAAAGGGTGCACACAGTGTCTGGCAAAAGCTTCAAGAGGTCTTAAAGTTTTTATGCATAACACACAAGTGCAAAGATGACTTCAGTTTATATCCCTGCAATAAAAAATAAAAATACAAAAAAGACCTCGAACCTCCAGCTGCTGCTACACTGAATCTAAAAGAAGAAGTTATCAACCAGGTCTTTAACCTTTTGACTTTCCATGCACTTTAGCCCTCCGCTGCCTAATTGTGAGCTGAAAAATAGTTGAACTGGAACAAAAGGTGAATCAGTCTTACTTGGTGTGGACACGCAAGCAATGCCACGGGAGAGGAAACGGTCCCTGGATCACAACAAGGCTACAGAAAGAACAAAAACTCAACGTATAAAACATCAGTTGTATCACAAAACAGAGAGGACGGTGAGTGAGAGAGAGGAAAAAAGAGCAATCGAAGGTACTAAAACAGCTTTGTATACTCAGTAAAGGTTAATAACAATACCAAAATAGTGATGCCCACCCTGTAAACCTGATCAAGAGTCAGGCAACGATTGATATCCGGTCGAATTGTCCAGAAAGAGGTTTTGCCATCTGGCGACCTCTCACGGATGAACATGTCGTGCAGAGAAAGATTGTGCCGTATGGAATTCTGCAGAGCAACAAAAACCAATTAAAATTACCCAGAGCGTTGCTTTCAGATCAATTCTAACTTTAAATCAGTGTTTTTAATCCCTAACTTACCTTCCACCCTGGTTTGGCCACGTCTTTATAATAAGCGAAATGATCCTCAATCCATGTGTAAATTTCTTTCAGCGTCATCCCCCTGTTCTTCTTGCTGTTGATTGCGAACTGGATCATGGCTGTGTAGGAGTACGGGGGCCTCTCTAATGTGGGCTGAATGGCACCTTCTGGGTTTGGGTGTGTACTCTGGTCCTAGGGAAAAAAAATGCATGGCAAGTGATAGTGAATGTTAGATGGTCAGTCATTTGAAATCAAATGAACCTGCATGTTGATTGATAAAGGCACAGAATGGATACATTTATCCAACACTAATGCTATATATATATATATATATAAGAAAGGGGAAAAATAAACTTGGTAACTACATTTGACTAATTCAACACTTCAATTTTAACAAGTTTTATTTAATTTACCTTTGGGATAAAGTATTTTTGATTGATTTGAAGAGAACTTTATCAAATTTTTGTTTTGGCTTGAGCCTTCACCTCTAGGTTTCCTAATAATTACTCTTCACTTTAACCGTAAACAAAAAGGGAAAACAAAAGAGAAACCAGACTGACCTGTAAATTCTTGGGTTCTTCTGGCTTATTCTCCTTCTGAGTGATCGGATTTGCAAGGTGTGGCTCCAAGTTACTTGTGTTCATTTTGCCAAGCCACTGCATGTTGGTGAGGCTGTCATCTAGAGAACTACAACTCGCATCTGTGTTCATTGGTTATTTACAGGTGGGAAAAACAAAAACAGTTTAACCAACAGCGTAAACATAACAGATAAAATATGTTTGTGATAAAGATGAAGGTATATCTTTTTATTCAAGCATACTTGACGGAATTCCAGAGAGAGGTTTGGCAACTGGTGTTTTGTGGATGGCGCCTGATGTCACCGGTTGTGCAGCTACGCTCCCTGTCGAAGAGGACTCCTCTTTAGGGGCAGCCTGAAAGGAAGAGCCAACGCCCCTGCTGCCACCCTCACTGAGAAGGATGAACTTATTTGGGCCCTGGACGCCACTCTCTTTGCCTTTTGCAGTGAGAACACCGATGATGCTTTGTAGATCTGCCTCTTTGGGGATGACAACCACCTGAGTGTCAGACATGGAAGGGTGATTCATGATGGGGATACCATGAGGTAGGCACTGGCTGGCTGTTGGTTTAGGTGGCTCCCCAGAGTCCGTGGCAAAGGCCTTGGTTTGGTTTGCTGGAGATGGTTCATTTTGCAGGAATGGTAGTTTTCTTCTTTTCAGAATCAGGGGTCTGCGCGGGCTCCGTCTCATGGTCAGATCACTGGAAATGCCCTTCACTGGATTGCTGTGCAAAAATAAGATGCAGGAAATTATATATTAAAACGTTTAAATCTATATACCAACATGTTCAATAGGTGTAAAAAAAAAAAAATCAACATTTAATTTCATCTCCTACCTACAAATCGCCGGTTGATCAACGTTTATTTCCACCGGAAGAAAACAGGAAACGTCGAGATTAGCTTGACAAGATTTTAGCTGACGAACAGTAATAAAGCGCAGCTAATAAGGCGCTTAGAAATAATACTGGAGACTGCAATTTTTAAACGAAATAAATATTTTTCATGCGAAATATCTATCTCCCCCGGTCAGGGTTAGGCGTTATATCGACTCAGCTGCTAATCGCTGTTATTTCCTTGGCGACCAGCGCCTTCTAGAACAACCGTTTCTAATGTTCTGTTTTTACATTTGAAATAAACTGCGTTTCATGTCAATGTTAACTTGATCATTTTCATGCGGTTACAGGAACTGTGCAGACGATATATTTATGAGTTTTTTTACTTATATAGCACGACCTAGCATAACTCCCAGAGTAACATTGCTGTAAATACGCCACTTTAACAAATAAAACCCAACCTTCACATTACTGGAAAGTTTCAGGCGATTCCACTTGGCTTCATCTGGATTTGAAGTCGAAACATTGCGGTAAAAATGTTTTTGTTTGTCTGTTAAAGCCTCGTCTCGAGGTGTTATTTACAAATGTTCAGCTCTATTCAGAGACTTTTTTGAATTTTGGCGCTGTGGGCGCTGACTGCTGACGTCACTTAGATCACATGGTTCAAATGACCCAATGAGAAGCCGGGGATGCTGCCGACAGGTGGCGCTAATGCGCCTGTAGGTCGGCGTAATAATCGAACCAAATGGCGAAAAAGAAGAAAACCGGGAAATACAACAGAACCAAACAAGACAAGAAGAATTATGAGTAGGGTACATAAACGTTATCAACAATGTTTTGCTTGTGTTAATTATGAATATGTTGTGTCACGCGGAAAACATTGTTACATTAAAGAGAAAATAGAACTATGAGCTTGGCTTATAAAAATGTCTAAATGCATCCGTATTAATAAGAATATATATTGCCGTTGAAATTTTGGTATTTTCGTACAGACCTTAAATTGATCTAACTTTCTAGGACTTATCTTTCTCCAAGTGTTCAGGAATGATTGCTATTAATGCCCCGCAAAGCCACGAAGGAGGACAAGCCTGCCCTGCAGTTCCTTGAGCGGCCAGTGGGTGGCGCAAGACTTCAACATGCGCCTGAGGTCAGAGCTGCAGTCAATCCCAAGGAATTTTTCTCGGAGACACGAAAAACAGCCAACAGCTCAGATTGTAATTCCTGGGTGAGTTCTGTTTGTTTATTCTGACATGTTTTAAAAGATGTAGTTTTTTATGTGTGTGTGTGTGTGACATAATCCACTGGTTTGGTCGGTATTTGTCTTACTAATAAATAATTTTTTGTATGCAGGGTTTATTAAGTCATGAATGGTTTATTGCGAAGACCAAACGAATTAGATTTGTTAGATCAATATAAAATACCTGTAGTTCTTGCTGTATCATCCAGATGACTTACAGTGCTTCTTATGATTCAGGTGAACACAGAGTTTGACTTCTCTGCTGCATCAGCTCCTCCTAAAAGACGAGGGAGGAGAAAACGCCAGACTGCCACCAGTTTACTTGACCGATGTAGTCATATGTCCAGGAAAAACAGCACATGCAAATATCCCTCATTGTCATTCCACATCGGTTTAAGGGACCAGTCCCTACAACAACCAAAGAGCACAAGCGCAACTAAAGGTGCAGTATCAAAAGTCAGAAATCAACCTCGAGAATCGGTTTGCCGCAGCAAAATGACTGTATCAAATAGGGCTTACCCAGACGCGCCAAACAGCAAGTTGGTCACAAACAGATCAAGGACTGTGCAGAAGCTTTCTGAAAGTGCTGCCTCCAACACGAGAAGTTTGGATCAACATGCAGTCCGATCTAAAGAAGTGAGCAGTAGATGCAGAATTCCAGCGGAAGAGGCCTCAACACCTGCCTCCTCCAAAAGTGTTTGCCCACCACCTGATGTGGACATCCCGCAAACTATGTGGGAAGAGGTAAACTGCTCTTCCTCTTCCCCCAGACTTGTACTGTTCGCTTCGCCACATACACCGCCATGCAGCGGCCCTCCTGATACCTTGGTGGCTAATACACCAGAAAGGGATTATGGGGTGAAGGTGACATGGCGGAGGAGGAAAGGATTGTTGAAGATGTTAAAAGAAAGGGGTCACCTTGCTGAATCAGATGCACTAATACATTGATCATTTTCTAATATAAATACTTTTTTACATTTTCATGTTCATACCCAATTAATTAAGCTTTATCACTGCTCCGAAGGGTTTAATGATAGACTTTATGATCTTTGCATATTCTCTGATATATGGATTACCGCTGCTTATTACTGTAATAAGTCAAGATGAAATATACTGTTTTTATTACCAGCTACAATATACGAATCACCGAGCAAATGTATCCTTCGCTTAAGTACATTTAACTACTCCTAGTTTCTAATGGTTTTTTTTCCAGTTCTACCAAGTTTGTGCCCAACCCAACTGTAACTCATTAAAAAACCCGAAATAAACTTCTTTTTTTTGTGAATGTCATGTAAATTATTCAGCCTGTCACATACGCATAAAATAAAAAAGGCACATGTGAGACACAGAGCTTATCTTTTGATTTATATTGCATTTTTAGAGAATTAATCATTAATAAAGCATTTTGATTTAAGCAAATATATTTTTGTAATTTGTAAATTTGAATAAAATCCGTATCAATGATGATATCTTTTTGGTACAAAAATATTTAAAAAGTGTTATTTTAGGTCAAAAATCTCTATAAATTCCTTCTGCCAAGTATTTCATAATAATACCCCAAAAAAAGAAAGTGGGCGTGAGGACCCGCCTCTCTTCAGAATTCTATCAAATCATATCACACCCGAAGAAGCCGCGGGCCAATAGGAAGCCAGGTTCTTCACGGGTCCGTAACTAAGGGCGGGGCAACGGGGCACTAGACAAAAGCGTCCAGGGAAAAGTGCAGTCGTCGGTCCTGCTGGTCTTCCCTTGGCAACGGGAGTCAAACATGAGTTACTACAGCATAAGGTGAGCGGAATTATGCTGTTTTTATCTGGTTGTGTTCAAAGACCTTCGTTTTTGTTCAACTGTATAACCAGAAACGGACGACAGGAAACACCTTCGTTTGGTCAACAACTTAAACAGTCGCCTGGAACTTTTCTTAAAGCACCAAAGTGGAGAGTGAGGCAGCTAACGTTAGCTTGTAACGGTAAACAGCAGGATCTCTTTCAGTAGAAGGCGATTTTCTGTTTATTTCCAAGTGAAGAAACGTATTATTGGTGACAAAGAGGAAAGAAGGAAAACAAATCCTGACTGTAAACTATGTTAGAACAAGTTTTAAAAGAGCTAACCCTCTATTATTTTGAGCTAAGGCGCACATTCTACTATAAATTGTGTTTTTGTTTGACGACCTATTTGGCAAATGTGAAGAACAAACAATCAATCAGTGCATGTATATTTTTGTTTGGGACCAATTTGAGTCCAATTGTCTATATTTCAGTCACATCCTGATGATGTCCAGCGTGTCAATGTATTTAGCTATAGAGATGCTAAATGTTCATCTACAGCTTCAGGTTTCAAGAAAGAAGAAAGAGGGGAAAACAAAAAATCCCATCTTTCATGTGTCAACAAGTCTACAAGTGGAGTAGCCCATTGATTTATTCCATGTTGTGAAAGAAAGTGGTTAAATATACAAATTATTCTGCTAAGACTGCTGTAGGATGATTAAAAACAAAACCGATTACATACAAGTTCATGCAAAACTTGGGGAAAAAAAATGCTTGTAGTTGGGATTCTACATTTTTTCTTGATCTTCTGGTATTTAAGAATTTTCCAAATGAATAATTTGCCCTCCTAAAAAAAATGTATTCTAGTATCACATAAAACTCACATTTTTTACATGCTACTAGTAACATGTAAGGACAGCTGTGCAATACAATGTAGAGATGCACTGATATGAAAGTTTAGGCAGATATCAATAATATACCTTTTATATATCTCTGGGTGCCAAGTTGGAAGCAAAAAGGAGAAAAAAAAACCAATCTATATTGATATCATTTTTATTTGTGAGACAAATAGCAACAAGTTAATCCAAATACCAACTTTAATGTCGATATCATCCATCTCTTGATTTTAGATATGGACAATATATCGGCCATAACATCGTTACCGGCTGTTTTTAGTGCTTTTTTAATATATCTGTATCAGCATGAGAAGTAAAACTGGGTCATTATTAATAAGCAATGTTCATTTCCATCTTGTTGCCATTTTGAGGGTTGATCATAATGTGTTTATTTGGTCATGTTACATCAAGATATGTTTAGTTGTGTAGTCAATTCTTATTCTAAGAGTGTTACAATATTTGGGTAATTGTTATAGAATAAATAATATCGCTGATTATCGATAACTGGCCATAACAGCAACAATGATATTGGGAATCGTTGTCGGCGAAATGTTCATATCGATGCAGCGCAACTTAATTTAAATGAACTGTTAAAACAATGTCGGAAATGTTATCGGAACGCTGTGGAAAATAAGAAAAGTTTATATTTTCTGACATAATTTAGTTCTTTCCTAAATTTCTTTGTTTCTCAGTTAGCGACATTCTTTCATTAGGTCTTGGATCAATAACTATCCTAAAAACTATGAGGAGATTTAGGTTTTTAGCTTGTGGCTACAAAATGTGGAATATGCTGCCTTTAAACAGGCATCATCCCTTCCTGTCTTTAAGTGTATTAATGTTTCTATTTTTGAGTGGGATTTTGAAAGTTTTTTTCAGCCCTTATTGAAAGCAAGCACCAAAAGTCCTCCCTCCACGAGTCAAATCTAGGGACAACCAGGTTGAGGAATTTAGCCGCTTTAGATGGTGTTGCTGGCTTGCCAGTTGTGATATTGCACACATTGATTCTGTGATGTTATTACAGTTAAATACATTGTGCAGCTCTAATATGACACCCTAAAAAAAAAAAACAGAATAGAGGACGGCTCCTACCATACCGGGTATTTTTCATTTTTTTTGCTATTCTTGTTGGGTTTTATTAATACCCAAGTTTCTGTTGGCATGACAGGAAGAAAAACAAGTCTCTCATCAGCATTCCAGCTGGATTGTGTGCTGTTCTGTGAGCTCTTCAAAACCAGACAGCTTGTGTGATCACAAATGGTTGCTTTACTATTTGCTGTCATCTTGTTGCTAAAGATGTGGATGCATGTTGCTTTTCATTAAAACCCCTGCAAATCCGCCGTTGTCGATGTCTCTGCTGGTGTCGAAGGTGAACTGCCTGACACTGAATCTTAGTTAGTTTTTTTATTGTTGTTGTTGTTGTTGTTTTTTGTTTTGTTGCTTGTTTTTTTTTGTTTTTTTAAGCTGCAGAATACCGAGTTGAACTTGGCAGGTCTTTTGCTGTTACAGATCCCACGCTGTGCATGCTGGGATGAGCCGTCTAAACGAGGACAGTTTTCATAACGGCACGCCTGTGCGGTGTTGCAGGAACTGCTTCTGTTAGCCAGGAGATGAAAGTGGAAGGTTGGTGTAGTTCAGTGTTTTAAAAGAAAAAAAAATCATATGGAGTAAAAAAGAAAAAAAAATGCTTCTGCTTTGAATTTTTGTTTACTCCATTTGGCTAAAACTGTAAAGACATCTCGCTTGAAAATTGTTGGACAACTGCGTAAATCATTGATTAAAAATCTGCTCTCGGACGGCGGGTTACCTCAACTGTTGCCGCTTATTTCCGTCGTTTGTTTGCCGCTCAGTAATTGCTCCCTCTGGTGAAAGATTCCCTTGCTCATCATAAGCTAACTTATGTACAGTTTTAGTGTTGCATTGCAGGATAAAACGCACACAACACGCACTCCAGTTTTCTCGCTTTTGTGAATATGCGCCCAGAAATGGAGACGCCGGTCTCCTAGCAACTAGATTAAGGTCTCTACATCATGTTTGTTTTTAGAAAAGGCGAATGTATAGGTTGCATTTTTTTATTGTATTTCAGTGACACAAACTTGAAAACCTCCTCCCTAAAGTAAATTTTTCTTTGGAGAAATGTGTGTTTTTGTTTTTTTTATGAATCAGAGTGGCTCAACAGAATGGGCTTCTGGGGTTTAATGGACACCCTGCTTGCATTGGAGTTGAATGAAATGAGTCAGAATCTCACAAGGGGGTAAATAGGCAACCTCACAGGGCATTTTGAATGTTTGTCTCGTCCTCTTCATGATGTTTATTCACCAATGTTCTCTGGAACCCTCTCGGGCATTTAGAAAAAAAACGTATTTATGCATAGGATTAAATTCCCGTTGATTTCTGTTCACTAGATGAAACGGTTGCACTGGATTTACAAAACAAACGCCTTCCACAGCTTCTTGTGGAAAACGCGTACCTTTTCCTTTCACATGGGTACAAACAATGTGCTGTGCTTGAAGTGATGATGGTGACATGTTGTAGAGGTGCGCGCTGTCTGAAGACTGAAGTCACGGTAACGGCAAAACGCTCACCATCCCATCATCTCTGTTACCTGAGCTCTGGGTTGCCGGCACTCCCAGGGGGTGGGACACAGCAGAGCTGCTCCTTCTTTGCAATATCTGCCAGAGATCTCCGAGCGAAGGTGTTTGCGTTGGTTCAGGCAGAGCAGAAAGTGTGGTTTGGTAGGATCATTTTGCACCACGGGGTGGATTATTTTTTCATGAGTGGATTATTGGTCAAGCCTCTCCATCCATGGATTCTCTAAAGACCGAAGGATCTCAGCCGCTCTACAGCCGCTGGTCGTACAGGTAGCTCCTCATACGGCGAGATAAAACCCGACACCGATGGCTTTTTAACTTTAAAGTGTATGTTTCTATTCTTTTCATTAAACAGGATGCAGAGGTAACTGTTCAAAAGTTCTCCAATCCTGCCGTGTTTTCTTTAGCAACAGACCTCACACTACTAGGGTACAAAGTTGGCTAAAGGCTTTTTTTTAAATCACACGTTTCCTTATCTTACCAAACAATCAGCTGGCAGATAGACGGACTGTCTGGCAGTCAACTCTTGTACCTCTTACTCATGTTTCCGTCAGAACATCGTTACTTATTAAAAGCATCAGCTTGTGACCGGGCTTTGCTGTAACTAGAGTTGGTGATCTGTGTGCGTCCGCGGCGGTTTAGCCGTTGTCTTTCGGTCTTTAACCTTCATGTTCACTAAACTTCTGAAGACCGACAAGCTTAGTTCTAGTTTCTATTTTTATTTTTTTTGGAGGGGGCGGGGGTTAGTTAAAAGCTGTGATGTGAATTAAGCTTTTTTGTTTTTTTGGTTTTGTAGAGTCCAACAAAAAAGAAAACTGGTGTGTGTTCTGTTTAGTTGCTGACCTGAACGGGTTGGTAAATAACAACGTCCTCAGAGTATTCATGCAGCTCATTACCTAAAAGGTTAATGTAACTTTTAAATGAGTTTTCCTTTTGATGATTAACTATTCTTCCTGTCCAAATCTTATATTCCAAAAAATCTGATCATGGATAACATGTTCTAGTAATTTTATACAATTATTACAACCTTGTTTATGGTAGTTGGGGGGACAAAAAGCTGGCATCAGAGCTTACACCTGATTTACAATTTTCTCCGCAGTTTGAATGTTGCACTCAATTCCTCAAGAGGTTAAAACCAGTATAATGAGATTATGTTCATGTTTGTACCTTTTTAAGTTAAACAGATTTCTTATAGATGTTTGTTAGTGAGATCTAGCCGCATAATAAAAATCAATAGTTTGCACTAAAGCTTATAAATAATGGCTGTATTTGTTCAGTAAAAATATTAATGTAGGATTGATGTACAAGTCATTACATTGTGTTTGTTTGCATTGTAAATACGTAATTGGCTCAAGTGCTGCTTCGTGAGTTCTGGATGGTGTGGTTGTGCAACTTCATGTTTTGAAGTATTTCCATGCCTACAATCTTCTACTCCCTAAATAATGTACAATAAATGAATCCGTTGCCATATTAAAAAAAAGTTTAAGTTAACTTTCTGGTCAAACATTGCATCAGCTCATAAGTCTCAGTTTATGAGGTGTTTTCCGTGTGCCTTCCAGAGGAGCTTCCAGAGATTCTTATATGATGTTTTTTCTCATGCTGTCAGCGGTGAATGTGCAATATGTTTCCTTCAGCGCATGATATTTCTAAATTAATATAGTTTTATGGCACTCATTATGTTTAATATTTGATCAGGTGGGTTAGCTTTTAGTGCGTGGACCCGCCGCCTCACGCGACCCACACACCACATCTCTTCAAGCCTGTAAATCCTCACAGCGCAGCGCTAAAGGCCTCCAGTCACTCGCAGGTTTAGTCAATGCCGTCGGAGGTTTTTCCGGGCAACGACGGAGTCACGGTCTCCATGGTTACCGCGTCGTGACACGCAAAGGAAGGTACAAGAGGTGTTTGTCCTTCTTCTGTCACCCAAGCTTTGACGGACTAATGAAACATTGATCAATCACGGCTTAAGTTTGCGTGGTTTAAAGGATTTTTATCCCCCCCCTCTCCTGTTGAAAGAAGTTGCATTATATAAGATTTTTTTCTTTCTTTCTGTGTTGCATCACTTTTTATTTATGGTTACTGTCAACATACAGACAGACCCCGTGTTTCTGTATAGGCAGCCCTATTTCAGTTACTTTAGGATTGTTGTTTCACGCTTCACATGATCTTCTCTCGTGTCTCTTTTTCTCTGAAGGCCTTCCAGCTCTGCCAACTTCTCCTCAAACTCAACACCCAGGTAAACCCACCATGCACATCACAAACAGTAATAAAGACATAAAAATGATGGAAATCCATAGCAAAGGCGGCATGGATTTTTCCATAAATGCTTGTAATGTATATCACGGGTTAACTTCCTAAATATATTAGAAATTAGTTTATTGATTTTTTTTTTTTTAATGAGCCTCTTTATCAAGAAATTCAATTCTAGTAATTTTTTAAACTGACAGGGGGACATTTTTTTACCAACTGTCGAAAAATGATCTACTAATGAGTTTGCCAACATCTTGCTGCTCAGTCTGCTTGCAGCTCTTATTACCAAATCCGTTCTTCTTAAACAGTATTCTCACATGTGTAATTAAGAATTATTATCACTCTCCACTCCCTCCCGTTCCTGTTGCCATAAATCTTGCCTCCCTGGGGACCCGTCTGCTCACCAGTAACGCCGAAGGGATTTATTAGCCAATGCGCGGCGCCTCACTCGTGCAAGAGGATCAATTTTTGGCGAGGGGGGGTAGCACGATAACAGCATGAGTCATGCCTCCGCTGACTAGCGGGCTGCGCATTGTGCTGATGGAGAAGTGGAGAGCCTTATCGAAGCACTCGTTTTTGTGCATTTAGAGTCCCTCTGTGATGTGAGTCATCAGCTGAAACCTGCAGCTGTACGTACGTACATCAAAACGACAGAGCGATTTGAAAACTCGACGTGAGCATTAGGAACCTACTGAGCGAACGTCACGCAGGACAGAACACCCCTTGTATGAAAATATCTGATAGCTCTGGTCCGTCTTTACAAATAAAGCCGTTTTGCTCCACAACAACATGTAAAACATAAAGAACAACTCCAACATACAGACCATTAGTTTCCATTTTTCAAGATTATTCCCTCAGAACACAATCGAAAGTCTGCCCACGCGGTATTGTTGGCTCTTAATTACCTTGAAAGCTGCCGATGCACTACATTACATGTATTGTTTCTCTAGAAAGACGTGCAAAACCTGTGCTGTGCTTTTCTTCTGCAGCAGCATCGCAGACGACTGCAGCGGTTTAATGCAACAGAAGCTGGAAAGACAGGTGCGCACTGGAGTTCACTTCATGAAATATGTGTCATACTCCTTTAGCAAGAAAGCCATTAGATGCAGCTTTACATCCTCTCTGCATGTCACCTTTGGTATCTTTCTCCAATTAACGCAGCCGTTGCCTTGTTTTGTCCTCCTTTGCCATATTTTCCTACCAAAGATAGAAAAGTGTGAATTAAAAGAATTTCCTTTAGCCTTTTAACGCAGCCTTTGTTTTGTTTTTCTGGCATCGCTCCCTTCAGCAATCTATTACACTTAATATAGCCGTGCATGTTTGTGCTTTTTGTCTGAGCCACTGCAGATGTCTTTAACCCAAACCAAGTTGTATTGCAGCTTTGATTTAAAACTCTCTCCCGTCTCATACTTTACACCGAGCGTACAGTTCAAAAGGAATGAAAGGTGGTATTTGGCTCCCATGCTCTTACTAAAGATTACTTCTGGTGTATAATTCAAACAGAGTTACAAATAGAAATGTGAAAACTTCTCTCTTTTCATCAGTTATATAGGTCCATAAATGCGTGAATGTGAAGAAATTAAAGTTTGAAAAAATGGAATGTATAAATAAGAAACGAGTCCTGAGTCCTTTTTTCTTTTTTGTTCTTTCTAGCTAGACAAAACTAAGAAAGCACGTTTAATTCAGAGCGCTCCGTCTGTCCCCCTTTATCCGTCCCCTCCTCCCAACGCTAATGACCGCTCATCCAGTTAGCAACGGTGTGTGCACAGACACACTCCGGCTCTTGTGGTGGTGAGATAGGCCCCTTTTCTGTCAGCGGACCGCATTTTGCAGAGCAGGCCATCAACGTTTCGATTCTCAGCTTCAGAATAGGAAACCAAGATAATCCAGCATTCATTTTGTCTCCTTCCATAATTCTCTGACGCACGTTAAAAATGGAATCTCTCACGTTTTTGAGTCTAAAGGATAATTAATTTTGTCAGAATGGAACAGGTTTGTACATTTCCTCTTTTGTGATTTTTTTTTTTGCATATCTGTGTAAAACTGGACAAAAAACAAGCAACATGTGGAATCATCTGTTTCTTAGATTGGACTTAAAACAACTAAGATCATCTTACCGATTTAGTTCTTATGCAGCTCAGTATCTGCTTTAAGCTTCCTGCTTTCTTGGTTCCTGCAGGAAGCGCTCCGTACGCCTCGATTCACAAACTGATCTGTAAATGCAGAGTTCTCCGTCCTAACAAAAGAATGGTTGAGATCAAAAATAGCTCCCTTACAATAAAAAAATAAAAAATAAAAAGCAAATTGGTCTCGATCACATGCTCAGAAACTTTGAAAGAAAAGTTATAATTTGATTACTAAGAAACAGTAATTTGTGAGTTCTTTACTAAATTTAAAATGAGAAATAAACCATAGAATCCTCCTCAGTTGTTGTAACTCCTAAATCCCCGTTAGTAAACTTTGTGAAGGTGTAATTCTAAAAGCTCAATTATTTAAATACATTTGTATAAAGTAATAAAACATCACACGCAGACATGAACACATTTATTTGCGGGTGAAATGTGTAAAAAAAAATCTATAAAGGGTGCCTTGGAAGCCATCATTGCTTTAATGGCCTTTTGGGGCAAAGATGAAAGTATGACGTTGGAAACCTCTCCTTTTACGGATCGTAATGGCCCAGAACCGTTTCTCTGACAACAGCATCACTCCGACAGACAGATTTGAACAGGAGCTGCAAAAGTGAAGGAGGCACAAATAAGTATACACACTGAAATGAAGCTCAAAAATAAGAAAATACGCTAGTAGATTTATTCTGAATAGATTTCCAATAACTGTCCCACCATTTTCATTTAGTTAAAAACTAACATTTTAAACATTACATATTTTTTTTCTGTATTGGAAAAAATTGAGTCAGTCAGTTTTTTTTCTTGTTTTTTTTATGAATTTTCAAAACTAAGAAAGTTTCAGATTCAGTGTCAGATTATGTTACTGCCATAAAATCTGAAGTTTAAGGGTTATTAGACTTTTTTTTACTCATCTAAACTTGTAAACCTGAGCGCGTTTAAATTTCTTCAAAGAAAAAGAAACCTGTCATCTACTTTCCACTGAATATGTGAAAGACCTTTTTAGTTAGTCAAATCTGAGGCAGTGTGTCCTGGTGTCGTCCGGCTCACTGAGCAGCATCCCTTGTCGGGATGTGCTGTCGTGCGCTTGGATTCCTAATTAATGTGCTTGCACAATCCCATTGGCTGCTCTGAACACAGTTGGTTGAGAGGACAGGGGGTGTACTACGTGCACCGTAACTGCAGGGAACTTTCAGGAGCACGATGCATTAAACATCTCTATTTTCCATCACACTGGAGCACCAGCTGCGATGCTTTTTAATGAGGCCGGCTATTTTGCAGCATTCACTGGGAGGCGGGGTTGCAATCTCATCGCGCATGCAAATGCAATTAACCTCCACTTTGTAAAGGTTTTCCACCTCGACTGCATTTGGCCTCCTCTCGTCAAAACGCTGAATAATTAGTTTTTATAAGCGTGTGATCAGTTGTTTGGTGCCGGGGGGGGGGGGGTCTAGTAGTAGATCATCTCAAAGCCTGAGGTTCCACTGCGCCCCGTGTTTACAGAGGGCGCTGCTGGAGAAGAAGCAGCTGCGGAAGCGCCAGGAGCCGATGATGGTCCAGCCCAACACCGAGACCCGGCCCCGTCGCTACAGGATGCGGCGTGGAGAGGAGCAGGACCCACTGGTGGAGTCTCAGCTCAGCATCGGCAACAATGTCACCGTCGACGGTGAGGGAACCGATCGCAAAGGGCTCGTAAATAAGATGAGGACTGAACCGCATTTAAATTCAGTTTTTTTTTTTTTATTCAACAAATACTTTTTCTACATGTTTAAATGACAAAGAAGTGCTGTAGGTTCCTTGAATCCAACACAAAATGATCAAAACATTGAGAAGAATCATATTTCTATATCTGAAACTAAGCTTATTTAGTAGGATGCTTTGCAAGGCAGCCATATTAATCTAATTTAATAGATAAACACCACCGTCATCCGTCTCTACTTCAAGATAACTGAGGGAGGAACTAATCACTTCCCCTGTTGTAGGCATAGATGGACCGGCAGCTTTCCTGGGGTCAGAAGCCCCTGATCTGGGAACGAAAATCCAAGTTCGGTCAGTGAGCCAGTCCCCGTCCCCTAAACCTCATCACCAGCCTCTGTCTGAGCCCCAGTCTCCTGCAGCTGGAGCGACAGACGGAGCCGGAGACACTGAGACATTGCTGGAGCCCAAGACGGACATCCACGAGCTGCTACAGAAAGAAGGTAAGCTTTATGCCAGTAGGTCTCCGTTCGTTCTAGTTTCTAAGTTAAACAATGGACATGTTGGTTGTTTGTTTTTTTGCGATGTCTTTTACCCGGTCCTTTTTAGATGTTTAGGCATGATGTTTCAATCTATCTTAATTAGAGGCACTGATTCAAAGTGATGCATCAACCAAAACAGCTGAGATGTTATTCAAAACTCAAACAAATACATGGTTGAAATTAGTTCTGTATGTAATTTAACTTATTTATAAAAACCAGTGATTCTGACAATGTTCCTTTTTGTTCATTGGGTATTGTCATGATGGTCATAAGACTGTCATACAGCAACAGTCTTCAGTCAGAGGCGTCGTGAGGTTCGTTGTAAGCCCAACTGCCACTGGAGATCCCTCCTGCCCACAGCATCTCTATCAAAAATGACTATTTATTTATTTTACATTTAATTTCCCTTTTTGAGAAATGGGAGTTTTAAACAGAGTCATCTTTTTTAATAATTTTGGAATTCTTCACTGAGGTGTAAATATTCGCCTAACTACAGCCAGCGTGGCTGTCAGTGGACCACCACTCGCTTTCTAACGGGGAATCAAAGCGAGATCTAGCAGCAGCCAGGATCTACGTCTTGGCTGATAAATCCAATTATCAGTGAACAGACAGATGCCTCAGGCGCCCTAAAGGGCCTTCGTCGCTCTGCTAAATTCCTTTTTATATGCGCATGACTGCCTGGATCCCACCAAACACTGGCATGTGCAGAGTAAGCATCGCTGAGTCTTTTTCATTCCATTTTCTAGTAATTCTGTTTCATTTTTATATAAAAGAAGTTCACATCTCAAGTTTACCAGTAGAAATTCACGTATCATTTATCCACGCTCCCTGGTGCTTTGCGACAGGTCTGCGTGGAAGCATGAACTTCGACGAAGCCAGCGAGCACGAAGAAGACGCGGACGAGGAGCCGATAAACCCTCTCTCCTCTCACACCGACGTTCCCAGACCTGCCTCTGCTTCCAGTGGTAAAAACATTCCCGTGAGTTGTCCGGCAACTTCTACCAGTCGCACGCCGTCTTACTAAGCATATCTACTATGGAATTTCAAGTGCTGCATTGTTTCCTTCCTCCCAGGAGACGGGGATCCCTGGGTCACCTTCTGCCGAAAGCTTCCTCGCAGACGCCGCCAACCTAGAGGAGTTTGTGCTCCTCCCAGCGCCTCGCGGCGTCACGATTCAGTGCAGGATCAGTCGAGACAAGAAGGGCATGGACCGTGGCCTGTACCCCACCTACTTCATGCACATGGAGCGAGACGACGGAAGAAAGGTGAGCTTATCAGAGAAAAGGAGTTACAGTCGGTTACACAATCCCTACTTGTGATAGAAACGTTCATAAAATCTGTCTCTGCAGGTGTTTTTGTTGGCGGGAAGAAAAAGAAAGAAGAGCAAAACGTCCAACTACCTCATTTCAGTGGACGCCACGGATCTGTCACGAGACGGAGAGAGCTTCATCGGTAAACTGAGGTGAGCTGCTCCATACATTTTCAGAAAAGTCCAGAATTCGGCCGATTTGTTTATTAGTTCTTTGGAAATGTTGATTGAGATAATAAAATATAATGACTGTTTTCTTTCTTTCTTAATATAACAGGTTGTATATGTGTGTATTGTTCTTTTTTTTTTTTTATCAGGTCCAACTACACGGGGACCAAGTTTACAGTTTATGACAACGGCACCAATCCCGGCAAGAACCTTGGGACGCTGCTGGAAGAAAGCAACACGCGACAGGAGCTGGCTGCAATCTGCTATGTGAGCCGACGGCAAGAAGCTGTGGTCGTGTTCAGTCTTTTCCTTTCACGTAAAATAAAAATAATTCTGCTTATTTTTTTTCTTTTCTTTTTTCCTTTGGCAGGATACCAACTTGCTTGGATTCAAAGGACCACGTAAAATGACTGTCGTCCTCCCAGGAATGAACATGAACTTCGAGCGAATTCCTGTAAGGCCTCAAAATGTGAGTCCAACCAAAAAAAGAAAAAAAGTTTATGAAACACTTTCTCCTAAATGTGTTCTTTAGTGTTCTTTAATGTTTTACCGGGTCACTTTTATAAATTCAAGAAGAAAAAATCATTTTATTTTACAAAAAGGTAATCGGATGTCTTCTGCAGGCATACTGTTACACAGGATCTCTTTTAGGGGTTGACACAAAAGGTGCTGGTTACTAATTTGTGGTTGTGAGGCCTACAAATAATATTTGGGGCACTGGAGGGTAGCGTGAGCATACATGCGTTCGTGCTGCAGGACCAGGAGAGCCTGGTGGGCCGGTGGCAGAGCAACGTGATGGAAAACCTGATCGAACTGCACAACAAGGCGCCCGTTTGGAATGACGACACCCAATCTTACGTGCTGAATTTCCACGGCCGCGTAACGCAAGCTTCGGTCAAAAACTTCCAGATAGTACACGACAATGACCGTAAGTAGAAGTAAATATGGACGTGCATGTGTAAATTGTGACTTGTGTTAGACAGCTATTCAGTTTTTTCTTTTGCGATCGTACTGATTAAACTGTCGACCCCAGCTGACTACATCGTTATGCAGTTCGGACGAGTCGCAGAAGACATCTTCACGCTGGACTACAACTATCCCATGTGTGCTCTGCAAGCCTTCGCCATCGGGCTGTCGAGCTTTGACAACAAGCTGGCCTGTGAGTAACAGGAGGGGGTGCTGCAAGCGAACGCGTTTACGTACTCTCATTTTGTTTCTTTGTTTTATTTGTAATATAGCTACACATGGATAGTTTGATATGATTCGAACCGTATGTGTGTGCAGCGGGTGTTCATATGTAAAAAAAAAAAAAAGTATAAGTTCATCTTATGAGACACTACAAACGAAAAGAGTTGATGGGATTATTATAACCGTCATGCAAAGATATACGAACTGATCTTGTATTCTCTGTTGTCTTTGGTTTTGTTGTATTACATCTTGTTTTAATGTTTTTTTTGATTGTTTTGCTCTCCTAAAGCATAACGTTACTTTTTCCTGTGGCGCCATCTGCTGGCGCTTTTTAAAACTACTTCTTCCTGCTTATGTGGGCAAGTAAATTCTCTTCTGCCTTTATTACTTTATTTTTTTTACAAAGTCGAACATATACTTATGACCACCTATTTTAAATCCTTCTGGTTTCGAAGGTGCTTTTTTTTTTTTTTTTTTTTTTTTTTTTTTTTTTTTTTTTTTTTTTTTTTTTTTTTTTTTTTTTTTTTTTTTTTTTTTTTTTTTTTTTTTTTTTTTTTTTTTTTTTTTTTTTTTTTTTTTTTTTTTTTTTTTTTTTTTTTTTTATATACTTTTGTTTGTGGATTTTTTTTGTGTGTTTGTGACAAGTCTTTCCAAGTTGGAGTATCAATGCAAAATTGCACATTTTAAGACAAACAATACGCACAAATTATTATTATTGGACTGATTTACACTTTTTAACCAGTAGAAAATATAAATATTAAGAAATATTTTTTTTTATGATTTCAGACGGACAGATATAAAGATTGTGTGAGATTGTGTAATAATTTCAAAAACAAAAAAAGGTGAATAAAAAAAAAAAAATGTAATTCCTCTTTACGTGACAATCAACAGTGTGCAGGTACCACATTTATTTATTTTTGAATAGATTTTAAGGTCTGTGGTTCATGTCGAACATTTACACGCAGTTTTTACAACCGTACGAATAGTTAAAGCTGTTACAGATATCCAACACCTTTTGTAAACGCGAACTGTGCAATAAACTGTTGAAAAATCATGATTTTACAAAAATGTTCTCTCGTCAAGCGAGCGGGGATTTCGTGACACGCATTCCAGTCTGAAACGTTTGGCGGTTAAGAGTTACAACTTTATTCAGAACCGATTAATAATAGAACAAATCGATCAATTCCTGTTTTTATATTGAACTGTGTGTGTGGGAAAATGAATTTTACTGCCTGAAAACAACTTTTTTTTATTAACAATTCAATGAAAAGAAAACTGAAATGTGCATTTGTCCAATGATGTACTTTCCTTGAAATGAGACAAAATAAAGGCAACATGAAAGATTCCTACAGGCTTGTTTTTTTCTTCTGTTTATATCCTTAATGTTAAACACTTGATTGCAGAGCTGTTTAATACATTTCAAACATTTTTATTCTCTCGGTGTCATGAACACCGAAGCTATCTTGGAGTATCTTAACTGTACGCTTATTCTTTAATATTGATCTCTGCAGACAGCTGTTTATACCTGAGTAGGTAGTACGGGTAGCACTGGCAACTATCAAACACAACAAACCTCTGAGGGCTTCGCTTGTTGTCGACACAGGAATCATAGGTAACAGTCCTGGTGTCGGGTGGTCGGTGGTAGTGAGGTTTCCCCAGGCAAACTCTTCCCACCAGGACTTTAGCCAGGAACATGTAGCCAACCTGCTCGAACTCCTCAGCGTCTGTGAAGCTGTGGGACATCGACGCATCTGTGGCGAAGTAGCAGCCGAACCCGAGAGAGTGACCGTGGAGCCCGGCCACCCGGGGGTCAAAGTTGTTGCGGCAGATGCCGTCCGAGGCCTCCTTGTAGGTCCCGTGGAACAGATGTCTCTCCAGAGGTCCTTGAGTCTTGGCGTGGCGCTTTTGCATGTGCGTCTTCTGCCTGTGATGACAATTACAGGATCAGGGGATTTTTATTCAAAATTGTAAACGTTTGTTTCTAGGGCCACAACCTTTGGTACTTGTCCCAGTGCAGCAGGTTCTGGACCTGCTGGATGCTGACAATGTCGGTTTTGGTCTCCGGGAGGTACTCGCTGAAGAACCTCTTGATGCTCTGGTAGGCCCGGGTCCGAGTCGGAACGTCCACAAGGCGGTAATCCTCCTCCGTGGCCTGATGCCAGACCGGAGGGTACCAAGAGGTGAACTCCCGCAGAGGATCAACGCTGAAGTTGGCCTCAGTTGCATCGTTGTCAGGGTGGGTAGAGTCAGACGGGATTACAGTCCTGGACAAAAAACATAACTTACTTCCTAATTACAAACCAAAAACAATGAGTTTTTAGTCTAATCATTGCAAGAATTATTTGTTTATACCTTTGCAAGCCAGTAACATATACGTGGTAAAGCAAGTATAGGAAATTACTCGAACCTCATCTTAATTTCAGCTTAGTATATTTGAAATATGTAAACACATGATCCTTCAGACGGAACGGAAGTAATCCGAAATGCACACCTTAGCTGAGGATGCATCAACTCTGGCGAGCGGTAGGCAGGCCTACAGCACACATCTCTCCGGAACCCGGTTCTCATGCTGGTCTGGGTCATGGTTATGAAGTCCACCACGTACCTGAGCGCGCCGATTCTGAAGTAACATTCTGGCTTCTTCTCGCTCATTTTTCTCAAGAGTAGATCAGACAAATCCTAGAAAGAAACAAACATAGGTGGACTTCAAATGTCCTCATTCACACAGCAGGTGGGAAGCTGAGCTGTTTTTGATCACAGATTATAATGACGGGGATCTAATCATACAGTATGTGTGTTGATCTAAGTCAATTTTCTTCAGCAGCAGTTTGATTACTATATGTCATCCCTCAGGGTTCTATTCTAGTGGCCTCTGTGTTTTTCAGACAGACCCTGTTGTAATCTTTTTTAAGTACATTTCTTCACCTTTCTTGCTCATTGTATTAAAATTGATTTCCCTCTGAAAGTTGATAAATAATAGTAATCGAATCGTGAAAAATGCATACTTTAGACCCTGAAATAAATTTCTCAATCATCAGGAAGTATGGCTTGAAATTATGTTTTACGAACAAAGGCTACTTGGATGTCGCTGTGTTGGAATCCTGACTACTCCCACCAGGTTAACTGGATCGACATCAAGTAACGAAACACTTTCACAGTAACATCCATCATTGGTTCGCAACTCTGCCACATAACTACATTCGATTTCAACAGTTAAAGCAACTGCGCGAAGATATGAGAACAAAAATCACCGCTCTGTACTCCTGAAATTCCACATCGTCGTCCCAGTAGATTTTCCACTCGCTGGGAAAGTGAGGATTGCGTTCCGGGCCTTCCGAGTTGGTGAGTCGTCTAACTCCATTGTACTCCGTGAGATAGTCCAATTCCATGTAGTCAAAGTTCAGGGTGAAGCATGTTCGCCTCAAAAGACACACAGTGGATTGGAATCCATACATTGATGTTTTAATAATGTGGAATTGAACATGAAAAGCATATGTTTCCTTTGAACTAAAACTCACCCGTCACTGAGGGTAACAAAGCCTCTGTCGGCCCAACAGTAGTTCCTCTCCAGTAAGACCTGAGCGCGAGCCGACAAGTCGACCCACTGGTGGGTCTTTACAGACCGCAGCTGCCAGTGGAATGGGTAGGGCGTGTGGTGCATCTTACACTGTACCCCTGCATCGCATGCACCCAAGAGGAAGTTGTCACAGACGAGAACGTCGGCTGAGTTCTTTGTGTGAAACTGTGAGAGCCGAGGCAATTTGGTCTGAGGGCCCAGATCATCAGAAACACTTGCTGGGGCCTGGAGAGCAGATTGGAGGTTTTTAGTCAGAATGGTGCCAGACTGACGTCCTTGTGGAGTAGTAGCTATGAAGAGAGGCAGTGAAACAGGAATCGGGTTGACAAGATTAAGACGTGGTTGGTGTGTGAGGGCGAATAGTGGCTGGGAGTTCTGTGTGACAGTAAGATACAAAGAGGCGGTGTTTTGGATCTGCGGCTGAAGGGTGCTGCAGCAAGACGTGGAGGCCTCTGCTGCGCTGGAGGGGCTTTCAGTCTGACAGGCGGCCGCGATTTCCTCCCGTGCCGCGGTCAGGGGGGTTAAATTGACCGTGATGCTGTAAGGCTTGACCATCCAGGTGATGCCAACTTCCATGGATCTCATGGCATCCCACACGGGGAGGTCGGTTTCGGTCCCAGCTGGGACTTCCAGGAGGAGAACGGAGGAATTGAGCAGGATGACTTTGGAAGAGTCAGAGAGGCCGTTTGCGGCCAAATTTCTTTTCTCTCTTCTGCCGCTTGAAACATCAGTCATCTTCAACTTCCTGTTTGACATACTAGATATTAATTCAGGGCAAAAGGGTAAAAAAAAAAAGAAAAAAAGAAATCAGGTTAATAGTTATAGTGGCTTACAACAGTATTCAGAACCATCACACTTTTCTCTATGCTTGGCTACAAATTATTGTGTATTCCTATTAGACCAATATTAAGTTGAGCATAATTTAAAAAAAAAGCATAGTTATGAAGCGAAATTTGTAGAGTATTATGTGCGGTGAATAACTTGCATGCTGAACACACCATTACTATGAGGTTACACGGTGGAGGCAGCATCATGCTGCGGAGATGCATTCAATTATGATTACAATCCTATTAAACATCGAGGTGGAACATGGTGAGTTATGCTTCAGAACAATCCCGGGGGGGATTTCAAAATGTCAGTCATGTTAACGGTAACTTCAAAATGATGCAATGATATGTTCACACTGAGGTTTATGATGTAGTACAAGAGGTTTAAAGCATATGAATGATTTAGCAAAACCAATGAGAGACATTAGCTAAATAGCTATAAAATCACTTTCCTTCTATACTTAATGAGTTTGTGATGAAGCTCTTAAAGCAGCAACACCAACTAGTGAAGCAAAAGAAAACCTGCTGAGCTAAAGCTGCTCTTAATCAAACTAAGCTAACAGCTCCAAGGTAGCTTTAGCTCTGATGCTAGCTAATTAAGAGGTGCTAACTAATTAAGCTCACCTGTAGAGCCTTGTCAGGGATTGAATGCTAGGGTTTCCACTCGCTGGGTCAGAAGAAATAACGACCTTTCTGAGTCTGGAAGAGTTGAGGAGGAGCAGGAAGATGGAGGAACTTCCTGAGGCGGAAAACTTCAAAGCGTTCCAGGTTAAAGTGGAAAAAAAACTACAAACACGCTTCAAGTAATATAACAACCAAACCAGAGAATAACATTTACAAAGCTGCTGAAAATAGCTATCTTATCTTTATCCAAATGTTTTGTAATTTATGTATTTTTTAATTAATTCTAGTTGTAAATGTTAATTCAATTTAGTAAAATGCTAGAAGTGTAATATATTTATATATATATATATTTATATATATATATTTATATAAAAAAAAAATATA
>JAVLVB010000106.1:939594-962545 GCA_032876305.1 Orestias chungarensis | reverse complement strand
CCCCCCCCCTCCTTTAGTTAAGGCTCACACAGATATTGCCATGCATGTGTGATGGAAGTACGAGAGAAAATAAATCTCTCAGAGTTGAGGCCTTTTTCCTCCAAGCTATTTTCAGCTTCTATTTGGACGCATGTGGGAGCCTGAAAAGACACACTTTGCATGTTCCTCACACATACCCACACATGAAGGGACACAGTGAATCACACAGAAATGCCCTGACATTTTTTACAAACATAAATGTGTATTGAATTGGTGGTAAATTCTAGCTTTTATAAAGAGATATGCTGGAAACCCATGGGGAACTCAGAAGCCTCCTTGAGTCTCTGGAAGGTTACCAAGCCCTCTAGATTTAGCAGGAAAACCTCCGTGCTTTCGTGTCTATACTGCTAATAAACTCAAACACCTGCACACAATAGCCCAGCCCACTGAAAATTTCAGAAGTGACATGAATCCGATGAGCCCAGCCTATCAGGAACAGAGCAGCGCACCACAACACAGCTGCTCCCTGCACCTCTTTGCTAACTCATTTCCCCTGCTGGCTTCCTCCTTAAGTCTAACTCAGCAAAGCAGAGTGATGACAGTTGTGTTTTAGCCGGATGAATCTGAGGTTGAGGATGACCCAAATCTTCATTTTATATATTTTTAATGTCCAATGTGGTATAAGATGGTTATGAAAAGTGTTCATTTCTTTTCATGTTCTCAGCATTTTATGTTGCCCTGAATTGGTGACTTTTATTTTTGAATGTGTTTGGAGGCAGAACTGGAAACCTGAAAAGCAGATCATGTTGATGTATGAGAACAATTTGCCTTTTTTCAGGCAAGAATTGCCACCAGTAATGTGACAAATCAGTTTTGGCATGATGTGATCAAATATGGGGGCAACAGCTAGCCTTTAAAAGCCCTTAAAATGCCATAGTTATGGTCAGATGTTTACACGCACATCAGAGCCATTTGTGTCTTATGCTTTGGGCTTTTAATGACACATTTGTATTGAGCCATTCACCACCACCAACTTAAATGTTTTCCATAAGGTTATGCCTAAAATGAAAAATGAAAAGTTAAATCTGTAAAATTCCTATTTTGTAGCCACCAATATCCCATATAATTCTGTCTCAATATTTAACTATTCTTTTTGGCAGAACTAAATGAATTTGACCATTTCTGCTTTTTAGTTAATTCATTAGTTTTAACACTCCTCATGATTTTTTTCCCCAATACTTACATTAAATTTTTGCAGACTTGGCTTGTATTGTCCTCTGTACATGTCTGTTCTGGTTTTATTTTAAACTTGGTCCATGAGATTTGTTTAATTCCTGTTTCCTGTTGGTCTGTGTCTTATTTTGTCACCTTCTGGTTTTTATTGTAAACAGTGCTCATGTTAGGTCCTGTCTTGCTTCTGCTATGTGATCATTTCTGGTGTCTGGTTTCCTCTGTGTTTCTAACAGGAATTTCTTCCATATTCACCTCGCCTACCCTCAAAGCTGCACCAAGCTTCTAATCAACCAACTGCTGCTTGTTCACTAGTCACACTGCCCAGTATTTAGGTCTCTTTTTTGTCATTCTCTGCCAAATTTTAGTTTTGGTCCTGCCTTGAATTTGATCTCTTCTTGCGTTGTGAGTTTTTACCGTTTTCTTTATTACATCTTCTGTGAATCATGCACATCTCTTTGCCTTACTGTGGTTTTGTATTTAGATTAAACCCTTTAATGCCTGATCATATAAAAAAAAGTGAGAAAGTTGTTAATTTTAAATCTGGAGTCTTTATCTGGCCCTTTAACAAAATATGGAAAGAAAGTCAACAAGAATAGTTTTTGTATATCTGTCAATTATTATGTTGTGATAAGTAACAATTATCGTTGTGCAGTTACCTGCTTTTTTCAGGTACATCTGACTGTGTGCAACAGGGCTTTGAGCCTGGCATATGGCAATAAAGAGATAAACCCATAAACCTTTTGATTTCTACAAATATTTTTTTTCTGCAGCTTACTAAGGGAAATTTAACCAGACAAAGTATAATTCAAAGTTTTAGAGTTTATTGACTGTATTGAAATAAAGCACAGCAACATCTACTTAGGTCTTCTCCAAAACATTGTCCAGAGTTCATTTTTATTTCAAAAGAATTCCTTTAAATTCTTAGTGCTTGTTCAAAAAGGGGTTTGTCAGATGAATATGACGTTAATGGTATTGGTAACTAAATCTCAACATAGCACCATACAGGGTTCTGTAGGTTATTAAATATGGATTGCTGGCTGAAGGCCACACGCTCCCGCTGCTGACCCCTTGTAGTACTTCATGAGTACGAAGAGCTTGCATATCAACATCCTGCTGGCGATAAAAACACGTGGCAAGATATTAAACAGCATGTGATGCACACCATTTGGTCAATAAGTGACCTAATAGTCACCTAATAGAGGACAGAGAGACAGTATGATGTGTTTTTCAGTATAGACAAATCATAAAACATCTTTTTCAATATATATCAAATTTTCTTGACAGGACAACTCTGAAAAAGTTTTACGATTAATTATAATTTCTGCAGAAACGCAGATCAGGAGGATTTCTGCCGGTGTCACGTCTATGAGATCATATTTATATATCTTATCTCAGCCGCAGGGAGGATTTGGTTAATATAAATCTCTATTGCCTGAAAGAGGATTTGAGTTGTCACCCTGATTTAAAGGTGTCAAACAGTCCTCGACAGACGTAATCCTGTAATCTGGGCAGTCGGCAGAACTGTAAAGATTCTTATTACATTACAAGACAGATCTAACAGAGTGCTAATACCGGCTCACTGCCCTGCCATTAAGGCCACAGCTGCCACCAGTAGCTCTATCGCCCACATTGCATCTGCCATTAGATCCACCCTACTCACATTTTCTGACTTGATCCCAGAACCCTTTGTTTGGAGCTCAAATCATCTTTAAATTAATGGAGTGCTTAGAAGGAAATCTTTCAAATAGAACTACAAAACCTTTAATAAATCTGCTTCAGTGTTGTTTTTCCTTTGTACTATGCTCTGTCCTTTTTTTTCTTAAAACTAAAAAAATACAACACACATGACATTTATTAACATGTATTCCTGTGTAAAAACTTTACAATAAGTTATTTTTTTAGTGCAGTATCATACATTCACAGCAAAATATTAAGAAAAACAATTAAACCTTCAACAGAATCATTGTTGGAATTGATTAACTATTTCAAATGTATACTTTAGTATCTTTCTGTGTCAATCCTAATGTCTTGGTACTTCTCATATACAGGGAAGGGTATTAACAAATTATGAGACAGTACCATTTCTTTGTCTCTTTTCAAAATGGGCAAGATGAGTACACTGTAACATGTTAGGAAAGTGTTTGGTCTGGTCTTTGACTGGGCCATTAGAAAGTTATTTTTTGGAGTTTAATGTGCAATGTTCTTGAAAGTGTTAGGACTTGGGGAACTAGGAGTATTGAAAACTGCCACATTAGATTACTGTGTGAAACAAAGAAATAATCTGCAGAATTATGGATCTCTAGTTGGGGGATGAGTGAAGTCTGTAGGAGTTGGTGTATATAGAGTGTAGAGTACTGAGAACTTGCTGTTAAGGGGAGATGGGCAAAACTGAGAAAGATAATGGTGGAAGAGCTTGGCAATGCAAGTCTTAGAATAAGGGTCTGATGAAGGTTAATCCAAAGAGTAATCTAGCATTTAAGACGAAGTGAATACAGGGATAACCTTTGAAGAGGCACGAGGCGAATACCAAGGCAGAAACAAACACAAAGGAAATTCACTGGAGGACTTGGATCTTATCAAATGGGTTACCTCTCAGGCGATGAATGACTGACAGACAGCTTCTCCAACCTTAGTGTAAACAGCTTTATGAAATGTGGCCGCGCAGAAGTACACCTGCTGGAAATCACCCTTTCATCCTTCAACCGTTCCTTGTAGCACTCTCTTGTGAAATCCTAAAAGGATTGCAAGGAACAGAGAAATCAACCACAAACACAACATCCGAAATTTCTGAAAGGAACAAGCTTTAAACACAAGACGTAAGAGTCACTTAAAATGGCTAGAATCTATCTTCAGAACACTAATTCAAAAGTTAGAACTGAAATTGTGAAAAAAACACAATGGACATTTTGCTATGACACAGAGTACAGAGAAAGGTTTGAAGTAAAACAAACACAAAACTCTTTAAATTGTTATGTTCCATGAATTGCTCAATTAAAATACGAAAAATCCTGGTAACTTTCCTAAATTTATTTACTTAGTACCCTTCTGCAAGTGCTATAGCTATGTTATAGAAATTACTTGGAAATTATGGAGACTAATTTCTCTAACTTCCAGAAAATAACCTCTAAAATTCTGCAACGTATATGCATTAATTATTTAGAGTCTGACATGCATACATGTTTCAAGCCACAAGCAAAACGCCTGCACTTATAAACAAGATTCCCATGTGATACTTCAAATCTTATAAGAATCTGCTGTTCGATATATGACAGGTCATTTGACAACATACCTTCTGATTGTGTTTTGACATATTTTAATACGCTTATGAAAGGAAAGACAAAAATGGTCTAGCAAAAAAAAAAAAGAAGCTGTGGATTGTATGGCAAGCAGAGAAGCTGATAACACTTTTTTGAGTTTTCTTTCAAGATGATGAGAAACAGCAACTCTTCAAGTGAAGACCAGACTGAGAGCGTTTGACAATAGAAATTGCATAATGAGACTATCCTGAGGCCTGCCTTTGTGCTCGACTTGAAAAATCACAGGTTTGTCGTGGGCGAAGTGGAACAATCTCTGTTTGAAGTCTTTGTTGAGGTCCTTCTGTTTTTTTTCTCTTCTTCAAAGATGATTAACAGTGACTGCCTAACTCTAATTAATGTCACATTTAGATGAAGTAGGCTCCTCTGTTCTGCTTTAAATCTGCTTTCTAAAAATACCACTGGAGGGAAAAAGAAATTCCAAACAGCCATTTATTTAGAAATAGACAATGACTCAACCATAGACTATTGCTCCATTAATATCATAGCTGTAGTTCAGCCCATAACACACACACTTGCCATCCAGTGAGAGGTGCTTAAACCACAGTAGGGACCATAATTGCTCATCGATCCAAAGACAAAGGAGACATTTGTTGCTGTATTCATTCAGGCCCTTTTTCATTTTGATGAAACGGTAAGAAGTGATGAGCGACCAAGGATAATCAATGTGTTGGTGTTCGCTGCTCAAAAACACCATACTCGCGACATGGGTCATGACTTATTGGCTGTTTGGTTGTGCTCTTCACCTCAACCGTGCATCGGCAGTGCAGCAGTGCTATTAATCATGGCTGAAAGCTTCAACTGCAGATTTTAAATTGAACAAATTTATTGTCTGATCTGCCTACATGTGCTATACATATGGAAAATAAAGAAAGATCAGTATCATAATCTATTTCAGTCTTAATGATATTGTTTATTCCAGGCTTATGTTGATAAATGTTAGAATTAAACGTACTCAGTAGCTGGTGCTAACTGCTGTTTGAAGCAAAAGAGCTACTATACATTTTCTGTCTAGTTTGCATTCGAATATGGGAGAAACATTATATGAGAAGATAAACTAATTATTCTAAGTTTTACCATTAATATTGAGTGGCAGCCATATTAAAACATAATTCTAGGGAACTTCCTACTGTCAACGTTGGATTTCTGCATTTAGGAGATTATTTTTTTACATTTTCTGACTTAAATATTTCTCTTCTTCAAGCAGTTGTTCTGCCTTTTACTTTCTACAACCCTTCAGTGTTCCCTGATTATAGGCACCTGGTTTCCATGTAACTAATCACACCATGTCACTATTTAAGCTGCTTTCTTTCAGGCTTTCCTGTTCTGACGTTCTTCTCTCCTTGTGCAGTTTTTGTATATTTGTTTTTCTTTATTAAATCTGCTTTCACACAACACTGCTTCTGGTCCACAGCCAAGTCGGCCCAACTAGTAAGGAAATAACAAATCCCCACAGACTTAAAAGAAAATGGCAAGATTACGATGAGACCTAGCAAAAAGTTCAATTCAATAAATCTTTGCTTTTTCAGAACCACAGACGGTGCAAAGGATTCATCAATATTGAGCCAACTAAGGGTTACAGCATATCAGCAACATGACTGGGGTCATGGACTACAACTTGCTCAAATATCAGTCAGATAACGAATCAATGAAGGAGGGAGTCTAGACTAACATTTTCAACTACACAACCCCTCAGACCTTTATGCCCTCTTTCGGATTTTACCATGAATCCCAAATGGAATGGCGAGTTAGAAAAGTGCTCGAGATTTTCTTTTTAGACTTCTAACAGCATCTGTTTTTTGAAAACATTTATGAAGAAACATATAGAGAAAAAATTAATAGCGGACGGATTCTTTAATTATTGATCACAGTTTAAAATTTGACTGTTTCCACTGTTTAAACGTCTCGTCGTGGAAGCGTATAAAGTATCATGATCAATGACCATACATCAGATACACAGTTAAAATGCTTTAAACCCTCAGAAACATTTGCTAATACATAAGTGAAGGTTAAAGAGAAGCAAATGAATTGTTTGTAGCTTTATTTGAGGTTTTACATAAATTAAAAGGAGACATACTTTAGGATAATTTTTTTAAAAGATGTGGAGTATTGCAGTGCATTTGACCAGAATCCCCCTATTATTATTGATTTTTGTTTTTATTTCTAACACCTGCGACACAATGCTAGTGGAAAAATATGTCTTTTGTACAGCTTAGTATTGCTTGGAGGTAATTTCATTTTAAGCCCTTTTAGCTAAAAGGCCCTGTTTAAGTGTTTTAAAAGTTGACTTACCTAATAAAAATACACCTAAAAAATGTTTGACAACTAATGCTAAGTGGAAACCGTTTGCAAATACGTACGAGGGAAAGCAAGCAATTAATTGAAGTTGAACTAATAAAATGTCACTGTCCTGGTATGCTATCATGATTAGGGTTTTTAGAGAACGTTGGTAAATTAATCAAACGAAAGAGGAAATGTGGTACGATTATGAAACATAAAACTAAGCTTTGAACTTCTCGGAAGCTGCAAAGATCAACAGCTCAGATCAAGAGAATTTGCTAGTAGAGCAAATGTTATTCATGTACTTTACGAATCTGACCTTTTAAAAAAACTGTAACTGTTCAAAGAAAGCCACAGATGATCTGACTTGAACTCATCGGCATATGTGCAAAATAACATATGTTGTGTAAAACACAGCACATTTTCCTGAGCACACTACACCAGTGACGGATGAGGGAAGGATTTTTTATTTTTTTCCAGATGCTGGTATTGAACACATTCTCATCTGTATGCTGGGAGGCACAGACATTGATGTGGCTGGCGCTCCCCTCTTTCTGCTCAGCTGAAAATTGAGCCGAGTAAAAATGTATATGCCTGCAGCTGCTTTGTTTTGGGCCATTTTTCAAAACTAGGCAATCAAAAAATGTCACATGTTAATGCAAGTAGAACAGGATGGCAAATATTTTTTGTCCTGTTTATGACAAACCTAAGAACAACACACAGGTACTCATTTAGGTGAAATCAAAATTAAAAAAAACTAAGCAGTGGCTTAGCATGCATTAACTCTGCAATCAGAGCCAAACCACCACTAAAATGGACATTTTGACTAGCCTAGATGTCTTACTTCAATTCGTGATGAACTTCTTACTGCAGAGCTAAATTCTGGTCAGAGGGGCGCATTAAAAATAGAAGGTGAAACCCCCCCCACCCCCATTTGAAATAAAGTTTGTTTGTCATTTATAAGCAAGACAAATGTGACACTGCTCCTTCAATTTAAACTTCTTTATCAATACCAAAAACTATTTTTACTTTAATGCTCTCTGGTTTCTTGTGTAAAGAATGAGAATGACAGCTTTAATGAAGCGTCCTCTGTAAACCGTAGAGGATTATATATAATTTATATTACACAGTTCCAGAGTTTGTTGGGACTTTACCAAATATAATATATATATATATATATATATATGTTTCTTTTTTGTTTTCTCAAATGTTCACACACGCGCTTACTTGTTTGAAGTTTTCTGAAATGTTGTCTCGTGGCATTTGGCAATCTTTTTTTCGTCCTGCTTTAGGGCCTCTTCTCTGCATCATCTTTAAACCTCGTGAGCTGATAAACATGCTCATATTAACAAACAAGAAAACAACATTCTATCAAGACTGATTATGTTTTATCAACTAAAGGAAATCATTTGAAATGCTGCAGGTAGACGTGACATGCATACGCTGGGACATTTTAATAGCTTCCCCCCGCTGTTTTTGTTTTCTGATCGTGCACCTCACTTCAGGATGATGTTCTATGTCATCATGCGAGTCACTAAGGACAAACAGAGAGGCTTCATTCTGTGGATTGCTTATCTGCAGATGGTCCAAACTCTGTTGTAATGTAGACTTTTATTTACTTTACCTCCTCCCGGACCGACAGTGAGCACCTGCAAAGGTCAGAACAAGCGCTCGCTAAGCTGATGTATGTTTAAACGCATGGATGATTTGAAGAGAAGTGCACAACTGGAGAAATGATGCAGAGGGGCCCAGAGCCAATCCCAAACCCTTAAGCTGTCTCACTAAATGGTTCTTATACGAGAAAAAACAATATCTAGACAAATGATATCTGCATCTTGTTCCTATCAGCAAAAGACTTTCTGATTTAGAAAGCAGTTTTTTTTCTTCAAAGGTGAGGTAGCCGTAACTGCCTCAACTTTATCTTCAGACCTTTGCTAAAGGTTGCGACTGGTAATTTATTTTCTAATCGATTGACATTGCATGCGTGTCCTTACACTTAAAAAATAAGATCTGGGTGAGTGAGAGGGATGATTACTGTGAGGATACTTGATGTCTGTTCAATTGGCTCAAGAAAGATCAAATAATAGCCGGCTGCAAGTTTTAGGGTATGTCTCTACCAGCTTTGCATCTAGTGACTGGAATTTAAAGCAGGTTGCAAGAGTGCTCATACTCCTCTAGTGACATTACAACCACAAGTATAAATATGTTTAAAAAGAAATTTTATGTGAAAAAAACAACACAAAGCAGTGTACAATTGTGAAGTTTAAATAAAATTATACATAATTTAAGGACTTTTGACTTCCAGCAGGACAGCAAGTGAACAAAAAGCCAAGCCGCATAGGAGCGGTCTCAAAAAAAACATTCATGTGTTAGAACGGCCCAGTCAAAGTCTAGACCTAAACCGTTACAAAGAAATGCAAAGCTGAAGAAGACATTCCGTAAAACACTTGCAGCCATAATACAGTATCGTAAAAAAGAATTTTAAAATATATTTCGTGTTTAGAATATTCTGAATACTTTTGCAAGCCACTGTAAACCCCTTAACAGGGCCTTGGTGACTTGAGAGGTACTGCAGAGAACCAAAGCTCAGGTGGGAGAATCTTCATTGCAAACTTTAAAGTAATTGTGACATTAACACACGCACGATGGAGACGGCCCACTCAATCCTGACAGAACTCCCTATCAACCGATGATTACTGTGTAAATGTGATAAAAAAAGAAGAGTTACATGTGTTATCATGTGTAACTGGAAAACACAGCATAAACACAAAGGTTCAGGAACCTCAGTGTTGTAGCAACTAAGCCGGATCTCTGGTCAGAGCAGATTTGGACAAAGGAGGTTCAGTATATGGTCACAGAGCTATTTCTCTTACTTCTGTCTCTCAATCGGCAGATAAAAGGCCTTAGCTAGTGCCAGGCAAACATATCGCAGCCCACTGGCTACAGATGGGATGACAGGAAAACAAATCAAAAGGAGAGAGACGAGCGCCCTCAGGGACTCGGGGTCCATCAGTGATAGCAGCGATCCCTGGCCCTTTTTTTATGTGCCGCTACCCCGCCTTTTTAATTTTATTTTTTTATACCCAGCTTGGCACTAATCCTATTGTTAAAGGTGACTGCCGAGAACACACGAGGCGCTTTGAGCTTAGGAACAGAGCTCCGTGTTTTGTTTAGTTTTTTTTTCTTCCCCTTATTTTCTGAATGACACAAAGTTACTCTTAAAGAGCTTGGAGAATGATATGTCACTTAGGTTTTTCTTCACCTCCCTCTTAATGTCGCCCACATCATAGCGTCTGTGCAGTGTTTTCTTTCACAGTGATTCCCCTCGCTAATAGGCCTCAAAGCCATTGTGCACCTGCCACCCGAGATCCATTCAAGTATCTGCACTCTCTTTCATTTTCGACGCTCTGGGTTGTTTTGACAACTGAAATTCTGAATTGGACAGAATGAAATGAAATATTGAACACAGTGTTTATTTCACAGAAAAAAGAGAAAAAAAAACCCAACAGGGACAGTCAGGATCCATTTTTCCCAACAGAACTGTTTGTTTCTCTAAGTCCTTTTAAACTTGCAACATGCATTATTTATAACCTTTTCTGTTGCATTCATCGAACAACCGTTCCAATTAATCACAAAAAATCCCAGATATCCCCACAAACATCATCATAAAGCCCAAGAAGACTTGCATGCAAACCATCTGTAGACTGAAGGTTTTTATATATAAAAAAAAGACATTCTCTATACTTGCCTTTGCCCCACACCGCAGGATTGAAAAGTCATTAATGAAAACATACGCAAGCCATACTGGGAACACGGAATTTAGCCATTAGAGATTAATGAGTTTTTCTGGGAAGCGTATGGAGACAGATAAATGCTCGGTGACGGGGGCAGAGTGTGGGATCTGAGACAAATCGGGTAAGAGGTGTTTTCGCTGATGCCGTCACGCTCCATCGCCCGTACTGGAGTGTTTTAGCTCCTTCAGATTAATTGTCAGTCATAAATTAAGTTTTGTGGTCTTGTAAAGGGGGCTTCGTCGGAACAGATTTTCTTCTGACATGCTCATGCACGACCATAGGAGAGTGTCGAGTCGGATTTTCCCTGGTTCAAGGTGTATTGTTGTTCAGCTCACAAAGTTCTAGATCTGATTTCTATTGTTGTGACAGGTACAAGTTTTAAGACAAGTGTTAAGGGGATTTCTTAATTTTTCAGTGCAGGCAATGATCAAGCATGGGCGCTGTTGTTAACTTCACCAATTGGATTAACAATAGCTAAGGTATTATTTTATTCTTTTTCTAATCAATAGTTTTTGATGCATGACAGAATTTTTATCTTAATGAATAAAATTATAAATTTATTTTCAAACATTTTTAATTCTGAAGCTAAATAGGAAAAAAAAAACAGATGAAAATTGTGTTACGAAGGAACAGTATATAAAAACAATGTAAACAAAGTTATTTTACAAAGACTGTTCTAGATGTCCTATAAAGACTTTTCCCTCTATTTTTTGACATCACATATGACCGTAAACAACATGGGTGTTTTGGTTATTTTTTTCTTCAAATTTTGTATACACATCTGCACAAAGGAGTCTTTTATGCCAAACAACTTAATACACAGCTTTTTAAGGTCGAGATGTTACTTTATTACAACACCAGCTCACAAAGAATTTCCAAAATGGCTGTTAAAATCCTGTGTCCTGTTTGGTCTGGTAAAAAGATGACAGAAAAGAGACAAGTTTCATTATGGTGAATCCGATGGGACCACATGTTGGATCTAAGACCATCCTCTCACAACTCATTGGTGTTTCGACATGTGGGTCAGCAGAAAGTGGATCTGATCTGATCCCAGGCAGTATGAAGAGATGGAAAGCTAATGTTAATGTTGTTTCTGTTGTAAATTGGTAATTTGGCTTATAAAGCAAAAAGATAATTTGGTTTGTAGGATGTTTTCACTACGATTTCAACGGCCGGCTGTTGGACAAAAAAAAAGAAGTTTTTCCTGCTTTATGACCTAACTTTTGATTTCAATTTCCTTAATGACTAATGTTTTGTGCTCGGCTAGGCTTAAAAACTCTCCAACATATATATTGGCGGAACCGCTAAATATGCCTGCACAATAACGGGCACAGTAGGTCCAGGTCCACATTGAAGTCTGATCTTTGAGAATTGCTGCTGAAGGCTTCACACACTGCAAGCTGAAAACTGCCTTCAGTATTAACTTTTGATTAAAGTCAAAATAAATTAGCTTGACTTGTTTTATTAGGCCGGAATGCGTCTGACCTATGATTTACATGCCAGTCATGGCACTGCAGATGTTCAATATGTGTATATGTGTCGGTGTTTATTTTGTTCTGTACTTTGAAGCCCAGCATGGTGCTTTCTTTGAGGCGAACTATCAAGACATTTGCTGCTCTATTTGCCGCTTGTTGCAAAATGTTCTTGCGGTGAATGAATCCCACTGAAGTGTGATATTGTAAGAGGTGCCAATATGCTGTGTTTGATTGTCTTACAACAGAACATATTTTTACTCTGCACTACAGTTATTTTCTCTTTCTCTAGAAGTCATAAATTCAATCCTTATTTCCTTCTAGACACGTCGCACGAATTGAATACTTGCTTTTTTTCTTCCAAAGGGTGTAGAAAAAATTTCTTTTCTGCCAATTGCTGGCACTGCCATCTGTGTGTTGTGTTAAGGAATGATGTGATGAACAGGGAGAGTCTTCAGAATCTGTGGTTGGAATGTGGAGAGTGACTTTGACGGGCTGATTTCATTCGGTTTCATCAGACTCTCACCAAAGAGAAGCCCAGTCACTGCCATTCCTGTTATTGAACTGCCGGTGGACATGTACTGGATGACCCTAAAGCAGCAGTTAGACTTATTTAAAAAGATGTGTTTCTGTATTTAGTTCCTTTTCTTTCATCTTGTGATATACGGAAAAAAAAAGAAGCTGTTAGCAGAAACCTTTCATGAACTTGCTTTCTTTGCCACACATTACTTTGCAGACATATTGCTATACTGACCTATTTTACATTTTGCCACTCTCCAACCAAACACTTTAATGTTTTAGTTTAGATTGTATGTGAAAAAACAGATGTAGAGCAGAATTGTGAAGTGAAAAGAAAATGATATATTGCAATTACTCGCCTTTTAATTCTGTCATCGTCACGCATCTGGATTCTTGGAAAATTACCCTCTGCTTTGGTTTCAAGTCTTTTATTCTCTCTTACTGTTTTTTTTATCACTTAGCATTTAACTCAATTAATCTTCATATCATCTCTAATCAGCAAATCTAACAAAAGATTTAACTGTATTATCTGTAACTTAATTTTTTGTCATCTTTGTTCTTAGGTGTCTTTGTATCTAGTTCATCTCACTATGTTAAATAGCCCTCCTCCCTCACAATCCACTGATTAAGCTCAACTGAATTCACCGTAACCCTCTAGCCATGCCTTAACATATCATGTTTTTTTGTTGTTTTTTTACTGTTGTTTTATGCTGGAACCTCCTGTTATTCTGCCTGTCATCAATCTCCAGTTCTGTTTGTGCAAAGTTTCTACCTTCTCAGGTTTCCTTATTATCATGCATCAACCACACTAATTTTAAGCTCTCGTGTGCTTAACTCTCAATTTATGAACATTTTTAAAAGTCTTGCACTTTGTCAGCTAACATACTAAAAAGGATGTTCCCAGAAACCAAAGTGTCTCTTTCTTGAGTGAATTATAATTTTTTCTTTTAGGTCTGTACAAGGAACATCAACTCTTTCAACTGCTTATTTATGGACGAACAAACATGTGACTCATCTGCCAGGTCCGTGAGCGTGTTACTTTGGAGTGGGGAAGGTTGCTGTGCTGTGGTCATGGTGAGAACTGCTGGAATAACAAAAACCATCATTGTCTATTTTTGTGGGTTCAAGACCTCTAAATTAAGCCACTAGTTCAAAAGTTGTGCTTGTAAAGTAAATGTCAGTGAGTCACAAGAAGCTTGAAGTTGCTCAAAATCAAACTTATAATATTGATTTTTAGCCTTCAACGTCAATCAAGCAGAATCGTGAGTGAAATTCTAATGAGCTCCACTCATTGGTCGTCTTCCCCATCATAAACTGTATATATACGTATATTTGTATTTTGATCCCAATTTGTTAAATAAGCTAACAAGATCATTGCTGTGTGTATTTTCTCCTAAGATTCCTCCATTCATTATCTTTAACTGCTTAAGATCACAGGGGACTGGTGTCTATCTCCAATCACCATCTGGCTATAGGCAGCAAAAACCCTGAGTAGGTCACCTGTCCTTCACAGGTCAACACAGAGTTGCCCAGGACAAGCTATGCACATGCAGGCCCATATCTAAATGCAATTTAATAGGTACTACAGAATTTGCCTAGCAGTCATATTTGTTACAGAGAGAGGAAACCAGGGCAACAAGAGAGAGATTTAAACCCCCACATATTATCTTTTTTCAATCCAAATTATGTTTCTGGATAAGTCAGAAGAATTAAAAGGTCCTTTCCAAATAAAAAGTACTGAGCTTTGTCGAGAAAGCTTCCTTGTGTAACCTAAAGACAAGACAAAAGCTGATCGACCAGCACCCTGTTTTGTCTTTTACAGTTTGTGTTCATATGGTGTGAGCTTGATGTGACAGTTTTCTGAACCCATCTGAAATCCTGTTGAACAAAACAAGCAGAGGTTACTAATCCTCACATGGCAAGTCTTTAAACCCTGGTCTAGTTCCAGATTTTGTGGAGAGTTTTCTTATAGCATAGGTCATACGACACTAAATAGATAACACGTTAAAGATAAACTCTCACTTGTTCAAAAACAAAATTACAAAAATACAGTGAGTCAAAAAGTCTTGCCAATTTATGTTTTTAATCTGACACAATACTCACCTTAGAAGGTGTTTCTCTTAATTTAATTAAAATTGTTCATTAACTTGGTAAACGTTGTTCTAAATCAAAACTTTACACTGTCCAGTTGAATTTTTGCTCAAATGATCTGTTTTGCAGACTTTTTGTTTTCTTCAGATATTTTACGTCCCAACCACATCAATCCCATGTATCTGGAGCATGTTCAGAATACTCCCTGTGATTTACTTTGTTAGCCTTAAGACAAAATGGTGCCAAGATGAACCAAAAATAACCAAGTTAATCAGATTTGAGAATCCTCATAGCAGACTTTTCAAGCTACTAACAGGATTAAGAGCGTAAATTGCTTGGCATTCAGTCTTACACTGAAAACAATAGTGTGAAGTTATTGGTGAGGCTTTTGTTGGTAGGGCCTAGTGGGGTTCCCAATCTATTATGTATGAGTTGACAGGAAGAGTGGATGAGTGTAAGTTTATCAGCAGGAGGGTATGAGTCATACTAATTACTGACCATCAGTGGATTTGATGATGGAATCCCCAACAGAGCAATATGATTCTCCACCGCAGTGTTTTGTGGAGGTCTTCAAGTCGAGTTTTGCAGGATATTTTTTACAGCTCAGCTTAATAATTTAAACTCGCCTTTAGTATTGATTCTTGACATAAAAGTAAACAGTTCTGTATTCTCGAGTTAGAAAGCGGGTAACTGTCAATATTTATTTGTGGAAGCTGTGAAAGTTGCCTTGTTCTTAGATGCCATTTAACCCGGCGTCTGCACTTCTTGTCTTGAATCAGAACAGTTTACCAACGGTGCCTTCTTACATTTATTTAAGGAGCTTTCGTTGTCGGAAACACATTCTTTCTCACTGTTTTTGTGCTTCAGCCCTTTTAACCACCCTTTTTATTATCTTTGCACTTGTTCTCCTCTCTTCAGAAGCTACCTTTTCTTTCTGAAGAAAAAAATGTCATGTTTCGTAACTCATGTTCTTTTTATACTTAACATTTAAAGAAAACGATGAATGAGTGTAAGCCTCGTGAAATAAGTGTTGCTAAACTTTCACCCCTAACCTGTTTGTCCATTTTTTGTGGTCGTCCTGAATAAATAGCAGAACTCCATGGCTAAAAAGTAATCTTTTCAAACTTGTGGGAAAAAAAGGAAAGTCCAATACCAAATAACAGATTCAAGTAAAGCTGAAAATGCTTTTGATCTTACTGTGAGTATCTGTCTTTTCTGTAGATATAAGTGATTATGGAAATTAGTAGCAATTGTTGATTTACAGATTTTTGTTAATTCTTTACCTTAAGTTATTAGTATTTTAGTATTTTGTAATGCTACACTACAACGTTCTTCTTAATTGTGACGTAGAAGAGATAGGGTGAATGCTTTTCTAAAAAGTTGCAGATCTCGGGGAACCTCCTTCGTCAACAGTTTGTAAAACAACTTTTGCTGGAATTACAGTGGCAAAAGCTAAATCCTGTCTTTAAACTTAACATTTCTAGAAAATTTACAGCTTACAATAAGTCAATTTGGTTAGGAGCCTCTGTTAACATCAGGATTAAGTGGGTACCAAAGATTCTCATTCGAAATTACGTCTGGGCTGGCAAGTTTATAACATCTGAACGTATTTGAATGTAAACCACTCTATTGTAGTTTTGGTTGTTAGGATTAAAGGTAGTCACCCTTGAATGGAACCTCTATGCTATAAAGGCATTGTTCATGTTTTGCTTTAAACATATTTTATTGAATATCAGTTCTCTATTTATCTTTACATATTCTGTTCATACTACAGTAATTAATGCCCACAGCATAATTACAATGTGTGTTAATGAGGTTATGTAGTTTTAGGATTCCTCCACACATAGTGTTTTGCACATAGATCAAGTTTTTTATATGACCAGAACTGTACCCCCTAGATGTGTAAAATTAAGAAAAAGTTATTTCAACAATTGTTTTTATCAGGTCATTCTTCCATACAGGTTGCACTAGTGATGTGCATTTTTTGATAAGCGATTAATAAACATCACACTTTTACATGTCCAAAGCTTGGTATTTTCTACCAACCCTGCCTAACGTCTCCACAACTGTCTTCCTGACCTATCTGCTGTGTTCCTTTATCTTCATGATGCTGTTCTCTAATGTTTTCTAGCAAGCCTGAACAAAACAGCCTAATTTATAATGAGAATAACTGTCACAGATAAGCTTTGTTTACAAAGTGGACCCGAGTCTGGAGGGGGGAGCTGCATTGTGATCAATACCTTTTGAGTTTTGTATAAATATTTTTTTTCTTTTATCATTTTTCTTTGTAACTCTACAATAAGACACTACTTACACAGCTTTTTCTAGCTCAAACATAACATAAAGAAACTTCTAAGAGGTATAAATAGTCCTTGAAAGACTTTGTATAAGGGTCACACTAATGCCTTGCATTTTCTGTTTACCTTTCGAATTTGTGGACAGGATAATTGGGCCTATAGGTTGTAAAGTGTCTTTACAAGGGAAAGATTTTTTTAAAACTATCTTAACCTGATTACCTTCAAAAAATTAAATATAAACAAAAAATGCTTCAGTTATGTATTTTTAAGGCTGTTGTGGAGCAACAATTATTGCATTGGTAGCTTTCCAAAAATGTATTCCGTTTCCTAATGTGACAAACTCTAGAACAAATTTGGATTGTTACTGATATTTACTTTAGGGACAGCTCTGAATAACCTCTAAAGAGCAGTCTTAGTCAGTATTGATTTTTGTCTTCTAAAGAGGTGTGCTTTACGACTCTTGGAGGTATCCTAATGCACGCCAGAATTAAAACATCCAATCCACTCAATCAATACCCCAAGGGTGGCAACACAGCCTTATCATGCCATATACAAGGCCGTCATTCTGGGGTCGGAATTCAGAGTGTTTGGAAAAGACAATCTGACATCCGTGTACATGGCTTTGTAGATGGACCTAATGGCACATGTTATTGATTATGTGTGCAATAATCTGTCAATCAAGGCTTTCACAGCTGTATCATAAAGCTCTATAGGGTCATTTCCAGCCATCTGCTACTCCCAACACCATGAGCGCATCCTGTATTCAGAGTCAGAGAGGTTTTATTGTAATTTCAGCTTCGTACATGTACATATTGAAACAAAACACTGTTCCTCTAGGATCACAGTGTAGCATGGTACAAAAACTGCAAGACAGAACAAAACACTGTAAATACGACAGTAAATACTAAAAATTATATAATAAATAACTACAAAAGATGTTCCCAATTTCCCTAAACAGTAATTAGTAGACAGGACAAAAGACAAGTGTTAGTACATGATGGTGAATAGATGGTACAATGGTTCATGAGGTAGTGACATGTTGTACAATAGCAGCGTAAAATTGGCAATGCAAAGACATAAGGTGCCTAAAAAGTAAATAAGGTGCAAAAAAATACAGGTAAGGTGCAGAAATTAAAAGAAAACGTGTGCAGTTCTAGCTGGAATATGTGCAGAAAATACAAGTAACATAGATAATACACATGAAATTGTTACAGTGCCGTATTGGGGAGTCTGATTGCCTGTGGAATAAAGCTGTTACACACTCTGGTTGTGTTAGTCCGGATGCTACGGTATTGTCTCCCAGACGGGAGCAGAGTAAACAGTCCATGTGATGGATGGGTTGGATCAACCACAATGCTTAGAGCTTTGCGGATGCAGCGGGTGTTAAAAATGTCCGTAAGAGACGGAAGAGCGACCCCAATGATCTTTTCAGCTTTCCTCACCACTCGCTGGAGAGTCCTGCGGTCCGACGCAGTACAATGTCCAAACCAGACGGTGATGCAGCCGCTCAGATGCTCTCAATTGTTCCTTTGTAGAATGTGGTGAGAATTGGGGGTGGCAGATGAGCTTTCCTCAGCCTTCTCAAAAAGTAGAGACGCTGCAGGGCTTTCTTTGTGATGGAACTGGTGTTGAGGGTCCAGGTGAGATTCTCCTCCAGATGAACACCAAGAAATTTGGTGCTCTTGACAATCTCAACGCATGAGCCGTCGATGTGCAGTGGGGAGTGGTCCCTTAGTGTCTTTCTGAAGTCAATGACCATCTCTTTGGTTTTATCCAGATTCACAGGTTGTTGACTTGGCACCAGTCCGTTAGATGTTGTACCTCCTCTCTGTACGCTGACTCATCGTTGTTGCTGATGAGTCCCACCACAGTTGTGTCATCTGCAAACTTAACGATGGTATTGCTGCAGTGCATTGCTGTACAGTCGTGCGTAAGCAGAGTAAACAGCAGTGGACTGAGCACACAACATTGGGGAGCGCCGGTGCTCAGTGTGGTGGTGCTGGAGGTGTTCTTACCGATCCGGACGGACTGAGGTCTCTCAGTCAAGAGAGAGGTGTTCAGGCCCAGCGAGAGAGGTGTTCAGGCCCAGCGTGCTCAGCTTTCCAATTAGATGCTGAAGAATGATGGTGTTGAATGCTGAGCTAAAGTCTATGAACAGCATCCTGACGTAGCTGCTCTTTCTGTCCAGGTTTGTTGAAACCAGGTGAAGTGTAGTGGATATGGCGTTGTCCGTTGAGCGGTTAGGACGGTACGCAAACTGCAGTGGGTCCATGGTGGGGGGCAGTAGGGTCTTAATGTGCCTCATGACTAGTTTCTTGAAGCACTTCATGATAATTCATTGATATACTACTTTTAAAAGATCTTGGGAAGGAGTAGGGCAGGAATGGAGAATAAAAAAACAAATGTAGCAGATAATTTCATAAGAAAGTTTCAAGCATGAGATTTACCAAATTAACACAACTTAATTTATTAAGTTAATTTAAAAAAATCTAATAAAAATAATGTGCACTTATTGATTTGATTTTAAAGTAAAATAATTATCTAATCGCATATTTAAACTGTTTCCATTTCAATGGTGTAATTGTATCTATTAATGACAGATTTCTAAAGTATTGTTTGAGAGATAAAAAGGTTTAACAGCAGCGTCCGAAAGTCAAACGTTAACAAAACAAGATTTTTACAATTGTAGTTGGACTTTATCACAAATTTGAGGCTTTTAAAAGGTAGTTACTTGTCATGACAGCTAAGCACTATGTGTTTGTAATTATTTACTGTAAAACACTGGATGTAAATTGATAAATTATTAACATGTATTTTAGTTAAACATTGGAAAGCATTTTTCATAACAAAGTACTTGTTTTCTACTGGCAATCCATAGAAAACCTTGAAAAAGAAACTAAGAGTTTTGCCATTTTTTTCTTTTTTTTGTCAATATTCCATTGATTTGTTCGCAGCCTCTTTTCCATGGATCAACACCATATTTTATGTAACAGTCTGGCTTGACTCCAACGGCTCATGCAGCATTGTGTTTTCTTTGCTCAGTCCTGCTGAATATCTCCCCTCTCCTTTGGCATTTGGATCGGTGTCGCTCATTGTCTCACTTTTCCCTCTGATTATCTGCTTGTCTCTTCTCCAGCTCATTCTTCCTGGTCCCTGTGGAGCTCACTCTGCACTTGGGCTCATAACTGCCCTTTTTCTCTTGCTCTCTCATCCTGCATCTCAAATCTTCTCTCCGGTGTCTCGGTGAGTGCCAGGCAGGGCGTCCCTGGAGTGACCTTGGGGGGGTAATGAGCTCTTGATCGCGAGTCAGGAAACCCTGAGTTTTACACCCCACCCCATTGCCCTCCCCTCAACCCAAGCAGTACAAACAGGAAGAAAAAAAACCTACACAGCCATCGTATGCTCAGCCCACAAAGAGAAATAGTATTGGAGAGAAAGGACAGAAGGGCAGAGGTGCAAATAAAGAATCTTGAGAAACTATTGCTTTAAAAACTGACACACAACTACCAGACCTTCAGAGCAAAGTGGATTAAGTAAGTGGTTTCTGTTTTCCTCTTAGATGCACACATACTGTTGCTTTTTCAGGTATGATAGGCTGCTGAGATTGTTACTTGGCCACTCACAGAAGCAGAAAAGTTCTAGTTGCAAAAGTTTGAAAGTCTTGTTTTTGCATTCCGTCTTACTCTTGATGCGCAAATGTATAGATAATTTAATGTTCCAACTGTATCCACATTTTTAAAGCCTTTTAAAAAAAGTTAACTTTTTTTTTTCTTGTTTTGCATTTGTGAAGCTTTACTCGTATTACTCCTTTTGGTCAAGGATGTGGATGTGCCACTAATTGGTTCTTGCTGTTAGTCCATGTCAAGCATAATTTTCCCTCGAGGGCATTGATGCGAGATAATAAACACATGGAAATATAAAAGATTTTTAAGCTTAAATGCTGGGAATTATGGTAGCAGATGGAGAATGGCTTATGGACAAACCGAGTAAACAATTGTAAAGAGCTAATAATCCGCCAGCCATGGGCTGAAGAGTGCTGTGGTTAATCATTAACAGGCCCGTTTTCTCACTGATTAGACTTCAAACATCCATATGTTTGTTTATTATTGCTAACAGCCAAAAAAATTTGCACACCCAAATTAAGTTGGCTTGCGCATGCATGCTTGTAGATGTAGACCACTTTTATTTTCCCAGGATATTGTAATTTGGGTCAGGCCTGACTGGAATGACAAAACCGTCTTTTCTGAATTGCATCAGCACCATGTGATCCAGGAGACCTTCTGCTTGCGTTGCCATGGCGTTATGCAGGGCCCAGTAAAGCAACCAAAGTCACACCAAACAGGGTTCCTCTCTGTCTAATGAACATTCCTTCAGTAGACAAAAGCTTTCGGCAGTTAATTCTTACTTAAAAGTGTTCGCTTTGTTTCTTTAGAATCAACACATGGTGTGGTCCTAATGAAAGGACAGGGAGAGTTAAACGTGAAATGGACATTAGATTGTGGAACCTGCTTTGGTCTGCAGGAAGTCTGAGCACAATGTGGATTAAGCTGGATGACAACCAGCAGGGTCAACCACATAAAGCTGCTTTATTGGAAAGCTGGCCCTGGCATTTTTCTTGCAAGATGGTACCTCAGAGCCCTTTAAGTGACATTTTACACAATCTTATCTATTCTGTTGTCAATAGCTTGCCCCCACATAATTCACCACATGACCTTGCTTATATATCAATATGTTTAAGGACTAAATAAGTTTTTTTCCTTCTGTGTTCTCACAACCCCTTTGGTTAGGTTGTCTTTATGGAGGAACCGGGGCAATAAGGCATAGAATTACACTGTTAGTAGTAGAGAAGTCCTCTCCAAGGGGGAGGAAGGCACTGTGACAGGAGCCAGTTCTTCTCTATAGGGCATAAGTAAGAGGAAAACAGAGAGGGAGAGAGGTAGGGGGGCTGTGGTCATACACAAAGGTTCTCACATTGAGCGACTGGTTTATTTTTTTGTGGGGTAGGCACTAACACTTCACATGCGAGATGAACATAATGGAGTCAGAGGGCCTCATTAAAAAAGCAGGGTGGGGTAAAAAGAGAGAAATGGAAGAAAGAAGGAGGAGAAGGATCTAAAGAAGAGACCTGTTAGCCATCAATCTCACATCCAGTTCCCAAAGACGTGCTCCAGAACTGACAGAAAAGCAGAACTGGAAAAGCAATCATTGGGAATTTAAAGAATATTTGGCATCATCTTTCACCTGTTACCTTATTTGTTTAAAATAAATCAAAGTCTTGACTTGAAATAGATAAAAAGGAAATCCCAATATTTAAGTAAAATATCAGTAAAAAATCAACATGTAGCACCACAGGGGTTTTAAAAGTAGATGTATGGCTTAGTGTCATATCGGCTTTAAGGTTTCTGACCCACATAAGCAGAGACACTCAGAAGATACGGTAAATGATGTTTATTTGTGGGGAAGTGACAAGGGAAGGGGAAAGGTCCAACGATGATTCTGCTGCGGTGGTGAATGGTAGAGTGTGAGCGGCAGTGAGTGGCGGAAGTACACGGGGAACTTGACGTGGGAGACCGGGAACCTCTGAGAGTGAGGACAGGTATGGTGAGTATATTGTTACAGGTGGAATGAGGAATCGGAATGGTCTTACGGTATGCTGGAGTGGAGGTGTCGCCAGGGGAATGTCCGGTTGAGTCCAGAGAGAGAGAGGTGGTCCGGGGGTATAGTCCAGCTGATGGGGAATGCTGGGGAAGGCAGATCGAGCAGAGTGAAGAGGAGTGGAAGTCACCTGTAGGATTTCGGCCGGATGAGTTTTCTGGAAAAAGGTGAGTTATGGATGAGGTAACCTGGAGGTGAAGACAAGGGAAGGTTAGTTTGCTGGAAACAAAACCTGTAGCTACTTGGAACGAGGAAAACTTGGAAGCACAAAAACAAACTATCAAAACTCGAGTGGGCTCTGTCATAAGGACAGGTAC
>JAVLVB010000106.1:916186-939494 GCA_032876305.1 Orestias chungarensis | reverse complement strand
GACTTGGCACTGAGGTTGAGGGTTACCAGATAAAGGCAACACTCAGGCGCCGAGTAGTTGATCCACACTCCTCTTATACTGCTCTGCTGATCAGTGCCAACCCGAGACACCTGGGAACCGCGGAGCTCCATCCTGGAGCCCCGCCACAGCGACCCCCGTGGCCACCTAGGAAACTACAAGAGAGACTCAACCTGACACTTAGTTGCTTGTTCACATGAATAATCTTTAAATTTTTAAAAGTAACTGACCCCTAACTGAATTGTTGAAGGACATGTACAATAGCTTTAAACAAAAGCAAATGTAGATGTTTTTTTGACGTGAATAAAGCATCTGATTCAAAAGTATTAATGTTAAGTATAGTGTCTTAAACCACAGATGCTTTGTCGTGTTAGACTACCATTTTTTGGAGATGGAAATTTTTAAGAAAATTCAAATGATGCACTTCGTTGTAAAGTGGAAGTGTGGAAATGTATTTCTGTTGTTTCTTCGCTTTAGTTCTTATTGTAAGTATGGCAAAATATTGAATTATTCTCACGTTTTTTTCAGATTTACGACTTTATCTGCTGTTGGCATTTCATAATCATGAGCCTTTACCTATTGGCGTCCTAGATATCAGGTAATCTGCAGCACAGAAATAGCATATTGTGTGTAATCAACCTTCACCAACTTAACCCAATGTAACCCCCTTACCTCCACGTGGTTATTTCTGGTTTAGCTCAGGGGTGCTTTTTTTCCCCTGTCATGTTTCCTTTCCTCTAATGAGTCACCTCATTAGTGGCATATTCTGCAGCCCTATACCTGTGCACTGGCCCAACTCCAGACAAACACTTGCCAGACCTCTCAATAAATGACTGAAAGAATAGAAGGGGCAAAGGTCTCATGGCTGGATGTAAGGTTGTGTAATTAATGACAATTTAAACATATAGATGAAATGTAATTCTAGATGCAATACATTTGCATGTTACTGACTTAAGAACAAACCAAATCATCATAGCCGGAACATTTCATTTTGAATTCCAACCATGTGACGAACCACTTTGTTTAAGCCTGTTGCATCTTAAATCCACAGAAAGCTGGCTCAGTAACTAGTGAAATCAGTTACTTAGTAATTTTATCTGCCAGAAGTAAGAGGAATATGAAACGCAGCTTATGTTTAGTGGAATGACTGATCTCGGAAATGTTTTGTGACTTGTCTTAAGAGCTAGATTTAAGACCTAAATATTAGGTTTTGGTAATTTATGCACCTTGAAACAATTAATGGATTTGGGCTTTTTAATCTAGACAGACCTTTTTTTGCTATGTTATTTGGCATTTTGTGTAAGGTTTTTAGGATTATAATAGTATATTTCTCATTCATGGCCTATTTAAATGTTTAGACAGATTTTTTTCTATGCCCAACAAGTATAATAATTAACCTTTTAAAGATGTGATTTTCTAGTGCAAATTATGTGTTTCAGCTACTTGCACACATGCACAGTCCTCCTTTCTGTTTAGTTTATTTACGTATATAGTCCCAGTTCACTATACTGTATGTGGTCTAAAGGGTCTTCACAAGAAAAATCCCAATCTATTCTAATCTATCAGTTCACTTTTTTCAAATGACTCTACTCTACTTTTTTTCTTCAATCTAAGAGCACCCAGCAGATTGAATCAAGTCATTGACATGTAGGACTTACACTTCCTGGACCAGCATGCCAAGACAGTAGAAAGTTGCTTGCGTTGTTTCGTTGAATTTACAGAAATCCCTCTTAATGAGCATGCATGTAACGATTCTTGAGAGGAGAAACACCTTTAACAGGAAGAAACCTGTAACACAACATTGCTCAGTACAAGCTAGGTTCATCTGCAACCATTCAAAAACGCATTTGATTGTCCTTTAGGGTATATCTACAGCTGTAAAAGCTGAATTGAGACCGTTTTTTTTTTATAGAATCGTTAATACACACAGGCCACGAATGAGTAGTCATTAGCCCCTTCTAATGTTGAACTACCTGGCCATATAGGGCGTTCAGGTACTTTCAAAAACATCTTCTGCCTGATACTATTGTAGTTGTTCCTAAATTAGGTGAATTGTTTTGACATTATAATTGATTTTTCAAAATTAGTCATTACAGTCTCATTGCATTAGATGCATTTTTCCAACTTTGAACTTGCTGTATGAAAGGGAGAGTTTCAGACTTTCTGCAAAGTTAGAAGACCTCCAACAGATTCTGTGAAATGTTCTGTTAAAGTATTTCAAGCTGAAAGGTGGGTTGCAAGAGCAGAGTCTCATTGATGCTGAAAATGGCTATCATTAAATCTTCCACCCATAACAACACCTCCACACTAAATACTAGAAGAACAGCTAGATAGCAGTCAGGTATAGAGTGTTTTTATAAAAAAAAAAAAGATCAGACATTTAGGTTTTCAGCCAGTCATGCTATAGATTGGTTTAATTCATGCATCTGTTCTAATTCGATATATAAATAAATAGTTAAATAGTTGTTTCTTTTCTTTCCGTAAACTCTTTATTATCTCTAAAATATTTCCACAATATAAGCTTTAAAGTAAAGTATAAAGATAAAATTGCAAACTGCTATTTGCGCTTCCGTCTATTTTTGTTTGTGTTCTTGGGTTGTGACAAGGTAATTGGCAGCTTTTTTCCGGCGGTTCCGAGGCTATTTGTTGAATACCTGTTAGCGCCGAAGATGAGACGGTTGAGGTCAGGCAGCAATGCTGTGAAAACAAAATGATAAGCTTGCCTGGGTGAAGATCTGAAGTTGAACACGGCAGGGCACATTTGACTCTTGACATATACATTGGTCCATGTTTGTAATATCAAATGGTGAATTTCTACTTAGATATTACCCAAAGATGTGATATTTTCCACATGGGCCCACATGTAGACGTAGTCATTTTAATGGGGCCTTTTTGATCTTTCCTTTGTGAATACATCTCTTGTTAAAATGCTGCAGAGACATTGACTTGGAAGTACTTGCTAATGCAGAACCCTGCCAAATTAACACAAGTAAACCCTGAAGAAGCTATTACACAACATAATGCCAAAGCTCCATGCGACTGCTGTAATCTATCGGCACAATTGATGCACCCCTGCATTACTTAGAACCCGTGATTGACGGTGGGGTGTTGTTCACTTACAAGCAGAGTTTTTAGAGATATTTTAATTGTTTATACAGAGAGGATTTTAAACCCACAAGGCATAATAAATGTGTGTGTGTGTGCTATAAAAGATAAAACGTCGACATTGAAGCTGTTTAAAAGTGCCTTAAAAAAGAATTCTTCCCCTTGAAATTCTTTACACTTTATTGCCATAAAATTTTATGAAAACATGTTCGCCTATGTTTTATCACAATATGTTTTTTGTGTTTTTGTTTTGTAAAAACAAAACTAATAATAACCCATTCTACTGTTGCGCTTTTATTGTCATAATCAACCCATGAAAATTAAGTCTGAGTGATAATGTGACAAAAAATAAATAAAATGGGCTTTTACGAGGAATTTTCAAGGGACAAATCTTAAGTAGTTAATAACAAGAAAGATTAAAAACGGTTTAAACCTCCTTCCAATGCCAATGGGTGGGTAGAATACTTTGTTAAATCTCAGCTGGTTTAATCATCTCTGTGGGGGAAAGGCTGTTGCTGTGGGATGTTTTCTCATTCCTGTGTGGCAGCACCTATAATGAGGAGCTGGAAGTTGATTAGTTAAAGACCTATGATGAATGCAGAGAGGATTAGATGGCCTGTTGGTTGCAGACAAAAAGAATTGCTTTATATCCACCCACCAATGAGTGATTAGAGAACAGGACCATCTAGCATGAGCGGGTTTTTGCTTTGCAGTAAATATCCTCAAGTGTATGTTCATGCTTTAATTTTGTATTTCGAATCCTTCAGTAGTAAACACTTAAACTATAATAAAGCAAAAGGGGGAAAAAGAGCAATTTGAAAGGAAGAAAAATAAGATCTGGCAAAATGAAGAGAGAATCATTACTCATGTGTATTAGTATTCCTTTCACAGCTTGTGCTGTGAGACAGCCGGTCTGTCCAAATAAACAGCAAAGACAGGGGGGGATGCCTCATTATAACTTCCTTGTTTTGTTTCACCAAGAGTTCACATTCCATCCGACCATAAACACTGGGTCGGAGCTGCGACCTTGCCCCAAGTCTATGCTGGAGCTCATAGATGCAGGGAGGGCTGCAATCCACTTGCCATCGAGTCAACGCCGATGGCAGTGCAGCAAAAGGGAGCAACCTCATAGACTGAAGCCAAAAACATATTATGAATTTCTATGACTGAGTCCTTGAATCGTTTTTGGTTTGCATGCAGTAGGCAACCAACAGGGACGATTAATGAATATGACCACAAGATTCCTATTGCTACTAGGGTAAATGTCTACTTAAAAGTCACTCAAAAGCAGGTAATTTTCTGTACACTATTACCATTATAAGTAGAATTGTGTAAACTTTTGAAATCTTTATATAGATTGTTTACGTTAGCCAATTATCCCATTTGTCTCCTCCTTGTACTGTAATTAGTTCCAGCTGTTCCTAGTCCCTTTGATTAACCCTCTGTGTATATATGCCTTCACCTTTGTAATATTACTCCACCAGATCGGCTAAATCTTTCTTTAATTGTTTGGACTTTTTATTATTTTTCAAATGAATGACAAGCTCTTTTCTACACGTCAACCCATGCCTTACTTAAAATAACATACATTTTTAGGCAGAGATGGTGTGCTTTGGGGTTAAAAGATGGACACATTTTATATTTTTGCATTAAACCATAAAGTTTTATTTCGGTCTAAACTGATCAAAGTACCTTCTTTTGCTTTTAAGGTGTGTCTACTTGTGTTTTCTTAGAATATTGCCATTTCCACTTACATCAATGCAAGCTGCGTTACGTGTATAACATATTCTCCCACTGTGATAACTCTAAAGTCTCCCAAAGGTTAACATAGTTCTCCTTGCTGCTTCTAAAAACATTTTTTCCTTCCCACATAACTCACCTTTACCTTTCTATGATTTCTCATAAATATATAAATAAATTAGATGATTTTATATTTGTAACTTGTCAAAATCTGTTGTCAGTACTTGGCACTGTATAATTAGTATGTGTTCATATTCAGTTTAACTGATAGACCAGTCCTTACTTTGTATAAATAACTTCCCATCGACTTCCATTCATTTGTGACGAATGTCTATAGCATATGGTTAGGGTTAGGGTCAACCCTGAATCTATTCCTTACTTAATTGACACCATTGTCACACACCCAATCCCTAACCCAAAAACAATATCTGTACTGCAGGGGGTGGGCAACTCCTGTCCTCGAGGGCCGGTGTCCTACAAATTAAAAATGTATCCCCAATCCACCACACCTGAAGCGGATGGATGAAGCACCTCCCCAGTATAAGTTAAGTTCTCTGGACTCCTGCTAAAGACTGGATTATTAGACTTGGTCTGTTCAGAGGTGTATAGTAATGTTTTTTGTAATCAGGACTTCTAGTTAACTGTTGCTGTCTGCCAGCCAGGTAAAACGTTTGGAGGAATGAAGCATGATTGAAGTCTTTGAAGAGAGTTTTATTATGTTCAATAAGACAAATTCAATACAGTAATTTTATTTTTCCAGTCAGACAGAGTCGTGTTGATCTCTGAGATTTCGTTTTCACTTTTAGGTTGATCTTAGATAGAATCTGAAGGGAGGTATGTTGAACTGTGACTCAACTTTCTAGTCTGGACACTGGATTGTCACCCTTTTGGAGTATTAATAGATTCTGCTGTATTCCTTGAAAGAAGAGCTTCTGTATCCAAAGAGGGAAGTATGCCGTCTCCCAGGATCAGAACAGCTTCTCCCCAAAAAGCTTGCAAAATACGTGATGGTGTTTATAGCCAGAGGTTGAATAATAGTATGCAACCAAACATGTTTCTGACAATTGATATGCCAATTACCAAGGATGTCGCTGAGGAGGGAAAATCTGTAAAAAATGTGGAATGAGTGATGTTGACCTTTGGACTGTCTTTGTGGGAGTATGCTTCCTATATATTGTCACCCAGGTGCCCTGTAGCTTTGGGTGCACAGGTTCTGCAAAAGGTTGCTAAGACAACCTGCTCTTGTTGGCTCCACCCTGGTTAAAGGGCATCAGCTGTCTGCTGGTTTTTCAATAGCAGAGAGTCTGGCTTTCAAGTCTGAAACCCTTGCTACACAAACACTGCATTTAATACATGTACCATTATCACTAGGAAATACCTATCTCACACAGAGACACACAATTAGAGATGGAGCAACAGAAAGAGAAGCCAAAGCACCGCTGAAGCTAAGATGACTAAGTCTAGTCCACTACACCAAGAAAAACAGTGTAAATCAAGAAGGGTTCCAAACCATAAAGTCAAACATAAAAATGTTTTCTTTAACATGCCTCTGTGTTAGAGTGCCTCAGAATTGTCTCAGTACAGATATTGGATCAATTCAAGAGATTGTGAAATGCCAACAGATTGACATTGCATGAAAACTTTAAATGAGCAAAACAAACAGAACCATGCTGGTTTTACAAGTTTCTTATATTGAAGAACATATGTGTGAGGGAGGTGCCTTAACACGTGTATTGCGGTGTTTTGTTCTTCAAAGTAAACTTTTAAACCAGCACAATTTGAAGAATGAGAAGTGTGTATTCGTAGCAAAGTGACCTTATCATCTAAAAGTACGAAAGCAAATCTGAGTACTACATACATTTGAAGGGATTCCATCCCTGTGGTCGTTCTGTCTTACATATATGGCTTTAGGAAGCAATAAACTGACCAACCAGAAGAACATGTCAAAACTGTGACAAGGACAATAATGTTCTCTGGCTACAAACATGCATACTGCATAGCTGCAGGAAATTGATCCTTGTGACTTTACTCTGAGAACCCCCTTCTGTTCATGATGCATTATTCAAAGATTAACTGGCACAATGCTTTTTAATGACTTTGGTAGTTTATTGAGGCAGCTTGGGCTCAACTTCCACTTATAAAGAATGGTAGATTAATTTATACAGCTCTTTTCTATTCATGCTGACCACTCTAAGCTCTTTGCACTTGCCACATTACCAAAGTTGCACACACATTCATACATGGAGACACATTTGCAGCAAATGCTTTTCCTAAGAACGCAGTAACAATATAGAGAAACCACTTCCATTTCACCAGGATAAAATTCCAGCCAAACCAAGGTCAATGTGAAAGGTGATTTTTTTAAACCAGGTTGGCTTTTAAAGAGTACCTTACAAATAAACCAGGGGTACTTTGTATGGGAAAGGCTCCCACAAGAGAATATATAAATGTTTAGACGGTAATCATTCCTTAAACATGTCCAAGAAAGACCAAGCTTAAACACAGTTTCTGTTTTCTACAACAGTACACCTCTCTTAGTGCATCTGAGTAAATCATGACAATGGAAGAAGATTCATCACTGGCTTCCTCCAGAAAGGAAACACAGCTAGACAGAAAAAATTGTATTGAGAAACAAAAGAGAGATAAGACAAACCTAAGCTCTAGCTTCTTCAACACTATCAACTGCATGCCATTCTTATAAACACATGGAAAAACTATAGTCTTAAGAATGGGAAGGATTTGTTAGTGAAAATAGACTCTTGTTCATTATATTTTATTTATCCACATACAATATGAGGTCACTTATAAGTTGGTAAATAAAAGTCAAGCAGCTATATATCATATATATATGAGAAGGTTTCATCTGTGAAGTGCAATTTTCTACACAATGCAATGAAGTGTAGGAGCAAAGTAGTTAGCCATGCCTCATTTTACATGCTATTTTTAAAGGTTTATAATTACAAAAGTTTACTTTATAACTCTTAAAACGTTAATAGGTTCATTAGGTATGGAAATAATTAAACACAAGGTTGGAATCAAAAGAGATACAGTTTCATAGGTTGAAGTCATGGGTTTACTTTTCTATTTATCCCGATTTTTGGGAGAGCTCAACGCAAAAAAGGCACTCTTGATATATAATTTAGAAATGTATTTACGAAGAGTAATCTAAAAATTTGTTGTATACAAAACTGCATACAGCCCCATTTATTCTCACCCTAAATTGGCTGTCAGTTGCCTTCTGAGTCACCTGTGTGTATCTTAGTCACAGCACATTTGAAGAACTAAGATCTGGTAGAGAGATGTGTTTATGCTAGAAAACACAAAAGCTTACAGAGACCGATTATAAAAGAATAGATAGATCAGACATAAGTTTAAGCAGGATGTGGCTATGAACCCCCTATCCCAAGCTTTAAACGTCCTATTGAGAAATGTTTAGTCTATCATCAGAAAATGGAGTATGTATAGCACATCTGCAAACCTAATAAAGCATAGCTGTCCAATTGAACTCAAAATAATTTTATAGAATACGTTGTAAAATGGTAAATGGCTTGTACGTGCATAGCACTTTATCAAGCCAATCAGTGCTTCTCTCTAAATTCAGTCATTCACATATTCACATGCTGATGGCGGTGAGCTACTATATTGCAACCACAGGTGATCTGAGGCAGTCTGACACAAGCCAGGCTTTCATGCATTGCCGACTCTGGGCCCTTTAACCACAATCCCCTGGCAAAACAGGTGTAGTAAATGAAGCCCAGGGACTGGTGAAACAGGGGTTTAGACTGCCAACCCACCCATTGCAACCCCTCGCCACCTATTAGTTAACTTAAAAAATCTGATCCTTGTAAATGGGTGGCAAGACACAAGAAATAAGAAATTTCTCATTTTTCTCAAAGTTTGCAACAAGCCTTGGATAAAGCAAACATGTAGAAAACAGTCTCCAGAAAGACCATATATTTTCTGAGAGACATGCAAAAAACAAATACAGTTTACTAAGAGTTAGGTCAGAAGGAACTTAATTACCCAGAATACATACCTTTCAAAAATCCTTAAAGGCTTCAAAGGCCTTAAGACTGTCAGTATTTATGTATTTAATTGGTATAGCTGAAGTCCAGATGTAAATCTGATTAGAATCTGTGGCATGACCTAAAATTTGTTCCTGACAAATATTCTCTATCCTATCTGATAGAGCGTGACCTAACTGTAAATGTTCGAGTTCTATTCTTTATATGTGCAAAACCAGAATAGACATGCATGTCAAACTTTTCTGATTTTTATGCAAACATGAATAAAACAAACTTTTTTTTATGCTTCCATTTCACAAATATGTACCATGTTAACTTTTATCAAACAAACCAATTTTTTAAAGGTCTTTAGTGGAAAAGTACATAGTGTAACAAGTTGCTTAACTTGTTACACTATGACCTCTATTAATCAGTGTAATGACAAGCGGACATGTTACAGCCAATTTCATAGTTGTACATATTAGATGGTGTGGAGGTTTTTTATTGAATTCCTATCAGCTGGCGTCAGAAGCCCTGAGGCGGTGGATCTCTATGATGCTGCACATGCCCTTCTGGATGACTGCTCTGACTACTCTATAACACCCTCATAAACAGGAAAACAAACAGGCAGTGCTTCCTAGGATGTTTGCTGGTTGTCTCCAGCGTTCTTTAATCAATGTTAGAAGCTTCCTTAAATACTGTCATTTGTGATATCAGCTAACTACATGAAAATATAAGGATTTGCGGAACAGGCAAGATTTCGTGCTGCACTGTATTGCATTATATTGTTCTTCTATGAACGGATGGAAGAGTGACATTGAGCTGTGGAATGTTGAGTTGCAAGACGCTCAATTCAGGACCCACTGGAAAAGGAAATGAGTGACACTGCCAATCTGCCAAACTGGAGTAAACAAGTTAAAATAGTGGTCTTTCTGTTGCAGAATAATTGTCACAGAGCGCTATTTTTATCTACAGCCAAAAAGGAAAAAAAAAATTATACCAATATAATTAAACAAAAAAAAAATCTGAATATACTGAGGGTACAATGTAAACTAAACAGCTTTGCATTACAATACTCAACTACATAAACAACATCGTCGACAAAACGTTTTTGATTTCCATTTTGGTGCCATCATTCATTGCAAATCAGCTTGTTGATTTTTATATTTATTCTTGTAACGTACCTAATAAATAAAAGCAATGGAATTATGCTATTTTTGAGTCAATCAAACAATGAAATTGTATTCATTCTTTTCATATAGTCAAGTTTAAAAACAAAAACAGAGTTTCAGAGTGTTAACACAGTGAACATCCCACCTAAAGCTAGTATGCAGAAAATATTGAGGTCAAACACCAAATACACCTTAATACGCACCTTACTAAGCTCTCTTAGTAAAACAGAAAAAGCGAACATCTACAGTCCACTTTGTTTTTTACTCCTAGGTGTACCAGCCAGCAATGTCAGAAAAAATTGTACATCTGGATTGGCTGTTTTTCAAGTGCAAGCCAAAAGCTCGTCAGGAAGTGTGTCTGGGTATTTCAGCTTCTAAAACTGTATTTCTTTCGAAGATTTTAGATATACTCTATGATACAAATCTGCCAATACTGATCTGCAAGTAAGCATTAGTTTACTGTACCTGCTTATCTATCCATTCATCCATCCAAGCAATTCTTTGATCCAATTGTTAGCAATTTTTCCAACCAATTGGACCCTACGCGAAATTCCTACACGAGACATTTTGAGTGAAATTCAGTTGAAGTGTTGGTATGTATGATTTGCAATGTTTTCAAGAATTATTAGACCGACATTTTTTTCACCAGACATAGGGCTTTTTACCTCAAATGTAAGAAGCCCGTCATTGACAACATTTGTAGAATGTTGACAATTAAAAGGTTTTTGCACTTGGCAGGTGTTTCATGTGTCTTTCATATAATTAATTCTGATGAGCTGCTGTGGTCTTGGCATCTGTTACACCACCAGGTAGCCTTTGTTCTTTCGGTGTTTTTTTCACGTCTGATCCACACCAGCCCACAGAGGAAACTCTGCTGGCTGTGATCTTTAAAAAATGTTTCTGTTTGATCAATTTCTAACATATTTTACCAGTTTAGGCAATGATGAGTGAACATAATACAAAGCCGGCCAAATGGCTATTTTAGGAGAAAGATGAGAAGGCATGCAGGTTCACATCGGGTAATGAAGGATTTTGGTTTTCTCGTTTCTGTGCAGATGCACACGCTAAAACTACCCATCAACATGGATGAGACTTCCGAATGAACCCCAAAATTTGGCTGACATCCTCAATCTACGAGGACTTACTGAAATTACCCTCAGAATCTCTCTTAAAAATCTGTTCTAAATTTTCCCTGCTTTTTCACCCTTAGGCTATAACTATTTCCACCCAGTGCCGGGCGGCATGTAGCTGATGAGGTCACTGAGTGAGTTTGATTCCCAACCTACAACCAAACAAAGATTTAACAGACATATGAAGCTGAACACGGATGCCACTGACATTAAGTTGCAGAAAATGAAACAATTTTTGAGAACCAGGAGAACAGACCTCAAATCTAGACAGAAAGAAAAGCAAAAGATTTACTGAACTTCACCATTTACAATAAAATAACCTGGGAAAATTCATTGAAGTTGACAATAATACAGATCCATTCTATTTTGGTAGATTTTAACAATATCAATACTACCAAGCAGCAATTGTATGGGTTATGTGTAAGGTTTCAGGTTGGGCATTTCTCATATGCAACTGTTTGAAACCTGTAGACTAGTGAGGTGCCCGTCGCTCAGAGAAGGAAGAACTGGACGGCATCTTGCCCCTTGCCTAAGACATCTGTAAGTCTTATACCAGGAGATCTGTTGATTTAAAGCCAATCCATCCTCCAAAGCCTCTGCTGACATACGGGGAAAGTTAGGTTAGACTGATTATATTTTTATTTAAATTTACTAATTAAAGAAGCAGGTAAAATGGAAGAGTTGTGGACAGTTGACTATTTGAGTCACTTTATTTCTCAAGTTGTTCAATTGTTGTATAGTTACCTTGGTACATTGTTCTAGGCTTATATAAGGTCTTTAAAGATTTGCTCCGTATGAGTTACTAAAAACAACCTGTCAATTTCAAGTATAAGTTGTCGGTTAGAGGTTGAGTTGCTCTCAGGAGAAGGAAGTTAGTGTGAGGAGTGTAGCTCATTGAACAATGGAAATGCAAAACGCTGCTAAGCAATTATTTGAAGCTTTATTTATCATGCAAACACAGATGTGTTCTGTGACTACATGAATTGCTAAATATTAGCTATACTGTTACCTGCTTGAAAACACACACAGTGAATGGAAAATACTAATGGTTTTCATCATAAATATATTGAGGAATAATAAAAATGTTTAGTCAGGATTTGTTACCATAATATTATAGCTAGATGTTTTTTTGTAACCATTATTGAAAATGTAATTTAAACTAATGCGGTCAGTTAAAACTAAAATTATTTTTTAAGTTTAATATTTAATATCCTTCGAAATCTTTTTATGGTGCTCATTATGAGCAGGATAGGGAGGGGGGATGTGTGCAGTAGTGAGATACTGTCATGATGGCACGGGGGATGATGTGAGCTATTCAATACACTTACAACAGAAGAGGTCAGAGGCGTTACAGATAGATCATGAGAGCCCTCTGCTGACAGTTAAATCTAAGGAGCCCAATACAGTGAACATTAAATCCCAGCTCTGCTGATTGTAATTTTTTTTCCTTCAATTTAAAAGTAAAATAGGCTTTACTTGATATGTGCTAAAATTCTGCCTCATTAAGTCACCCCAAATTAGTTGATTTTACACCCTTCGTAATCGAAATGGTGGTGGGACTGGAAAGTTATTATCTTTACCAGCCCACCCAGTGTTGTTAAAGAAATGAAATAATGATTTAGTGATCTGAAGAGGTGTGACGGTGATGAAGATAACAGTGAGAATACTCTCATTTTTTCAATGTTTTTATTTTGTCTTCACAATTGAGTAATGAGTTATTTCTTACCAGTTATTAGTTTAACCTGCGAAGCTTTACAGATTCTGCAATAAAAGGTGTACAGTATCTGCAGTAAAATTCAAGGATTCAAGGATTCAAGGAGACTTTATTGTCATTCAACATACATGATGGTACATGAGGTGGAACGAAATTATATAATCACGGTACTGTTCCCCCCAAGAGCTAATATTAAAATAGATAAAATAAAATAAGTTAGAAAAAATAAAAAAAATAAAATCGAAGTAAAGTAAGTAAAATAAATAAAATAGGAATATACGGTATTAAAGTGCGGGTATAGTAAAAATTTGTAGTCCATGCTGTGGTTTGTTCAGGATGAGTTCAATAGTCTCACAGCTTCAGGAATGAAGCTGTTTCTGAGACGGGTTGTTCTACACTTGATGCTCCGCAGCCTCCTGCCTGAGGGGAGCGGAACAAAAAGTGAGTGTGCTGGGTGGGTGGGATCCTTCCCGATGCAGGTGGCCCTCTTCCTGCATCTGGAGGTGTAGATGTCTGTGGTGCTGGGGAGGCTGACTCCAACAATCCTCTTTGCGATCTTCACCACCCTCTGCAGAGCTTTCCTGTCTGCAGCAGAGCAGCTTCCATGCCACACGTTGATGCAGGAGCACAAGACGCTCTCCACCACACATCTGTAGAAGGAGGTGAAAAAAATGATGATCTACCGAAGGTGTAAATACAATGACAGTAATGAGGTCAAAGAATTTATTGACCTTGAAACTTCCCACATGGACTTTTTTCGGTTGTTGCAAAGAGTTATATGAATGTATTCAGAGTAAAACTATATTTTGAACTGTTCTTAGAATTTGGCCTAATCGGTTTAGTCTGGAACTTCAATACTAAGAAAGATCTTTCCATAGATATTTTTTTTCCATAGATATTTTTAGTTCCACTAGATGAAAGCTATCTTGATACTAACAATGTAAATGGAGAATAAAACAGTGACCAATAGCCCTCTGTCATTCATTAGTTGTAGGACTCTTTATTATTCAGTTATTTGGCAACTGCACCTGCCAAACCCAATTGGAAAGACTACCATAGCTACAGATAAATTTTTTCAATTGGGCTGCAGTTAAATTGAGTTCAGGTTAATCTACTGTAGGTGTGTCCAAAGCTGTGCCGTTTATGCGAGTGTTTTACAGGTTTTAAACGTCAACCTAAATCATCTACCCCCAATCAAGTAAATGGCTCATTCAAAGGTCTCTAAAATATATGTTGAGAAGGTATTACAGAAGTTTACCTCAGCTGTATAGGAACAAGGACACTTAATCACATATTAGGGTAGATTTGACAATATATGTTTTTCATAATGGACTGCAGGATGAATAGACTACCTAAATAACAATTACAAATAATTTCCTATGATTTTAACATAAAAAGTATTTAAGCTTTTTTTTTATTGTTATAATAATTAGTTGGTTTTCTTGCAATAAAGTGACATATTTATACTTGGGATTTTATTTATTCTTTTTATAGTTTTTTTTTTCATAGTTTTATCTCCTATCATATATAAACATTTAACACATTCTTTTTCTGTTGGATTACGACACCTTTATCACCTGATAACATACTTATGACATATAATAAATTCACTAGTTGCCTCGGTCAGCCCAAGGTGAACATGACCTTTCCTCTTTAAGTTTAAACAAAGAAGTCGAATAAAGGAATGATCTTTAATTCTGATTGGCTTGGAGCCTTGAAATAATGGGTGATCAAATTCAGCCTTAAAAGGCCAATGTCCCTGCTTCACAGATAAATGAAAAACTCTCATCAGCATGTCTCGGACTTCAGTCCATTTCATGGCCGGTTAATTTAAATCAGAAGTACTGTATTCAGGCAGAACATCGTCTAAAGGAAGAATGTTGAATTCCAGTTCTCAGTAGCCAGTGACCTAAATGTTTCAAATATGCCTCTGCTGAAATGCAGCTGAATCAAATGACTGAAATATCTAATTATCACAGAATCAAGCTCTGCAGAGATCTGCTAAAGACGTATTCTTTCAAAACACATGTGCTGAATAAGATAAATATTTGCAGGACATATGGTATAGGGTCTGAATACTACGTTGGAATTAAATGAAAGGAGAAACAGCGGAAGAAATTAACCAGGGGATGCTTCTTTGACGGTTTCTGAAAGTAGCTCATGTTTGTGGATGCATATTTACCTGTATCAGAGTAGTTGGAGGATGTATACAGTGAAACCCCTCACATGTTCTGGTTCAGTTTTTATGGTTTCACCTATTTCCATGTTTTACTTTGTAAATTGAACTATAACACATTTATGGACAAAAACATCTATTGAGATATTTCTATATACTGTAACTAAAATAGTTTGCATTGTTCCTACCTCTGGTGCTGCTTTTCGCCATCTACTCTGCCTCAACGCTACTTCATCCTGTTCAATACAGTTACATTGTTAATCTATGTAAATACATAAATATCCAATGTCTTATGCAATGATTTGTGTGATATTTTCATAAAGCATTCTCTTTTAATATATATATTTTTTTCTTAATTATTTTAGTTCTAGCTGTGGTCTGCTTTAATTATATCCACTAATGTGTTAGTTAGGGTAAGGATCTCTACACACCAAGTGGCATTTTACTCATTTAGCCCAACTTTTCTTTTTTCTTTTCCTTTTTCTATTCCTGTTTATATCTTTTGCACTAAGGTCATTCACAATAGGACAAAATTGAAAATACCTTCTGACATTTTATTGAAGCCATATCTTTGTATTTTTTTAATGCTAAACTAAAGAAACCAAAAGTGTAAATAGTTTTGACGGGAAGATTACAATTAATTTTTACCCTTTAATAAACACAGAGACGAAGTGTTTTAAAGTGGAGACGAAAATGTGTTTATATGCTCAGCCAATAATTAATAGAATCTAATGTGTTAATTAAAGGGTCATCAACAGATGCCTTTTGCTAAAAATCCCACCTGTGCAGTTTTGCACACGTTACTAATTAAAATATATTACTTAGCTGTGGTCGTGCATGAAATTCTGTGGAATTGTAGATATTGTTGTTTATCAAAGTACAATAGAGATCAGGTATTGCTGTGGTTTTAAAATCAACACAGTTTTCAGCACAACATTGGGGGGGGCCGACATGCATTTCACAGATGTTGAGCTGTATGTTTTTTGTTTTTTTCTTCCTCGCCCTGTCGATGCTGTGTGATCTGGGGTGAGCTTTAGCCTGGAGGAGTATTTACTCCTGTTTGCTGCTGTCAAGGTTTTGTAATGCTCAGTCATGCCTTGTTTTGGTCCCAAAATCTACAAGAGAACCACAAGTTTATGTTTGTTAGTCACTACCAAAGACAATATATACAGATCTGATGTAACTTAAATGCTTAAGACATGCACCACCGTGTGTCTCAAAAGAAACTGTGTTGATAATAGGTACGTGACGCACAAAAAAGCCATATTGCTTATATTCTCTAAAGGCTTTCCTGCAGTGACAATAATATCGTCAACATTCCTTTTCTTTGAAACAGCTGGACAAGCTTTCAAAACTATCCAACAGCATTTGTTTCGGTAAAATAAAAAAATGTATTCCACCCTCACTATTTTTTTTAAATTTCTTCTCCTCTCTCGTCGGGATGTGGATGAAGAAAAAAAAAAGTCTCATCAAGTACACGTCTTAGTTTAGCATGCCTCGTCAACTATCTGCCTGGCTTTGTTGTAAACACAGGAGTCAGTCTGTAGGCAAATTGCAACATTTGTTTAAAATTTTTTTTACATTTTGCATTATATGTTTTTGCATAACTGTAAATCAGACCAAAGATTATTTTATTTTATTATTTACTGAGTGCAGAGTCGTCCTGCCGGGCGACCTCCAGATCTTCGTGCTGGAGGTCGCCCGGCAGGACGACGACTTGAACCCCGAAGATCTGGAGGTCGCCCGGCAGGACGACGACTCGAACCCCGAAGATCTGGAGGTCGCCTGGCAGGACGACAACTTAAACCCCGAAGATCTGGAGGCCGCCCGGCAGGACGACGATTGGAACCACCAAGATCTGGAGGTCGCCCGGCAGGACGACGACTTGAACCCCGAAGATCTGGAGCTCGCCCGGCAGGACAACGACTTGAACCACGAAGATCTGGAGGTCGCCCGGCAGGACGACTACAGGAACCACGAAGATCCGGAGTTCGCTTAGCAGACCGACAACAGGACCCACGAAGATCTGGAGGTCGCCCGGTAGGACGACTACAGGAACCATGAAGATCCGGAGTTCGCCTAGCAGAACGACGGCAGGATCCACGAAGATCCGGAGCTCGTCTGGCAGGACGACGACCTGAGGCCCGAAGACATGAAGGGCGTCTGGCTGGACGGCGGCTAGAGAGCGCCCTCGATGAAGACCGCAGACGGCGGCGACAGAGCGCTTTCGATGGAGGACGTGGACCCTCCGAAACAGCACAAGCCCGAGGCGGGCCACACCGGACATCCTTGGTCATCACAGGAACTGGACGCGGGCCGCGCCGGACCCCCTCCGTAATCGCAGGAGCTAGAGGCGGGTCGCACCGGACCCCCTTGACAGTCACAGGAGCTAGAGGCGGCTCACACGGGACCCCCTCGGGAAACACAGGAGTTAGAGGCGGGTCGCGCTGGACCCCCTCGGAAAACACAGGAGCTGGAGGCGGATCGCACCGGACCCCCTCGAGTGACACAGAAGCTGGAGGCGGATCGCACCGGACCCCCTCGAGAGACACAGAAGAGAGAGGCGGGTCGCACCGGACCCCCTCAAGAGACACAGGAGAGAGAGGCGGGTCGCGCCGGACCCCCTGGAGAGACACAGGAGAGAGAGGCCGGTCGCGCCGGATCCCCTCGAGAGACACAGGAGAGAGAGGCGGGTCGCACCAGACCCCCTTGAGAGACACAGGAGAAAAAGGCGGGTTGCACTGGACCCCCTTGAGAGACACAGGAGAAAAAGGCGGGTTGCACTGGACCCCCTCGAGGAACACAGGAGAGAGAAGCGGGTCGCACCGGACCCCCTCGAGGAACAAAGGAGAGAGAGGCGGGTCGCACCGGACCCCCTCTGTAGACGCTTCGAAACCTCCGTCAGGAGGCAGCTGGTCCACAGCTGTCTCTGGAGGTGGAAGACCAGTCACATTCGGAGGCTCTGCCCATGCTACTCCTGAAACTCGAGCTCTGCCGTTGGCTCCCCCTGGAGCGAGAGCTCTGCCGCTGGCTCCCCCAGGAGCGACAGCTCTGCTGCTGGCTCCCCCTGGAGCGAGGGCTCTGCAGCGGACTCCTCCTGGAGCGACGGCTCTGCACCAAACTCCTCCTGGAGCCAGGGCTCTGTAACGGGCTCCTCCTGGAGCCAGTGCTCCGTAATAGTTCCAGGAAGCCTAAACTCAGGTTGAAGCTGAAACCAGGTAAATAAGTCCTCCCTGTCTCCATAAAATAAATGTTTTAGATTGTCCTCCGTGACTGTGAAGGATCGAGAGGCTGGGAAACAGAGGGAGAAACTAAAAGGGGAGACGAAGTGGAAAGAGGGGCTGCTCTTGCTGCTAAATCTCTGCCCTTGGCTCTAAGGGCATGTTCAAAATAATGAAGGGTGTCGGAAATAATGTCGAGCATGTCTGGGTCATCATGAAAAGCAGAAAAAACCGGGGGTGAAATCAAAATCCTCTGTGAGAGGACCTAAATAGGGGCAGTCATAAATTATATCGGTAGGGGGCGGTGAAGTGACGGGAGACAAAGAGGAACAGGAGACTGGAGGCGAAGAAGACGACACGGAAGTAAAAACGGGCTCGGAACTCACCGGTGTTGAGCCCCTGCCCTTGGCTGAAAACTCTGAAAAAGCCAGGACACCGGTGAGCACAACCACCGGTGAGCGGTGTTTCTTGCGGCGGGAGGAACGAGAGGCATGACGGAAGGCGGAAGTACGAACCGGGGATGTTAATCTCTGCTCGAGTCGATTCTGGCTGGACCGTTCTGTCATGTAACGTTTAAATGACTCGAGCAGAGGTGGAACTGAATGAAAGAACATTTATTTTTGGTGAAGAATAATGAACATAAACATGAAACGGAACATAAACAGGTACTAAAGCTTAGCGGAAACGGAACGCAATTAAACAGACAGCAGAAGCGGAACGCGGGAATAACAAATGTAAATAAACACACGAGCGAACGAGACGCGGGAAATACCTAACATAAACAAACACAACGACACTAATAAACAAACACAATTAATGAATACGGGAAGGAAATAAACTGACACAAAGAGAAACCCAAACAACCACGAGAGAGAAGAGGCACAGGAAAAAGACTGCAGACTGCAGACTGCAGAACCGAGAAGCTAAAAGTAACAAACAGTGAAATACAGGACGGGACCATGGGAGAAAACCAAATGAAGAACCAGGGGAGAGGACAACAGTGAAGAGCCAGGACAGAGAACTTAGCAAGCAGAAGAGGAGGCTTACAGGAGACGTGGGGCAGGAAATTCTGGAGCGAGACGAGAAGGCGGCAAGAAAGCTATGGAAGGACCTCAGGGTGAACATCAGGGAAGGACATCGGGGAAGGACAACAAACGATCCAGCGGTGAGTGAATGAATGAGAGTGGCTCAAGTAATAGGGAAACAGGGTTGGATTGGTGGAGAAGATGATTGGATAATTTAGCACAGTTGGAAAAGATAATGAGGGAACTCAAGCTGCAGGAAACACACAGAGAGAAAGAGAGAGAACACAGAAAAGAATAACAAAAACAATAACTAATGATAACATAGTAAAACCAAGCAACTACAACAAATTAAACAGTAAACTAAACAAAGAACCAAAACAAAGATCATGACCGAGGGAGAAAGAGAGAGCCGACAGCGAGGGAGAAAACAAAGACCCAACTAGAAAATCACCTAAACAAAAACAATAACTAAATATAATTAATGATAAGAACGACTAAATAATACTGAACTGAATCAAACCAAAACACGTATCATGACAAGGTCATTGTTTCAATGATCAGTTCGTCTTTCTATCAAGGATGTGCGTAGACAGGTTACCTTAACCTTGGGCTACCTTGTTTGGAGCTTGCATTGCCTGGACCTTCAATACCTTTTTTATTGAGATGAAGCATAATTTCAACGTTCACATCGTTGCTGTCTGTGTTTGGTTTCTCCACTATCTTGCAACTTGACATTTACTGGCAGTCAAAAAGAGTTACATTGAAAATCTTCAGAATTTCAAAAAGTTCATCATGCAAGTTTTCCGTGACTTTTAGCCATGTAGAGACCGGAGTTTTTTTCTTCCAAATACACAATGTGTAGTTTTTGCCAGATCTACATAGTCAACCCTCCAGCATGTAATGGTGATTGGAAGACATATATAACTTTTTTTCTGGAAACAGACCAAAACAACGTGTCGGTGGAATTAGAAAGTTGTGTTGGCAGGAAGAATCTGAATAATCTAATTTGAATTAAGGATTTTCCAGCTGTGGAAAAGAAAAGAAAATGTTGGTACTTTCAGGCATCATTCCCTAAGCAATTGTCAAAAGTTGTTTGCGTTTCCTCCTCCCTTTCTCTCCTGCATCTTTCCTTTTTTTCTTCTCTTTTGTTGTGCCCTTCTGTACTTCTTCAAGTTGTTCCTTCTTTCCTTTCTACCTTGTGTTTTTCCTTCTTTTTTATTTTCTCAATTCTTTCTATATTTTATATCCCGTCCATGCTTGTATCATGTTTCCTTCAGGACATCCTTGTGTTTCTGATTCATCCTTCTTTCTCTCTCTTCTTCCTACCTTTTTTCCTACCTTGTGTTGTTTTTTCATCAACATTTTTCTTGTATCCCTCCTTTCATCTCTCCTTATCTTATAAATCCTTCCTTTCTGTTCTATGGGATTTTGAAAGCTGCACAGGTGAAGCCTGGCCACCGTAGACATAGCTGAACTAAACTGCCTCTGTAGGAATCCTCGACTTGGCAAAATAAAACTGACCCGCTTTCTTGCGGCATTCTAAAAAGAACCATGTGTAGGATTTTTCCCATCTCTAATACCACCCTTCACTTTTTGCATAGTGGTAAAATGAACACAGGTCCCTCAATGTGACTAGAGGCAAATCAGAAATATGTTGGCAGGAGTCCTCAAGTTGACTACTTGAGAGCTAGAATTTCATAATTTTCATAACTTCACAATTACTTCAAGTGAATGGCTCGTTACCAGGCCTCTGCAAAGTTTAATGACATACTGATAAGGGAACTCATTTTATTCTAATGTGGTGGACAAAAGGATATGGTGTTAATAACAATTGAGGTCCTCTATAGTGTTTGTCAATTCCAAGAAAATATAAACGAACTAAAGCTTGGATTTTCTGGCTTTTTTTTCACCATCTACTGTATCCTAGGGGAGGAAAAAGCTGTGCCTGCCACTGTCAATGTATAAAATCTCTGGTTTTCCAGTTGGAGACGTGCTGCCACCGTTTATTTACAGGCAACATTCACGGTAGACATCTGCATTGCAGTGCCAAAGGGGGTAAGATAAAATTTTATGTATAATTCTAAGCTTAAAGTTGTTCCCAAGAATTGAAAAAATAACGAGACAGAAGCAGGAGAGGAGGAGGCAGACACGAGGAGAGGGAGGCTGGATGGCTTAATCAAAAGGCGGACAGGACTACCCACGCTGTGTGAAAAAGCTTTCCCATCCAGCATTCTTTAATGAACAAGTGACTCAAGGTGCTTTCAGTCAGTTCCTGGGAGGAACGTGCTCACACACACATACACTTAAGGATAAATGTTGCGCACTTGATTAAACAGACACCTCTAAATTGGCGCCTTTGGAGAACAGGCAGCAGAGAGCGTCTAGGAGAGGACAGACGGGGGTGGTGACTGTTGATGCTAACAGCGAGGGGGCTTTAGGAAAAGAGTAGGATGGAGTTCTGTTTCTGGGCTGTCAGTATGTTGCCAGGGGGGGATCAAGGCTCCACAGGTCCACCAGCCAGCATGCCAGCATCTGAAAGGAACAAGCTCAGCTATTTCTAGCAAACAAAAAGCATCCAAATGGTGAGGGAGACGGTATGGAGTGTAGAGGGAGGACAAAGAACGGTGATAAGACATCCCCTAAAGCCAGGTGGTGCACAGGTACCTCTCTGTTGTTGTCTTCTCTGAGACAAATGGAGATTAATAGATAGAAGGAAAATAGGCGGCTGTATGAAAAACAACACATTTACTTCAGAGGTATCTACAATTTTCTGGGTGAAACGATTGTTTTTTTCTTGCAATTAATTAAAATAACATAGTTGTTTAACATGAGGTATCATGCTGCATCAGGATTGGACAATAGCACTGTGCTGCAGTTTTATATGTACTTGATTCTTAATTTTTTTATGTTTATGGAGCTCCTCTGCGGTCGTATCTTGACAGGAATCATTTTGTTTCTGCTGGCTTGATATTGGCTGCACCAGTGAAAGAATTGTTTGGGTAAAATCCGAATGTTAAACCACCATCAGAACTAGCTGCAGGGAGAAAAAAGCTGGTCAAAGGTCATGGCATGATAGATGGAAGTAAATACAAAGACAACATATGTCATATTTGTAGAGTGGTGATCCAAAGCACACACAGTATGTTAAGATCTCCTCAACTTTTACAGTGTTTGACCTTAGGCCACATTACTTTTCCTGCATGTCCTTCCCTCCTTCTCTCTATCTAATAATACAAGGGAGAAAGGTTGTACCACAAACAACTCAAATAAAATATGCTATAAAATAAGTTATCTTCATCCATTGCATCACTGAGCCTTAACAATTTTGCCAAAATGGTAAATGTCACTATGCTATATTGTAAAAGGTTAATAACAAAGCTTGTAAAAACATGTTCAAAATACCAAAATTAATAATATTTTTGAATCATGGATGCTGAATACCCAATTTATCAGATATTTATTAGTAATTATTTGTGAAAATTAGGTATCCTTTTCTGTTTTAATCAAAAGCACAAACTGCAAAACCTAATTTAGGGTGAGTCATTTTTCCATAAACCATACAACTGTATGTGACTAGGACAAAAACCTCTGATGATATTATCACAGGTTGGAAATTCGTGGCAGTGTCCATGAAACTAGGTCATTCCAGCACAACTTTAACCTTTTGTTATATTCTAAATGTAAACCCGTTGAAAGATTTAATTCTGCATGTCTCTTTGTGCAATTTAGTACTTCGATTATAATACCTCAGTTTTACATTACTGTAGCATTTCCAGAATTTCATAAACAGTACTATTGACTGCACATCAGGTGCACTATTTAAGACAATCTGCACTTTAATTTACGTTCCTTAATGTTCTGGTCTGCAGTATACAAATTGTACAAGTAAAAAAAATTTGAGTTAATTATAAAAAGTCATTAAGATGAGTGGAAGATATACAGAAGTAGCTTTCTGGATGCTTGAATAACTTCATCAGAAAAATGGAATGCTTAAACTGAACTC
>JAVLVB010000106.1:882725-916086 GCA_032876305.1 Orestias chungarensis | reverse complement strand
ACACACACACACACACACACACACACACACACACACACACACACACACACAGAGAAACGTAGATACCAGGAGAATGACACACACAGCGTGTCACACATGATGTTTTTGTTCCAGAGCTTGACTCCCTGGGGGCTCCTCAGGGGCTGTTCTGAGAGATAGCGGGGACCCTCTCCACACACTCCACCCCCCTACTTTCTGACCTTTACAAAACACAAGTCACAAATGTGTGGCATTTTGCTCTCATCATCGACACCAAACACATGAGAAACGGTGCTGTGTCTCAATTAAGGAAACCTACAGCCCCACGAGAAAAATGGTTTTCTTCAATGATAGTCATTATGAGGCCTGGAGGCGTTGTTGAACTCAGCAGCATTTCCTTTCACTCATATGATTATAAATACAGTTATTCATATTTCTGCACTATGCCTCTGCAATCAGCCGGTTATCTTTTTTATTTTTCCTTTTTTTCCTTGTTTTTGTCCAACTTTACATGCTGCCTTGCTTCTTTCAAGAGAACCTCCTCTTTCCTCTTGTCTGTACGATTCTCATGTCATCTGAGCTAGCTCTGTGCCCAAGCAGAGAAACAGAGAAACGAATAAGTGCCTAAAGTATGTCATCTACTATATATATGTGAGGCTGTATTTTTTCTTCTGAAACAAAACAGCTGAGACGATAGAGCTGCTCTTAAGTAGATGCAATTGTCTGACTTTTCCTCAAGAACCTACCGTTGTCATCTTTGTAATGGATGATAAGCAATAAGCCACACAAAACGATGAGTTGCAAGGTATGATTAATTATCTTGTTTTGTTTTCAGCACATCAGAAGTGACTGGATGATGATTTGTGTCCACCCCCCCCCCCCCAAAGTTTTCCACATTAATTTAATCATCACTCTCTAAAGGTCGAGAAATTCCCACAAAAGAAGATTAATGCTTGTCCGGTTGACATTTTAATGAGCCACAACAACACTAAAATAGCTTAAACATACATCGTTTAACAATTATCACATCCAGCAGTCAACCTGGAGATAAAAGCCATCTCAAATGTCAAACACCATCTTGCTGCAAATTGCATCAATATCGTTAAACCAAATTACCTGTAGAGAAGAAAACAATCAAGTCCTGTGTCACTGTACGGACGTTCTGTTTTTTTTGTGAGCAACATCAATAAAATAAAAAGCACCAGTGCTTCAGTTTTGCCTTCCATCTTGTAACCATAAGAACTATGTCGTAAGCATGATTTTTCGTGTGAAACATGAGAAGTGAAAACTGTAGTGTCCATTTTGGTGTCATCTATAAAAATAAATAACAGTGCAGTAAGAAAAGCACTAAGATCCGTTTATTTAAAGCACATGGATCAAATATATTTTTTATATCATTTTCAGTTGCTGAGCACTATAACTGTAATTAAAAGTATAATAGCTGAGGCGAAAAAGGATGCTGCTTATGAAAAATCATTAATTTAGTAGAAGTCTCAACTCTTAATTAAAAAGTAAGAAGGCTGCAATAATATTTTCATATTTTTGTAATAAACTTCCTTGTTTACTTAAAAGTTTGCATCATGAAGCAAACTTGCACAGAATTTTAATTAGTGACTAAATAAAGTATATTTTACCAAATTAGATTGTAGAGTTTTAGCAGAGCAGAAAGTAATTTTCCAATTCATTTTTTTCCTAAAAATACATTAAAAAAGGATTTTCTAATTCTCAAATGACAGTTAAGGTTTTTAAACCTCTCCTCCGTATTGTCATTTTGTTTAGATTTATTCTATACTTGTAAACCTGTTGAGATAGTTGAGTCCTTTAACAGACAAGCTTCAAGGAAATCAAATTTCCGACACATTTTTTTATTTATAATGGAATTTGTCCAACCTTTGCAGCTAAAACGGCTTCAAACTCTGGCATTAAAATGCACTTTGCACGGTTTTGCATTATATATTTGATTTCAAACACCGAAATGAGGTTTTTGTGGGGTGTTAAAAGGCAGAACTTAGAAAAAGAAGTGCATCACATTTTTCCTGTTACAGCGGCCCAGATCTCCCCCACCTACCCACCCTCCCTTTTGCGGGCTTTCATGTTCCTTCACTCTAAAAGTGAAGTCATCTTTTTATTGATCTGTCCCACACACACTTGTGTGGGACAGATCAATAAAGCCGAACTGCAGACCATGTTTCTGCAATTTAATTAATTTAAGCCAGACAATGGATGTTAGCTGTTTTAGGTTTTATAATTCATATTTTAACTTTCGGTTTTATTATTTTAGTTTAATTCAATTGTCCTTACTTGTGTGATCAACCACTTCAAGACACTCACTTAAATGAAAAATATTAGTATTACAAATTTTATTACAACACCGCAAGGTCCATGCCTTTAAACTTCTTCTTTCTCTAACGGCTGGTACTTTGACAGCATATGCAATATCCTCACTCATATAGCGCAGTCTGCACCACTGTTGCACCTGTAATCAACGGTTAATGCAAACAATAAAGATGACCTGCAACATGTCCACTAACCACAAATAACATTTATTGTTTTTTTATTTTATTTGTTTATAACTTGCCATTTAGGACGTTAAATTTTGAGTCACATATATAATACCTGGCCCTATATGGGGAGTAAACAAACAAAAATAGTTGCATTATATTAATGATTACACATTGTATTTTTAATTTTATCCTCCCTACACGCTCTTACATGATTGATTATGTTCAGTCAATAATTATTCTAATCCGAGAGTTTAATTGATTAAATTAAAGAACCCCAAATCCATTCAGCATAGTATAATGATGGCAAAAATCTTATTTTGCTCACTTGATGTAGCTAACAATTCATTCTCCTTTTTTATTGGGCCATATAACTGATTCATGAAGGGAGATGTATGTTTCTCATTTACATGGTTATTTTTTTATCCTGGGACTCCATTAAAGCACCATTATGTTTTTTTATATACAGTTAAAAAAAGGGTATATTTTTTTCATGTCTTCCATGAAGCTGTTTCAGTTTTCTTTGAACTCTCAGAGAGCAGCATGTCGATATCTAATATTTACATGTGTTGCTCTTAAGGGCCATTTATGGCCATGTACACAACAGAAAAAACTACTTTCAGTCTGAGGAATTCTCCAGCTGTTTTCCAACCTTTGTACAATGAGGTGTGAGGAGACATGGTGAGGCAATATGTTTTTGATTATCTGTATGGCTGCTGGAATATATATCCCTTTTTGGATCTCAGCAAGCTGTGTTGCTTATTTTGGTACTGGAACGGTTCTTAAGCATCAAGGTCTAATGTCCACCTGTTTTGCAACTGTATTTCAACACTTATCACTCAACACATCTAGGCTGGTGGGCTGCTTGGGCCTTGTTGTCTCCACACTAGAATCAAGCGAACCAAATATTGGGTCCGTTGGGCTTCTCCTTGAAACTCAAAGCATAATTATCAGTATTAAGAAACAAATTATTGGAAAAAAACATTAAACAAAGCAAAAAATAAAAAATGTTAACTACTGTCCAGCAATGATTGGCCCATTGGTGGTTAGCAGGTGTCTGTAACAATTGTAGGTACTATCTACATACAAACTGGTGGTTGTTTTATGGAGTGGAGTTTGCTAAACAATAGTAAGATGTTTCTTTGACTAATTTGCTTTCAATTTAGTTTAGTTTAATAATCGGATATGGAGCATGCTTGGTATAAGTATACTCAAGGTTGATTGGCTGAAAACCTACCCCACTACTCCTGCTTGTCATGGTCTGTGTTTTAGTTATCTCCTTAGTTTGCTTTAGTTGTATTGTTTTACTTTGTTTTGATTGGTTGTTGTTTTCTTTTGGTTATTTTCTATTTTGGTTGAGTCTTTGTTTTCTTATTCTTTTCTGTGTTCTCCAGTTGCCCCGTCTCTCTGTCCCTTTTCTCTCTCTCTTTCTCTCTCTGTGTGTTTTTTCCTGCAGCTTGAGTTCCCTCATTATCTTTACCACCTGTTATTAATTATCTGCTCATCTTCTCCACTGCTCCACCTCCTCCTCAGTATATAAGCCTGGTTCCCTCATTCACACTCCCCTTCAATAAACAGTTTAATGTTGAACTCCTGAGAGTCCTCTGTTTATGTGGGTCAAGTGCTTAAAAAACATGGCAGAAGACTCATGCCAAGCTGGCACACAAGAGGCTCTCAGGAGGGTTATTTCTGAACAATCATCCGTGATTCACACTACGATCCCTATCAGAGCAACAACTAACCAAACTCTAGATCGCATTACTTACCTGCTGAAGAATCTTAATCCCAGAACCACTGATCCCAGTCCTCCACCGTACGAGGGCACAGCCGCCTATCTCCCGCCATTACCTTCACTTCCCCCCCGTCAACGTCCGGTTCACCGAGGGGTATCAGTTCCGGTTCCGGAGAGATATACCAGAGAGGCTGGCAGCTGCAGTGGGTTTATTTTGCAGTGTTCCTTGGTTTTTGCCTTGTCTCCGCACTCTTTCATCGATGATGATACCAAGATAGCGTTTATCGGTCAACTGTCAGGTAAGGCGCTTAAGTGGTAGGAGGCCCCTTTTTGTAGATATCCTGAGTTCGGGTTCTCCTACCTAATTTAGAGATGAGTTTGAGACAGCTTTCGGTCATGAAACTGACCGCTTAACTCTATCTCGAAGTTTTCTAAAATTAAGACAAGGCTCTAGATCTATAGTAGAGTTCTCAGTCGAATTTACGACCCACGCCGCATATTTAGGCTGGGATCCAGATGCTTTAAAAGCGTACTTTTTTCAAGCCTTTAACAATCCTTTACAGGATGAACTGGCCATCTTAGATGAGCCTCCCTCTCTCTACGAGTTTATTGCTTTAGCAATCAGAATTGATGGTCGTCTGAGAGGAAGAAACTGGTTGAGAGCTTACCGTAGAACAACTGCTAATCAGACCTCAGTTGCTAGTCAGCCGTCTCTTCCACTTTCTGAACCTAACCCAAGACCTTCTTCTGAGCCTCGCCACCAGCATCGGAACCCATGCAGGTCAGACGAACCAGGCTCACCCCGGAGGAACGGCAAAGGAGGATGCAGTCTAGGGAGTGTCTTTACTGCGGCACTCCCGGTCACTACATGGCCTTCTATCCCCAACTGAAAAAGGAGAAGCTCCCCAAGAGGGTCCGCCTGTGAACACGAGGCCAGAGGTTGACCAAGTTTTCCCGTCCAGTCAGCCTCGTCTTCTTCTTCCAGCCACACTCATTAACAACCAAGACACCATTCATTCTCAGTACTTGTGGACTCTGGTTGTGAACAATCGCTCCATTGCCCAATCCCTCATTGACGAACTACAGATCTCCATTATTTCTCTGGACGTCCCTCTTCGTGTCGCTGCCCTGAATGGCCGACTTCTCCCGCAAGTAACTCACATTACACAACCTCTCGAACTCATAATCTCCGGCAACCACAAGGAACTTAGATCTTTCTATGTTTTCTCATCATCCCAACCCAATATCACTCTAGGATTCGACTGGCTTCAGACTCATAACCCAATCATAGACTGGAAGGAGTGCACTATGAACTCCTGCTCTGCTAACTGCCTCTCCTCCTTTCTCCAGGCTGCCGTTCTTCGTGGTCAGCCCCAGGAGGACAGCTACATCGACTCTCAGGATCTCAGTAATGTTCCAGAGGAATATGCAGACCTAAAGCAGGTATTTAACAAAAGCAAAGCAAAGCCTACTCTCTGCCACCTCGTCGACCATATGATTGCGACACGAAGTCCTCCTCGTCTCCACTTGGGGCGGGTTTCCTCATTTTTTTCCAAGAACTGCACTGAAGACCTTTCCCACGTCAGAGAAGTCTTATTTGTGAAAGCTGAGAAATGTGAGTTTCACAAACCGTCAACAACTTTCATGAGTTTTATTTTTAAGAGCGGGCAGATCCGAGCTGATCCTTCCAAGATTCTTGCCGTCACCAGCTGGCCTACATCCGAAAATCGAAAACAGCTTCAACGGTTCCTTTGGTTTGCCAATTTTTACCGCAGTTTCATTAAGAACTACAACCAGACAGCAGCCCCATTAACAATTCTCACATCCACCAAAAGGACATTCTCTTGGACCTCCGAAGCCGCAGAAGCTTGCCAGAACCTCAAGTGCCTTTTCGCCCAAGCCCCCATTTTGGTTCCACCCGATCCAGCTAACGGTATATTCTCCAGGTCGACGCTTCTGATATGGGGATTGGAGCAGTCCTATCTCAGAGGTCTGATGAAGACAATGATCTTCTCCCTTGTGCCTTCTTCTCCCGTTGTCTGTCCCCCACAGAGAAATACTACGATGCTAGCAATCAAAGTTGCCCTAGAAGAATGGAGTCAATGGCTGGAGGCGGCAATCACTCAGTGCTGGTTTGGACTGATCACAAGAATATAGTATACATCCAATCTGCAAAGCGTCTCAATACTCGACAATCTTGTTGGTCCTTGTTTTTCTCACGATTTAAACTTTGTATTTCTTACAAACACGGTTCCTAAAACATCATCAAGCCTGACGCCCTATCCCGACAGTTTAGCTCTGATGAAACCCCTCAGGAACCATCACCCATAATTTCCTCTAACTGTGTTGTTGGTGCGGTAACCTGGGAGATTGAGGGGATAGTAAGACAGGCTCAGTCCAGTGAACCAGATCCTACACCACAACCAACCATATTTGCTCCATCTTCTTTTCGTTCCAGACTAATCCACTGGTTTCACACTGCCATGTTCTCCTGTCCTCCTGGCTCTAGTCGGACCATCGTTCTGGTTTCCCGAAGGTTCTGGTGGCCAACCCTCCACAAACACATCTGTGAGTACGTTCAAGCCTGTTCAATCTGTGCACGCAACAAGCCTAGCCATAGACCTCCATCTGGACTCCTTCAACCCCTGGACATTCCCAAACGACCATGGTCTCACACAGCGCTCTTGACTTTGTCATCGGACTTCCTCCTTCTCAAAGTATGACCACTATCCTCACCATCGTAGACACTTTCTCAAAATCATGCCACCTCATTCCTCTCTGCAAACAACCCACTGCTCTTCAGACTGCTCTTCTACTCATCAAACATGTTTTCAGACTTCACTGCATTCCTATGGACATTTTGTCTGACCGTGGTCCCCAGTTTATCTCCCAGGTGTGGAGACATTTCTCTGCTGCCTTGGGAGCCAAGGTTAGTCTCACCACTGGTTATCATCCCAAGTCCACCGGTCAGATGGAGCGTCTTAATCAGGAGATTGAAGCAATCCTCCGCTGTCACAGATCATCCAACTCGTCCGACTGGAGCCAGCACCTCCCCTGGGTAGAGTATGCTCATAATACTCACATTTCCTCTTCTACTGGTTTTTCCCCGTTTGAAGTCTCCTTAGGTTACCAGCCACCCCTGTTTCCGTCAGACGAGAGGGATATCTCGGTGACCTCAGTTAACCACCAGATCTGACGCTGCAGATCTTTTTGGAAGCAAACCATCCCCGCTCTCAATCGTACCGCTTTCAAGAACAAGAAGTATGATGACAAGAAAAGGACACCCGCACAAATTTACTCTCCAGGAGAACAAGTTTGGCTCTTTTCCCGAGATATCCCTCTCAAGTCCATCTCCAAGAAGCTTTCCCCCATTTTTATCGGCCCATGCTTTAATCAGCTTTCATACTCCATTGACAAGATCATCAGTCTGTCTACCGTTCACCTCCGTCTTCCCTCGAGTCTCAAGATCCATCCCACTTTCCACATTTCCCAAGTCAAACCTGTCCAGACCAGCGCTTTGTGCCCTCCAGCCGATGCCCCTCCACCCACCAGATGATTGATGGGCATCCTGCCAAAGACGTCTGGAGGATCGTGGCCGCCCGTTGACGAGGTCGCGGTCACCAGTATCTCGTCGACTGGGAGGGCTATGGTCACGAGGAGCGTAGCTGGATGCCCCACTTGTTCATTCTGGACCCTCCTTGGGGGGGGGGGGATGTACTGTCAGTCTGAGGTTTTTTCCAGCATGGGTTGTCCACAGGAGGTCGCCAGAGCTCCATGCTGGCTGAGTGTCTCTCAACGGGAACCGCACATAAGGAGCTGTGGACCAGATACTCATCCCCTGAGTGTTTGTTACTACCGGTAACGTATTGTTCTCAGTGCCAGATCTCTCCTTTCATCTTCACAATCCGTCCGCATCACCTCACCTGTTCTGCCTTCACCTCCAGAAGTCTCCGGTCTCCCATGTCCCTCCTGCTGCTTCCCGTGTTCCTGCCGATACCCGTGACCTCCCGTGTTTCCTGCCGAATCTCCTCCAGAAGACCTATTACACTCCCCTTCAATAAACTGTTTAACTTTGAACTCCTGAGAGTCCTCTATTTATGTGGGTCAAGTGCTTAAAAGAAGGTCATGTTCTTGTTATATTCCATTGTAGTTCCGGTCCCACGTTTATCCTTGGTTTGTTGTTCCCTTTCCGTGCCGTGTTTATATTCCTTTCTGGTTACCTCTCCGCGTTTATCCTTGGTCTGTTGTTCTTCCTCAGTGTCGCATTGTTTATGTTCAATTCCGGTCCCACGTTTACTCGTTGGTTTGTTGTTCCTCCTCCTTGCTACTTTCTTTCAGTTTTCTGTTCATGCTCAGGTCAAATCATCCTTACAATAAATAAATATTCTCGCAATCCACCTCTGCTCGAGTCATAACTGCTCTGTGACACTGCTAAGTATGATGGATGGATTGTCCCCTGTTGTCTCCATAAATCGCCCTGAGAGTGCTGTTTGGTTAAAATAACTTTTCCTATTTTGTAACATTAAAGAATCAAAAAATTTTATGGGGTGGAGGGGTAGGGGTTCATAACTGGGTCTTACCGTATGATTATGATGGGTAAAAAATTGTCAAATCAACACAGAATCAAATCAAATAAATGGTTCACCAGACATGAAAGGGACAGCTCTCATGTTGTTTCTTTCATGACCATCTCGGCATTGATCTAAAGCCACAAAATTGGCAAATAAGGACAGTTAAAATCTAATTCCAGTAATATAAATCTCTGTTGTACTGCAAACATCTGATTTTTTTTTTTTTTTGTAGAAAAAAAAACCGCCCTCAGACCTCTTTAGATTGTTCACATAACTGAAATGTGCAAGTGTGTTTTTTATTCATCTGGTTTGGTTGATTGTCCACAGATAAATAGCACAAAACCAATGTTACAGCCTCTGTTCTTGGTGGCATGTAAACACTAGGTTGTAGACTGTGACTCGTTTTCAGATTAAGCAGAAGCAGCAAAATTTTCTTTTCTTCTTTTTGTTTTTTTGCTTTTGTAATTTGTTTTGCAACAGATTGTGATCAGAACATCCCCAGGAGTAATGCTATCAGTGTTTTATTTAATGAGTTTGGGATTTTTGCTTGAGTTTGCTTCAGACCATTGTAATGAGTAATATGTATACAAAAGATACGTACGCTCTTATCTCTCTGACCAAAACAACAACTTTCCTAAATTCAGTTGAAGGGAAAATATATTAACATTTCCTCAGTGAAAAGTTTTCCTAATCTTCATAACAACCTTCAGAAAAATGAATGACACTTAGTTATATGAGCGTTTCACTTTGCTTCACCCTCAGGTGCAGCAATTTCCTATATTTCTTGGAATCCAAGGGACGCTTAGTCATGATGAATGGGTGTGGTGATCTTTTGTCATGCTAACTGGGTATCAACTTAGCCAGGTCATTATAAAAATGAAGCCAGTTAGAATCTGGATCAGAATCTTAGCTGGAACTCTAGACAAAAAAAACAAACAAAACAAAAAAAGCAGAACTCACGGCCATTAATCAGGTCAGCATACAGTAGACTAGGACACTTTTGAATTTGTATTTATGTAGTGCTGAGACTTGTAAAGTAGAAACAGGTTAATTTTTCGCTGTTGGGTATAATTTATCCTCATTTAATGTTCATGTCAACACTCAAAACATAATTATTTAGTATTGGTTACAGTAAACGCCTAACAGCTGTGTTTAACAATATAATGCTGCTTTTTGGCTACTTTCTTACTGAAAGGCATTTTAATATCTTGTCACTGCAGTGCTTGTTTCATTGTGGATATTCATACCTTGTTACCAGCAATCAGCGTCTTCTAGAACTGTTTTGTTTTTAATTTGTTTTTATATGCATGTATTTTGTATCAAACTCTGCATGTACAATCATTTGCATAATTTATTCTTGCTTTTAATTGTTTGGGCTGATGACCGTGAAATAATTTAATGTGAAACCTTCAGTCAACTGGAATCTTTACCTATGGATAAACAGAAATTAGAAAGGTCAATGCTACTGTTACAGTACTTAAATAATTTTCTTTTTCTGTTTTTTCCATGTCGTGGTAAAATGAAAAAAAAACATGTTTCAAATGTTACTTAAAACATATATTTACATGTTTGCTTCTGTTTCTATTTTGTATTTAACAAATCAGAATCTCTAAAATATGTGACATCATCACCTGGACAATCTCTGATTTTTTTTAACCCATCTTAGTCTTATAGTTTAAAAACATTTAAATAGTAAAAAAAATAATTATAAAAAGCACCTCTTTTTTTCTGTCCCAAAACATTTGGACTTCTTTGATGTGAGTAAGTAAGTAAAAAATTGATTCTATATCAGTTTCAGAATAGCTCATTTAGTAGTAATATTTTACATACAATGCAGTGACAATGTATGTGACCCTAACTCTATTGTGTGACCCCAACTTTAACCACAATAATTAAAAAAAGGCTTTTTTTCCCCTAAAGAGTGAAAGAAGTTATTGCATGTTTTTTCAAACCAAGTAAATGCATGCTATGTAAAGGTGGGATTTGCTTTATCATTCTCAATGAGAAATATTGATGATGCAATGAAAACCATAAATATAACCAAACCTGCTAAAATATGCCTTGGCTGAATCTGCTTAAAAGGTGGTAAGTATAAAGTTAAAGTTAAAGTTAATCATAAAAATTATAAGCCATTTAATTTGGCCTTCTTGAATCCCTGTCCCTTACCATTGCTCCATTTTGCTCTCCTTGTGACTAACTCAGGAAAAGCTTTATCTGCTGATAGACAAAATTTCGTTTTCATAAATAGATCTTTATCTGGAGTCTATTATTGGATTTTCTATATGAAACTCTTAGAAGTCATTGTATAGACTTCTTACTACTGGAATTTGGTGTTTTTTCTTTTGCTTATGAAGAAAAGTTTAGACTGCTTTACCGTCAATATTAAAGTAAGAGCAGGAGAGAAAGTATGAGTATTTAATAAAAGCTGGATTTACCTGTTAGCTGCTATAAACAGAAGTGAACGAATTCCAATATGCAGAGCATTCAGATAGCTTTCAAGGGGACAAAGTCCAGATGACACCTTATATCACATTATGAGAATCTTGTGTTTATAATATATTAGCATTAATATGATTTAATTAAAGAACTGAGAGTAATTTAATTATATATATATATATGTATATATATATATATATATATATATATATATATATATATATATATATATATATGTATATATGTGTGTGTCTAGTCACAGCATGTATTTCTTAAATGTCAAATGTCTGTTCATAGTGCAAAGACCCTGCTACTTACAGAATAACAAATGACAAATGCACGTTATTTCCCTGCAAGGCTCAAATGTTCTACAAGAACATAAAAAGAAAAGAGCATTTTTGATGTAACACACTTGGTAATTGCCATAGTCTCGTGCTGTCTTCTCTCAGAGAGCGGTGTCTTCTGGAGAATAGAATCTAACTTAGAAAAGGATAAATAAGGAAAAAGGAAAGGGCAACACAGACAATTACAGATCCTTTTTCGGCAGTCCAGTTTAAATGCTTGCTGGTTGTCTAAAATACAGCTGAAGAATCAAGTAAGGTATGGAATTTTACTCATATCCTAGTTTTGTATTTGTGAATCCCTAATTGATGGATCATAAATTTACTGAACTTGGGAGGGGATAAATAACGTATAGACATAAATCCGAATTCCTTCTGTTTCTACCTCGATGGCTACAATGAATTTGCTGTCGCCGCTACAGGAGTGAGCATTTTGAACTCAAAACCTGTTAATATCTGGACATACTTAAATCTCAGGGCAACTTTACACTTCTTGCAGGTAAATAGCAAAAAAACAAACAAAAAAACACTCATTTGGTTGATAATGCTTGGTGAAAAGATAGATAATATACATGTAATGTATGTTAAACTTACACAAAACTTATTAACACTGCTATTATATTTTCAAGTTACGAAAGTCATCACTGGTTGTGTCTACAGATCAGCATTTGATCCCATTCTTTGCAAAGTTGGATACATGTTGCTTGTGAGGTATAATGTTAACCGCTGATGTTTGGTGGATTTAGGTCGGAGCTTTGACTGGGCTCATCTAATAATTTAATCTAAAGCAGTGCACTATTGGTTTCCTAAGGGTGAAACTCCACCCCATGCTTAACCCTTTTGCATGGCTTTAATGGCTCTCCGAATTCTCTGTTTCACATTGAAAATCATCTTTATGGTATAAAAATTCATGGCCTTAAAATATGCAAGACTTGTGCATTTTTGCAAACTATACATATACAACTGCCAGTCTTTTAAAAATAGTTTCAAATCTTGCCGGCTGCTACACAATTAGTAAGGCTGACAGTATAACACAGTATTGCTCTAAAATCATTGACAAACATTGTTGCGCTACTAGAGAATAAGAGCAGTTCCTAACTCGGCCTAGGTGTGGTACTGCTTACTGGTAGTCTGGACAGAAAATCTTCTACATGAGATAAGCCTCTTGCTGTAGTGGTTTCTCTGCCCCATGAAGGTGTTATGGAGGAAGTTTCTTACGGCTAACCACTGGCCCTACATACATTCCAACTCAAATGATCCGAAATAAAACCAATAAATCCATTGTCTCATTTAGTAGTGAGTTAAACTGTTACGTTGTATTTAGCCTTAGGTGAGGCAGAGGTTTTAAATGGCACTGGTATGATGGCTTTATTTGACAGTGACAAGCTCTGACTCAGATCGACAGCACTTACACAGGCGACTGACATTGGAACTGCTGTGCAGAGAATCAAAATGTTGATACTACAGCCCAGGACAGTGGTTATGCTACGAGATAAGATGGAAAGCTAGAAATGCCCCAGGCTTTTCTCAAGGCTCCTAAGACCTTAGACAACTATTGCTTCTCTGGTTCACCTCCATGTTCTTTCTAAATAACAAATCTGTAACGTCCACGTGTCTGTTCTGATCCTTGGTAATTTATTCATCTATTTTTAAGAATGACGGGACAGAAGCTGTGGACACAAGTGGCCTTATTGGCACTGCTGGTGCTATCAGTGATGGCAGCCGAAGGAGGAAAAGCAGAAAAACAAGGTAACCTTAAGCCTGTCTGCATGCTTGTGTGCTCAGTCTGAACCAATTCGGATTGAGCCTCCCCAAATTAGCAAAAACACATGCAGGGCGTTGCTTTCCTGAAGTATTACTTTACCAGGGTGCAACTTTAAAAATGAAATAATGCAAACAACGTTTTAGGGGAGAAATTAATTGGTCTCCTGTGAAAGTTTAGAATAAACCGTAATTTGTAACAAAAAGAATATAACTCTAATGCATTTCCCCTTGGGTAAAGTAAATAGTTTAAAGCTGGTTTGAATTAAAGTAAGAAAGTTTATTTACATTGTAAATGAGTGCAAAGACCTGAAGCAATTAAATATTTTTCTTTTAAATTCAATCCAAAAAACCTAAACATTAAAAATAATGGGATTTATGGAAAAACTTAAAGATGGACAAAAATCACAACTTCAATCGTTGCTGATTTTCTTGGATCCAAATGTTAAAAAAATATATTTTTTTCTTTATATAAAAATGGGGGTTTTAATTTGGAGAGGAATTGACATAGTCTTACAACTTCATATTCTATTCACTTAAAAACTACAAATGGGAGTTAACTCATATTTCTCCAGCTATGTTGCAGTGCCCAGCAAAAATAATCTGTATTCAGATCTTAGAATACCTCTATTAACCCCATAGGAAAGAAGGAGCGCAAATCTGACTGCGGTGATTGGCAGTGGAGTGTGTGCGTCGCCAACGAGGGTGACTGTGGCCTGGGAACCAGGGAAGGAACACGCACAGGTATTGACTGCAAGCAGACCATCAAGACCCAACGCTGCAAGATCCCCTGCAACTGGAAGAAAAAGTTTGGAGGTAAAAGTGTGTGTTCAAACTTTTTTGTTGACATCACTTAAAAAGATGTAAAACATTTTATGTTCAGTTTTTTTTGTCATAAAGTACCAGATATGGAGAAACCTGTCCAGCAGGATCATAGATACTTCCTTTAAAACAGGGCATGAGGTGCTTTACTGTGGATCTGGTGAATGCCTAGAGATCTATTTATAATACAAGCAGAGGTTTTTGGTTTATTATATGCTTTTCTTAGTTATTGAACAGACTGATAATAAAAGCCATGAAATGGGCTCCTTATGCTACATCCTTTCTATACACAATAGTCATCAATTATCATTTAGAATTTATTAGGAAGTTTGATCAACTTAAAGTAAAATAAACATTTGTTTGAAAATTGAGTTGATTCTGCTTCCAAATCTTCGTTTTTGATATGTAGCTCAATATTTCTAGTTTTATGGAGTCCTTGTTCTTTTTTGGGTTCTGCTTTTCATTTTTTGTTTAGATTCTGAACAAGGTTGTTTCCTTTAATAACTTCTTTTTGTGTCTTTGTGTATGTTCTCTTGATACCTGTTTGTTTATTTTGTGCGCTATTTGTTATTTTCCTTCAGCGTCAGCTTCCTCCTCACTGCGGTGCATTTAGTTAATTTGACACACCTGGTCTGCACAGAATTTAAAAGCTCCTCAACTTTGGTTAAAGCTCATTAGATTCTAATGTTTACTTGCCTGTTGTCCTACCTACTTCTAGTTCAGTGGGTTCCCTTATGTTATGTTATGTTGTGTTTTTATTTTCTTTAAATAATCACCTAAAATTATCTCTGTATAGATTTTGGTTTTATTTCCTGCTAATAATGGAAATCAAATCGTATATTTTCTTGTATAAACAAAATACTGATGCAACTTGAGTCACTAGCTTTTACCTCTCTACCTGTGTGCACATCAAATCCAGCATTTGTGTAAAAACCCAGCTTTTTTTGTGTTTTAGTTATTGACTAACATACCCAGAGAATTCCATCCTCGCACAAGTAAATGATTTCCATTTGTTGCTCCACTCCTCCTCATAATCCATTGTTGCATGTCATCCGACAAACAATGGCCTCATTTTCAGAACAGGATTGCATAAACCAGCTAATTAGAGGTACAACAGAAATGTCTGGTGAGAATATGATACATTGTCATGGAAATAACCTTCCAACATCATCATTACCAACACAACGGAGTAGCAAGTATTGTTTTTACCTTGTTTGTGGGGGCATGTAAACACAACCACTGTGAATGTGGTTTGGGAGGTTCATAAATCTCCTGACAGATTTTGTCAATCCATGAGTGTCTCAGCTGTGAAAAGCACATTCCCTAAACCTTTTAATATTTCTGGCCTACCTAAAAACCGTTTTTCCAAAGCAAAAGTTCTCAAAAATGTATTTTTGTACATCAGGAAAAATCTCCATGCAAGATGGTGTGTGTTTTTTTTTTGTTGCTTTTTTAGCTTGGATCTTTGCAGCTAAAATCTCTAACACTGACAAGCCTGGGGGAGTTTAGTACCCGTGGTAAGACCTGTTAGACAAGAGTCCCCTGGCTTTGCAGCGAGCCTGTCAGAAATGATGAGCATGGGTTCAGGATGGTCCTTACCAACTGGCTGTACACTTGACGGCAGAGAAAGTTTTGTAAGGGTAGCAGAAAGTTGCATGGATCCAGGTTTTAAATAAAAGAAAGTTGCTGGGAAAGAAAATAGCTGGAGTTTGACTTTCAAATTTTTGTTAAGACAATGCAGTTGCTTGGAAAAGGCTTGTATTGGAGGCCACTCTGGGATCACACCAGCTGGACGTCCTGTCGCCATCATTCATCCTGACCTGTTAGTCCTCAGCTGTAAAGTTTTGTTAGTCAGTCTTACACAACTGTGATGCTCTCATCCAGACAAAGCTTTTCCACACACATATGTTTTTAAAGGTGTTGTAAAATAACTTTGTCTGCACTGGAAGTGCCTCAAGGATTTACTATTATGTTAAAACCATATAGATATAAGAGAAGATACTTGAGGTCTGCTCGGTCAAACAATTTGCAGCTTCACCTAATTCTACTGGACTACTGAATGATTCCCAGTCAGAATTTCCCTAATAACCAAACTACTACACACACTACCTCCCATTCAAATTATTGAAAATAAAATGCAAAAGTAACTTAAAGTAACACTAAGTAACTTTTTAATCTTCATAAGATATTTTTATAACTTTTGTGATTAGACTTCAACTCACAGCTCATTGACTGACACCTCTGACCCGAGGGGGTCCGCATCGCTTTACCCGGCACTAAGAAATTTTGGGGGGGGAGGTGCCAGGAACCCTGTCACACAAAAAAAACTACAAATGTGCTGACTGCTTGACGGCATACGTCACTTTCCCTGTTTCTTATTTTTAACATCATCATATGACATTGTTTGCCCACAATTCATCCTTCACACAGACGCTGGAAACAGAAATGTACTTCAATCCAGCTGCAGGCGACCAGGAGATCAGAATTTTATGACACTATGCAGCTGGGCCTCATGGGAAATGCAGTCTTCCGTCACGCAAAACAATACCGCTTTTGTCCACACTGGCTGCCAAAATCGACCAAAACGGAAACTTCTTTAGTGTTGCCTTAAAACAATGCACACAATAAAAAACTGAATTTAATTGCTTGATCTTTGCAGAGGTACAGAGGAATCTGGCAACGGCTATGCACAGATTTAAGCAATATTGTATACAAAATCTAAATATTCACATTTTTATGAAAATGATTTCATAATGGACATACTACATAAATGAAGTGGAGTAATTCAGTCCATATATGACTATTTTATTTACTGCTAACCTCTCAGATTAACCTGTAGTTCGGAGACTACTCTGACCCAGTTATCACGACATAGCAAATTGCCCTTTGTGAAAATCACTCAAATAATAAGGCTGGCCCAGTTTCCCTGCCTCTTCTAGAATAAAATGATGTTTACTCGCTCCTTAATATATCCCCCCTACTGAAAGGTGGCCCAGCAAAGAGATAATCAGTGTTACTCACTTCACCTGTCAGTTTTCATCAACGTATATGGCAATTAAAGCAAGTAGAACATCTAATCATACCCCTGTTAGTCTGTTCATTTATTATAAATTATTAAAAAAATTAATTGACATTTAAAGCTCTGAAAAGCACAAAGCAGCATAAAGTCAAAAAGAGGTTGCTGTTAATAATTCTGCAGAGTTGTTGTTTACACTAAGTGAACCTATAATAAAGAGGCACCTTCGGGACTGGTGACAGAGGTCACAAAACATTCCAGGTAATGGCTCTGAATATATAACACCATGCACTGCAGTGACTTTTAGAATGCATTTTAGGAACAATGTGAATTCTGGGTGTTTTTTATGTATGTCCAAGAACTTCAGGTTTCACATTATCTATAAATATTAAACTGAACAATAAACATTAACCCTATTATTTATCAGCAAATGAATTATGCAAACAACATTAATTTATAATGCAATACAATTTATTTATCTTAAATAGCCTAAGCTTACGTTTTATGATAAAAAAAACTGTGAGATTCTTTATAAGTTGGAATGAAATGTGGTTCCAAATTAGATCTGTGTCAATAATTACACGCAGACAGAAAAACAAAATAACATCAATAAAATCTCATTTGATTTATCCCTTAACACACTGATTTAGTTTGGTACAGCACAATAATGATACTAGTTTGGTGTAAGGAATAAGCAACTGACGGTCGTAACAGACTAACGCAGGAACAAAACAGAAAGGCTAAACAATCTAGAAGCAGTGCTCTAAAAAAATAGGTTGCTTGGCACAACAATACAAATGTTAGGTTATTTGCTAGAAAGACAAAAAAAAAGATAAGAAAGGTCTAATAAACTGAAATGAATGAGCTATGAAGGCCTGTAAAGTAGAACAGAAACACTTAACAAATCACAAGGGTGGGTGGCAATGTTAATGACAGGATCTTAGCTGAGTTCTAATACATGAATAAGTTTTGAACTGAAGTGGTTTGTTTGCGACGCTAGCTGTTTATGGTTGGCAGAAACAGGAAATGTGTTCATCTGTATTTACTGTATTAAACTATTCATAATTTGGTTAATTCTGATAAACTTCCCGTTTCTACTTAAAGAATTGTCCAAATATGCGCTTTTGCCACTGGTGATAGAAATCAAAAACAATACTTTGCTCAGAAGATCCTACAGTTATGATCCTGCTTCCATCCTGTCCCTAATGTCCAATCGTCCCACCTGGTGGTGGGTAGCATCATCTAGGAGGGATTACTTTCACCATAAAATAAGAAAGCTGTTTAGAGTAATGGCATGGAATAAAGAAGGGGGATAAACACCCAGAGTGGCAATGAAAGTATATTCATTTTGGCTTTGTGAAAGTTAGGAGCTAAATTGAGAATGCGGAACAAGACGTGAAAACTACTTTTTACAGACACTCTTCATCCAGTCTGACTGAGTTTGACTTTTACGTAAAGACTTTTACGTCTTTTACATAAAGAAAAATGGCCAAACATCAGTGCCAAAAAGGCCCAAAGCTCACAGAGAGCAACTCCAGAAAACAAATGCAGATATGCTTGGAGGAAAATGAGATTCTGAAGCCAGCAACTAAAAAAAACTGAAATGACGATAATTTAGTGAACATGCCAAAAAAGTTCATGGTGTGTGAATACCTGTGCAACACAGCATCCTCCATGTAACATTTCAAAATGTGGCACAACTTCCAGATAAAACCACAGCAAGTGGGATATCTCTCTCTGTCTCTCTAACATAAATTATGGTTGTGAAGCGAACAGGGCTTTCAAAGTTGGTTGCTCAGGAAGTCCCTGTAGGATTCTTGCAACAATGGCCCTGTCACTGCCTCTCTGTGCTCCTCTTCCCTACCCACTGCTCTGATGAGCACTCTGGGATCTCGGCTGCGATGACAGAGGCTTTCATGTGAGAGGAAGCTGACGAATGAGTGTCAAAGCCCCGAGGGACCTCAGCCGGACTGGCAGCCAAATAATGCAGGAAGAGAGATGAGAAGCGTGGCCTTATAGAACACTTAGGTGCACACGCCACACACACACATGCTCTGCAAACCCATTTCTATAACATAAACCAGCAGCTGATGGCATTTTCAGGAGCAATCTTGCATCCCTGTTGACTGTTTAAAAGCTCCTTCAAATGTGTGCTTTTATATAAGGGTGCAGCTGTAGATTGCGTCTGATATATTTTCTTGTGAAGTCAGGTGGTTTTTGAATGCATCTATTGACTCATCATATAGCGAATGTAACGTCAAAATATAGAGGTTACATTTGCTTCTCCAAGAGAAAACCTCTTTTTTATGAAGAAAAAAATCCTCACTGACAACAACCAAATCACACATTAAGCAGCCATCAAACATCCATGACTCACAAATGAGTCTTTCAAGGGGCGTCTTCTAATTAGCCACTGCCTGCAAATTGAGAAAAAAATAATAATTTGGGGAATTTTATCAGTTTTCCTGTCCGATGTTCTCTCTTAAAATGACGATCTGATTCCTATATTTGCTGCAGGGGAATGCAAGTACGAGTTCCAAGATTGGGGAGAGTGTGACCTGGCAACAGGGAAGAAGAACAGGACTGGGGTTCTGAAACGAGCGCTTACGGATGCGACCTGCACCGCTACTGTCCAGGCAACCAAGCCATGCGGGAAAATTCCCAAGACCAAGCTGCAAGGTATGCTGAGAAAGTAAAGAATTGATTGTGGGCTAAAACAGGAGCATTTGCTGAGAATGCTGAGCCTGTCAGACGCTATCAAGATTCACAGAAATCATGTGGGGGGAAAAAATAAATAAATGTTTGCGTCTGGCAGAAAAGAAAATTAGTTTACTGTTAAACTGCACAAGCAAAAACCAAAGCTTGGATGGATTCTGAATTAATGCATTTTTGAAGGAGTATGTGTACCAAGCTGACAAAACAAAACAATAAATCAAAAGTGTGCAAGATTAGCTTTTTTTGCATCTTGCTGCTTCTGGACTTCAGTGAGAAAATAATTACAGAGACCCTGCAAAAGTAGACAGTTTAGAATTGGATATTAATATTTTCCAAAGCTAGATTGAGGATGGGAAAGGAATAAAACAAGCTTCTTGCTGAGGGTCGCTAAAAAATGTAACAGCTGCAACAAACTTTTGGTTTCTTAAATTGTTTTAAGTAAATCAAAAACTGGAAATCATTTAAAAGTGTGCTTGGCAATAAAATAAAATTGCAGTTTTAAGAATATTCCTTTTCTTGTTTATTCTCAACAAGAACAACAAATCATAATAGTAACCAACATACATCAACGAAATACTAAGTTGAATGCTGAAAAAAAAAGAAATTTACTTGTTTATTTTCTTCTGAAAAATGTTTTCCTGGTCTATTTTTATGTAAACATCACATAAGAAAAATATGAGTCTGTTTCATGTTTAGCACAGCGTTGCATCACTACTACTTTGAGCAACACTTCAAATAGGAACAGAGGACACTGTCTGACTGAAGTTCTGAAGATATATTTTGACTTATGCGGTAATATAAGACTAAATCAGCCTCCTTTGACATGTTTTCCCATTTCATCAGATTCTACAGGTAAAAATATCAACAAACTGCATCTTTCCTTAGGATTTTCCATATTTTGACGGGATAAAATGACTCAAAACAGCTGAATCTGTCCTTTATTATAAGCAACACAACTGTGTAATAGCCTAGTTTAAGCCAGCTGACAGGTGCTGCATGAGAAACTAGAAAATTGTTTTAATAGGTTAAGAATTAGCTCTTTATTATAGTCTTACTGTTTTTACTTCACTGTTTTTACATAATTAAGTTGAATTTGCAACTTAACATGCAACAAAAGATGTAGAGACCATATTCTTACCTCGAGACTTTTGGAGACTAGACTGTGTAAGTGAGTTTAAATGAATCTTTGTCGCAGAAAAAAAAAAAAAAAGACAAACAGTTTTTTTATATAGAGGATTTGATGATCTGGCCAAAGAGGCAAGGTCTTCATTCTAATATTTAAATTATGATTTTCTTGATAGACACTTCCAAAAATGTGATGTTTTTTGTTTGTTTTTGGATCCTTGACTAACTTTTTTAGGGTTTTGATAGTTCAGTATGTCCTTTAACTTGATTAAATAAATAAAAAAGATCTGTGGGAACATTTTCTCTAAAGTCAAGGAATGTTAAGTAACATAGAGGGGGTTAGTTTACTAGGTCAGTGTATTTGACTAATTCCTCATAGTCGAAAATATATTTACCAAAATGTCTGTCCCTGTTTCTTCTACAAAACTGCTGAGCATCACTGTTGATGAGGAGTTTTTGACGCGGTCCTGTTTTGCTCATCACACATTAGTCAAATGAATTTTGCAATCCCTCAGAAAAATGATTATGTATCAGAATATGTATTCACTTGCATCAATGCTGAACTTCTATTATCTTTTTTTTTCATAATTGCTGTGCAAGTTCAGTAGATTCTCCCCTTGTCACCTCAAAAATCGCACACTGATTGCATCTCTGCTAAATCCAACGAACCCTTGCAAAGGATTTAATCTCATGCAATGTCATCAGCTGTTTGCATTTACATACAATTCTCTGTCAGCCAGAAGGAAGTCATCCTACTTTTTCTGTGAAGCTGAAGCTTTGAGTGACAGGATTAAAACCCAGTCTGAGATGGTTAACTCACTATTCAGCTATAAATACAGGCTTTTAGCTTTTTTCAGCCATGCCAAAGTCACTGAACTCTGGAACAATACAAGTTTCAGCTTGTGATGTTCTCTGGTAAATGGAGAGTAATTAACAAACCCGAGTAGCAACAAGTATTGACCTAACGGGGAAATGTGTAATCATGGGAAGACTCATAGGATACATTACTGCCTGGTATGATGCTGGTGAGAAGCACTTGATTCACTGAGGTTCAGTGCAGCTTGTAAATCCTGCAAACAATGATGCAAATTAGCCTCTGTCAGTGCCCCATTGTCTAAACAGAATTAATATGAGTCTGGAAATGTTGCCAGTGGCTAGAAGCGGGGTTTATCATGCTCGGCAGATGGTGAGCCTGAACACAAAGTTTGCACAAATAGTTTTTTCTAACCTTACTGTTGCTAAATCAAATACCCACCATCTGAGTTTTAGTCCTATAAATACAAAGTGGTGTGAAATGTTCTGAGGCCGTTTGCAAAGCTGTGAACCATTAAACATCTGTCCTATTTGTATTTTACAATGTAACTCCGTTTAGATAAGTTAGATTTTATGGCTATATTGTTAGAGAGTGTTAAAGGAAACTTTACCTACGTTCCATCTGCCTAAGCATTTTACTGCAAGCAGTAGCTTGTAATTGAACAGGTACTGTTTCAGTGACTGTTTTTAGAGCCATGCTAACACAAACTTAATACATACCTTATTCATTGCCTTTTGGAGGGATATTTTAAAATGTGTCTCCTACTTGATTTTCTCATTCTACCTGATAGCATTGCTTCATTTTATTGAGATCTGCATGGCATTCATCTGTGAACTCTTCTTATGGGATCTTTCAACCGTATTTTGATGAATTTTAGGGTTCAGGTTTGGACTTTGACTGGGAAATTGTAGATTGCAGAAAGTCCCAAGGTGGAATTGAACCAAGAGCCTTCGTGCTGAAAAGCAACAGTGCTACCCACTACGCCGCCCATCTAATAAAACATAGATATAAAGTAGAATGTTCCATTTTAAACTTGAGACTTTAGGTTTTTTAGTGTTAAGAATTCCTTCTTTGAAATCCCACTTCAACAAACCCACCGTGCTTTAGCAATATTGTCTTAATTTTTATCTGAGAAGAAAAAAATTATACTGTGCTGAAGGGGAGGTCTGTGCGTAGTCTGAAACTCGGACTGATTGGACGGTCTTGATACATTTCTTACACTGCAAAATAGTCCTTGTATGCTTATAGTTAACATTTAAAAGTGCTGGTAGTGTGTACAGCAAGCATAGTGTGCCAAAACAACTTTTTTTTTTAGGTTTTTTCAGACTTAGCTTGGGAATCTGGAAAATGGTCCTGGTATGCTGACGGCTAAAAGTTGAAAGTGGTGGTATTGCATATTGATCTGAACCGAACTTAAGATTCGTAGGTAGAGTTGTAGTTTTAAGTTATCTTTGTCAAATCGTGTTACCTGGTTTTTTTTCTTCTTTTTCTTTCGAATGCACTGTTCTATTTACTTCTCATTGAGTTCTCTCCCTGTAATTCTCATAGCATCCCTCGAATATTTAAACAATCAGTTTTTTTTTCCACTCCTTGTTAGTTCCCCCCATTTAGCTCTATCTACATTGGTCCTGGCCCCTTTCAGTTCTTCCCATGGTTGTTTAAATCACCTGTGTAGATTTTTTGTTTTTCTTGCTGCCATGCTCAGCGTGCAAGTTTTCCCTCCCTTGGTGAGTTCATTAAAAGGTTCCTTTTATTTTTTTTCTGTTTCCTTGGTGTTGGTCCTGTTCCTTTCTAGATTTGAGTCTTCAGCACATGATTCATTTCCTAATTTTTGCAAACCTTCATCTACAACCTTGGCCTCATGTTTAATGGTTAAACACTTTTGAATACAAAGGAGCTGTTTGATAATCCAATGACTGCTCCGTGCAAAGAAATCGTTGCCTTTTGTATCAACTGGGCTTGACAGTTGGTTATACAATCAAACCATACTGCCTAAGGAGTCTGAGTCACAGCTGTTAGCCTGTGGATAACCTGTCTCAGTGTAAAATGATGGACTCCAAACAGTTGAGCAATGATGTTATAACCTGGCACAGGTTAATGGCAAGTTACTGTTGCCCTTCTGAAATCATAGCTGATGTCTTTCCTCTTAACAATGTCCTGTATGCTTCTGAGGGATAAACTGCAAATTTCATTACTACACATGTCCCATTAAGACACATTTCCCTACAGCGTGGATGTAGATCGGCCAACTTCATGATAAAACACAAACTGAACACATTTTCAGTTACAAATAGGGAATAACGCATTTAGGACTTGCATGAATACAATCAAATTGCACACATGTTTCTGGTTTTCTGTCTAAATTATAGAGAAACATGTGTGACATATGGCATTGCATTGGAAGATGTGAACAGAAAAAGCAGATGTTCATGTATGCCCAAAAGTGTGACTACTGGTCAAAGGGAATTTGGTTTTTAGCTGTGTGTGTGTTACGTTGTACGTTCACCTGTTTACATCAGTTTTACTGAGAGCCAACTGCAGGGATGCAAAGTGGCAATCTTAGAGGTCTGAGAGCTGAGGTCAAAGGAGACGCGAAGCAGGGAAGACTGAGGTCCAGATAAAGAGATGCAACTGGCGGGGAGCTATCTGCAGGAAGTGTGATTCTTGTAACTGCCTTTTGAAAGATAAGTCATGAAAGCACAAGGGCTACTTTGAAAAAAACAGCATGTGACCAAAATTACATGTTTTAGAAACATAATCTTTAGCCATGAAATCAAATGAAACAGAAAATTAAATGTTTGGCTTCTGAGGGACTGAGATGAAGACGGGACAGGCCGTCTAACAGATACATATGCTGTGCAAAATCTGCAAGTCTAAAAAGCAATGTTGGGCTTTGGAGAAAGGTTTCCCATGAACACAGCCGGTTGCTGTGATAGGGGTAAAATTTGTCATTTGCACGTTTCAGAGTTTTTCGCGGGTCACATAGGAGCTGGGTGAGACCGACTTGCATGCCTTTGCATGTTTGATCCAGGTGAAAGACAGACCAGTAGGAAAAGATACAACAGAGAATGAATGACATGAGACATGAGGGCATTTAGAAATCTCTAGACCCCTTACCTTTTCATTCAGCTGAACAGGGGATGGCACAGCAGGGGGGAACATTTGGAATGCAGATTTGGTTTTACGTTTAACAAAAGCCTTTGTTTGGGTAAATATGGCAATCTTAACAATTGTATAGAGAACATTCATGTCTCTTTCTGAATAAACATGTTGTATTCAGATATTGAAATAAAAAAAAACATGGCTTCACTGCCAACACTCATATTATTACTCACACAGCACCAGGTAGCAAGTCATAGCCTTGGAAACTCCTGGGGGTACAATAGAAGATTTAAGTCTATTCAATTGTAGGAAACTTTCTTTTTTTACTGTCTAAGCTTTTATTGTCTAATTAATTAAGCTGATGTTCTAGTTAAAGATCAAGGAAAATGGAAAATTAAATGGACGTTAAGGTAATACTCAGGCCCAATTGTTATCATTTCACATATATAAATCATTTAAATTAGTCTTTAATTATGTTTGGCACTCATCCCTGGTTTTAGCTCTCTAATCTCCAGCCCGCCTGTGACACTCAGGTGATCAACGTGAAATACAGAAACTGCAGCTGTATTGTGTGGCTGCAAATTTAAACTGCTATGTTATCTTAAATGGATCTCTTTTGGAACTTCAGTTGGAGCTATGAGAAAGGAAATTACCAACAGATGAAAATGGAAATTTAAAATGCCCTGTTATGTTACTTATAATTTTGAAACAATTATTACCTACTGAGGGAATATTCATGCACAAAGGATATAAAGGGATTGTTCAAATGAGTATTATCTGCGCAATTCAATTTTAATTTTTACTTAGCCAGAAAGTCACCATTGAGAATAAGATTTTCATTTTTGAAGGGATCTGGCCAAGGTAGTTCCCAAGCTACCACAAACAGAAAAAAGTAAATGACAAATATTAAATTAAGGTCCTAAAAAAAATGTAACTTGAAACACACAAAATGCATTTTAATTTTAGGAATAATTATAAAAAAAAAACATATAGGAAAAGTTATATTTGCATAAAGTAAATATTTTAAATTAATTTATTTAAGTGATAAATAATGTAAAACTTGTATAGACTGTTTACAAACTAATTGACACTTTAGGGTTTAATTTTGTTAATTTAGCTGATTATAGCTTAAAGCTAATGACAACTAGGCAAATTTGAATATTGCAGATGACAAAAGGAAAACACAAACTAGACTATACAGTAATGGTTAAGAAAGCTGACTTACAGAATATCTGCTGGATAACTTTAACCCCTAAACTCCCCTTGGAAAAAAGGCCAGCAGTTCAGATGTTGAGATAAGGAAAATTATAGAAAGTTCAGTGGAAGAAAATGTGAACAAGAATTATTTATAACCACAGCCTGGAAGAGTTTTGGAAAGGACAACCCATTGCAGCTCTTAGAGTCTGGATGAAGAGAAAAGAGGCAAGGAATCCAAGTTGTTTGAGATCCTGTGTGACGTCTCCACAGTCACATACAATTTGGGGAGCTATGAGATATCCAATGTTTTATGAAGTCCAATATATTAATCAAGATATGAAAATAAACGTAATAATTTGTCATAGTGGGACTTTTTAGCACGTTCACAGGTTGTCCATGAGGGGGCGCAAGATCAACATCCGGCTGGAGCAGTTCCTCACCTGGGCTCCTGTCCAGCTGATCCGTGTTGGGCTGATTGGGCTGAGCTGCTTTAAGGAGCAGGGATCCAGCTACTCGTCGCCTGAGTGTTGGTTACTCCTGGTCATCTCACTTGTGCTCCTACCCCCTCCATTCAAGATCTCTTGGATTCATTCCACTCTGGTTCCTGCTCTCAGTGCTCAGCTCGATCTGCCCGCTCCAGCCATTCCCCTTCCGCCGTACGCCCCTCTGGACAACAACCACCTGGACTCTGCTGGAAAGTTTCTCCACTCACCCCTCCCTGGGGTCAATGCCTGTCAACAACTGCAAGCTCAGTCTCAATTCATCTCGGCACTGATTTCAACTACTCACCTTCTCCGTCTCACCTCCAGAAGTCTCCGGTCTCCCGCGTCGCTCTCTGTTTCCTGGCTCTCCCTTCCGTTTCCTGCCGTGACCATTGCTTCCTGCCTCAAGACACATCCACTTCATTCAATAAACTTTGTTAACATTGTACTCCTGAGAGTCCTATGTTTATGTGAGTCAGTTACCTGAAATGTATGACATAATTTGGATAAACCAGATTCCTCTTTAGTCAGTAATCTGTCGAGTATAAGTGAAACGAAACCTAATATGGTGTGAAAATAAATAAAACACATAACAAAGTCGTAAAGTTAACAAAGTCTAGTTTTGCTTTGTGTTTTAAAAGTGACAAAAATAAATTGTGCTACTGGGTTTAGCTTTGGACGGGTTGAGCTGTACAATGTAGCAACACCTTGACTAGCACTGTGTTTGAAAAGCAAAGAGGAGCTGTGACATCCGACCTGCAAATGCAGCAGAACCCACTCGAGCCTCCTGAGTGAGAGTCCCTATCTCACATGGAGTGGAGGGAACAAGTGTGAGAGTGAATCCTTTCCCTTCGTGTCTCTCTCAAGGGAGCAGAATATGCTGACGCAAAAAAAATAAATAAATAAAAGAGAGGGGTGGAAGAAAGGGATAGAAAACATTCTAACAAATTAAAGCAAGCAATCAAACTGGATGCCATAGCAATTTGGGTATTTGCATGCTCGAGAGCACCTTGTGATTCTAAATTCTACTCCCTGTGGAAAGTTGGCAGCCAAACAGAAAAGATTTCCAGGAAGATTTCTGAGCGGTGCACGCTGAGAATGTTGAAACGTTGAAGCACCACTGCTCAAATCTCATTGCCTAAGCATAAGTTGTTGCGGTTTGACACTGCCTGCCAGCATGTTATTAAAGGATTTTCAAGTTGTGGAGGTGTCCTTTCAACATAATCCCTGCAATTTAGGATTTAAGTGTTTGCAAATTACAACCATGAGTCAAGATGATTCCATACATCATCATGCTTTATTAAAGATCGAAACTCATTAATTAGATCAGCTCAGTTTGTGTAACTACCAGTTGGAACTTTGAAAGACATTAATGAAAGCGCTGTATAGTGATTAAGTTGGCATTTCACTTATTTCTTAGGGATGTCTACCAGTATTGGCAGAAGTTGTTTTACAGTACAATACATTATTCAAAGATTAGTTGATATAAAAACCAAATAACATTTAAAGCTCCAGTAGTCAAGCCCAGTGCCCTGAATGTTTTAGGTGCAACCCAGCTGATGCAAATGGCTAAAGTTATTCCCCATTTTGGGAATTACCTTAGCTATGAATTCCTACAATGATTTATGATTCCTGCCAATGAACTGATATTTTTCATCGAGCTAGATGATGGAAACATCTGAAACATCAAGAGCACTGACCCTTGAGCAGGGACTTCCCTGAAATAGATGAAAGAGGCTTAACAAGGTTGATCTTTCTGCAGTGACAGTCCAGACACACCAGAAGTTCCAGACAGTCAAATCTGATGACATCCGCGTTAGACAAGATGGCCCTTATCGGTCAGGTGGCTTACTCATAAGTTGATGTCTGATCATGTGAAAATCTTGTTGTTTTTAGCCGGCTAGTGCAACAGCCCTCCCCAAACATGCCAAAATGAATCTATATCTCCAGCTTGAGAATTGATAATTTCTACAACTTTTTATTATAGGAATTTTTCACAAATATTTGCATATTTTACTCTGGGTTTTCTCTGCTAGAGATTCTTGTTGCACCAGTCCATAGAGGGATGTTCCGTTGCAGTAAAGGCCCTGGATGTGGGCTTTCTTACTCACTATGTCACATCTCATCACTGGAGACATAAGTGCTCAGAAAATAAATTAAATTAATAATTATAAAACATGTACAGTGAGAAGATGGCCCTTCAAGCGACAGGCAAGATGCCACATGTTATTGTAAGAACAAAAAGGAGGAGGGAATATGAAAGTAATTTCCATGGAGGTCTGAGTTAGCACAGTTAGCCTTGTTTTGCCCTGTTTGTGGTGTTGTGTGATTGGCTGTAGACACATTAGGGTATACCTACTCGATACGGACCAAATTAAGTTGCCATAAAAAATCTATGAATTGATTCTGTACTTTAGAATATCACATAGCTCTACATTATTTTAGCTTTGTAATATTTCTTTAGAATTCTTCTTACTATCTAGGTGATAGTGGTAATCTGTAAGCTCCAAACAATGACATTTGAAAGCGGAGGCTGATCCAAGGTATCATTTATACTAGAACCTCTGCTCTTCCTAAGAAGTAAATAAATCCAAAGATGTTTATGTGTTCCACACAAACAGACAAACAAACAAACAAACTAAAAAAAAAAACAAAACAAGCCAAGAACGGTTTTGAAAACAAATGAAAAATATTTGATTTGAAAATAACTGGGTTAAAATTGATTGGAGGAATCAAGAGGATGGGGGTCTAAAGATTTCTACAGGCGCCCATATCTAGTTTCAGTCATTCTCTGTTTATTTTTGTTACACATGAAACAAACATACAAAAACACAAAACTCTCGGTCTCATGCCGTTGCTCCTGGACTTACGAGCAAATCTGGTGGTAAAACCTTTGCGATGCATCCTCAGGGTTTAAGTTTTTATTATATATTCTTTTGTTAACAATGAGATAGCAAAGTCTTTTTTTTTAGACTGACTTATAGATATTGCATAAATGTTTCGCCTTGTCAGACATGACCAGACGAAAAACTGTGATAACCAGCTAGCCAGAAGCTAACAGGCCCAGAAGCTGAAGAGAGATCATAAAGCCTAAAGCATGGCTGCCAGGTGACATTCAACAGTAAACCTGGGTTTTTATGTAAACGTACTAGATCAGTCTTTGAGGAAGATTTGCCTAAATTGGGTCACAGTGTAAATCATTCACTGAGGCAGACAGGCTAATTAAAACCTGAATGGTTGTTACGATCAGAGACGGAGCATGGGTTCTCTTCATGGAGGCAATAGGATTTGTTTAATTTCAAAGGTGTCCCCTCTAGCAGTGAAGTGACTATATTTATTGTTTTTTGTGTATTTTCTTGCAGATGCAAAGAAGCAAAAGAAGGAAGGCAAGAAGCGAGAGCGCACCCCAATGGACTGATGAGATCTGCCTTTATTTTACGGCAGCAAAATGGAAGCACGTCTTGGAAAGACGTCCACAGCCCGATTTCAACCTGGTTCCTGTCTGTTTTTACTGTAGGCCGCAATTAGGACACTGTAGTTTTGATGAAACCAGTAAAAACATCAATTTTAGAGCCAAGTTTAGCATGTTTTTTCCCCCTTTTCTAACAACCATTAAGAATCCTCTTACATCTTGTTGTAGTAAACATAATACAATGTGTTAGACAAGGATAATGAGATGATTTGTTTACTAGAGTTCACACTTAATTATGTTGTCTCTGGATTACTTTAAGTATAAATTGCCCTGTATTAGTTTTACTGTTCCGTACCTCTACTCTAATTTGGAAAAAGATGGCCTATGCTCAGACTTAATGAGACAGTTTGTTAAAAAGAGAGATACTCACCCAATTAATTTGAGCTAAAATATGAAAAAAAGGCCTTTTCAATGTTTTGCAAGTTTAATTTACCTAAAAGTTTTTCAGCTTGTGGTAAGTTTCCATGTACAATTTGTCTAAAGGTTTTCTTATAAGTATACAAAATGTCATGTTAAACCTAAATATATCACAGCTGATTAAGGTTATCATCCCTTTTGCTTCCTGGTACATTAGCTGGTAAAAAAACAAAAAAACAAAAAAAAAAAAAACATGTAGGAAAAACAAAATCAAAAAGCATTTAACCTTCATGATGTCACCTATGTCAATATAATGCAATTAAAAATAAAACTCTTAAAAAATACATATTTTATTCGAAGATCTTATTTGTGAAATCAATTGATTTGTGACAGAAAAACAATCTTTTATTTCATCCCTACTGTAAGGTATGGTAATGGCGACATCATGAACATGAATGGGGCCAAATGAGGAAAACCTGTGCCTGCGAAGGACCTGAGACTGGGATGAAATTCAAAGTTCCAGCAGTATGATAAACCTAAACATGTAAACAGAGCTACAATTGAATGGTTCTGGTCAAAGCATGTTTGTATCAGAATGGTGTTGTCAAATCCAGACATAAATCAAATTAGGACATATGAGAAATTTCTGTTAAATCTGATTTTATAAATGTACTTATTTTAAAAAGTTATTTTTTTATTTATTTACTTTTTTTGCTTTCTCATGCTTTAAAAAAATATGAAAAAAAACGGAAAATAGATACCAAAGGAAGTGCATGTTCATAATGTAACATTTGCAGATATGCCTATTTGATTTTATTTGGATACATTTAATATGGTATGATGTTAGGCAAGGTGAGACATTGATGCAAGATGTAATGTGTGGTGGGAAAGTAACTGTGTACATCCATCTAAATTCCCTTTTTAAGCATGGAGGTGGCAACATCATGCTGTCGGAAATATAGGTACATACAGTGCTACACTGAAACATCAATTTATCTGAGCAGCATAATGGGGACTATTATTTTACTGAACTACAACTCATATGACACCTCATCCACTTCCTAGAACATTTTAAAATGATTGAAAATACATAAACAACAAAACACAAGCATCTTGTAGTTTGACAAGTAAAAAAAGACACTCGGAAAAATAAAAGGTCTATAAAACATGTATATTTTTACGTCAAATTTATTTGAAGAGGTTATTATACAATGTAACCACTTAATGCAGTTTTTATTTTTACAGGTTGGTAGGTGGCCAGTGATTAAAAACACTCAAGACTCATTGTTCAGAACAAATAATCAAGAATGGATTTAAACAGAAATCAATAGTGATGTTTATTGTACAGGAATTATTACAGCAGGGAGGAGGGATAGGCAAAGAGGGTGTTGGGGGGGGGGGGCATTCAGTTAGTAGTTATACCATGTGTATGTACATATCAAATGCACTGCATCAGAGTTACATATAATGTATTTTCCTATAGATATATATACAAGGCAAACAACAAACGGCTGAAGTTTTTTGTTTTTTTCTAACGTAATAGAATCCACAAGCCACACTGATTTGATACGCAATAAACACTTAAATACACAAAAAATTTAATATCACTTGATTGTATGCTGAACATTTATAGCAGGCCATTGACTTATTTGATGAGTTTCATTTCAAATCCAGATGGCTTGTGTGACCCCCCTCCCCCTTGAAGTTCAGATCGGGGGCACACAACCACTTAAGAAAAAAGAAAAAAAAAAGAAAAAGGTGAAATTGCAAAAAGTTATATAGTGTGTCCATTGACTGAACCACCTTTTCTTGCCAGGGTGAGGGTGAAGCCTCATAAATTTACAGGTGAAAATCAAAATGAAAGCCATCGCCTCTGGGCTTTTGGGCCACACTGAAACTAGTTTTAGCTTCTGTCATCCTCCAGGTATTTTTTATGTTTTTCCTCGCTCTCACACTTCTTTTTTTTGGCTTCAGAAATCATTCTTCAAATGCCCTGGACCTCTGCTCACATGTGAAAACGTTATGGTACAGTTTTCATATTGCAAAGCAACAATGCTATGTCTCTCTCTCTTTATTTTTTGGGCAAAACATAAAACTTCAAAAATGCACATAATTATACCCTCTGTCTTTATATCTTTCACATTTCACAATATCATGTAAATAGCAGTTGTTTCTCAAAAAATAGCAACATACAGGCTGTACACGGATCATATAATCATTTACAGTACTAGCTCAAACTCCACTCTGTACAATGATATAAGTTGCAGATTTACAAAATGTGTACAATATCGTGCAACTACATGTGTGTAGTTACATACAAGTGTTTGAGTCTTTGGAAGCCTTTTTAGTGTTGAAACATCATTTTATACACGAAAGAATGAAGACAAATTGCAGGTCGTTCTATTTTATTGTATTTTATTTCTGTCGTGTTACTTTGTCCAATTTAACGTTTCATACTGAGGCGGCTATTCATGAAAAATGAACAAAACTAAAGACGATTAAAATTTTTTATGGCAAACACTTTTTTACACCCTGCCACAAAAACCGAATGACAGCACTGATCTGTAACGATGACAAACAGACACACACAAACTGAACTGAACACAACCAAACCAGATCACTATTAAAATAATATGTGTCAACGCCATGACTCACTGTTCTAGTGAAGACAAGTTTGAATTTATTTCACTACAGTTTAAAACTTTCACTTCCTCTGCCTTTACTGTAAGTTAAATACACGCTAAAGAATAGGAGCTCAGAACTGGAACAAGAAGACAAACTATTTATCTCATGTTATGTTTGTGGAAGACCGGATTTCATTTTCTTAAATGTGCACCGTCTCAAAAACTGTGCACAAAACATGTGACAACAATTGGAAGATAAAAAGAGCAATCTAGTCGTGTCACTCTAGATAAGGCACTTCAAATTGCTCTGTGCA
>JAVLVB010000106.1:868385-882625 GCA_032876305.1 Orestias chungarensis | reverse complement strand
ACATAGAAACACACACACACACACACACACACACACACACACACACACACACACACACACACACACACACACACACACACACACACACACACACACACACACACACACACACACACACACACACACACACACACACACACACCTTCTACAATTAAGCCAGAGAAACCAGTTCAAAGTTGTCTCTGATCAATGTTACATGTCAAACATACTCCGTAAAAGGAGCGTGGTAGCCCTTTGACATAAGCCGTACAAACAGGAGCCCAGCTAGCTCTTACGGCACATGATGATATGATGAATGCACGGACTATGTTTACTTAAGTACTATGTGACGAATATGCGGACATTTCAGAGGAACCATGAAATGTGAAGGGCTGGGACCATAAAAGCAAATGGAAAGAAAGTCTGTCTGCAGGGGCCACAGGAAAAGGAAATTGGGGAATGCTAAACAATTGTGGAACACATACCAGATGGCGGGATTTGCATGAAACATTGAAATTCTTGACTGACCTGTCCAAAAATATACCTTCTCTAAATAGGATCCACCTTCCTTAGAGCTGAAACTTGTTTTATTACAGAATAGAATTCTCCTCTTTATCTGTACCTTGGAAAAGTGTTTGCATTCCATTTTTACATTTGTCATTTTACAACCCTGGCCTAATAAGTTTTTTATCTCATTTTGGTAGGATTTTAGCTTGAATAGCAACTATTAAATCAGTGAAATCAAGCTATCCGTAACACAATCTGATTTGATGAATTGCCCTGAGAAGTCACCTATGGGGTCTAAACACTGGTTGTGTGAAATTTAATCCAACACATGCATATCTTACAACTTTATATTAAGCTGTTGTGGTAGCAGTATCATGCTACTGCTGTGCCTAAGCTTGGCAATCGGAATCATTCGTGATGAAATGTAAATAGGCAGAGCCAACTATAGATCTTAATGCAAGTCAATATTGGAAGAAAACTTCCTTTTATACCACACAAGACATGTCAAGTGTCAAGATATGCAGGATATTAGTCTTTTAACAGTAACATCAAGCCCCACACATGCTGTCATGTTTTCTCATAAAGCTATTAACTACTTTGTGTTTGTCTGGCCACCTAAAATTTTAATAAAACACATTAAAGTTTGCTAGATTTCATGCTACAAAATCTAAAACACTGCTCTCATGTTTCACCATCAGCATCTATACTCAGTTCCACACAAGAACTCCTTGTTTTTCACCTTCACCACAAAAAATGGTTTACAAGAGTTCTGCTCCCTGCTGGGAGCATGTCTGTTTTTTTTTTGTTTGTTTTTTTGCAGCTTGCCCCCCTTAAATTATCCTACTATGTGATAAAATGCCATCACCTTCTATCATGCGCCCCTCAAACCGAGACCCTCGGACCACCACTTACTCTCCTGCTGGTATCTGTCAAGCAGCAGCCAGGCTGAGATTAATCAAATGTTTTCGGAAAGCTTTTTAGTCTCCATGTGGAGGTGTGACAGATGACTGACAGACATGGCTCCACGCTTCAATGTGCAGGGTGGGAATTCATAGGACAATTTATTTTTCTAATACTATCTTTTGACTTAAATAAGCAATCATCATCGGTTTGAAACCAACCATTTTATGTAATTAATTTTTTTTCTCACTCAGTAAATAACTCGGTCATTAAACAGTTAACTCTTCCACTACTGTATATTTATTCCAGTATATTTTTAAACCTTTCAGTTCATGCCATCTTCTTTTAAAGATTAGTAAAGCTGTCAACAAACTTCATTATAGATGGAAATAAAATAAACAGACATAACTGTCTGTAAATGCAGTCTACCAGTGTGTAACGTCAATATAAACACAGCTCAGATGCCAATGGGGATTCTCAAAGAGCTTCAGATGCTGCAAGAGAATTAATTAAAAGCACAACTATACCTAAACTTCCCTTATCTGGTTTTGTTTTATATGAACACTATAAAAAAATAGCAATTTCCTGTGTGCCAGAAGGAATGTTAGGGAAAAAGCAAATGCATAGGAAGGTGTTCTTGTCAGATGACCCCCAAAACAGAGCATAAAGAAAGAAATAAAGCAAGAAATCCCTAATGGAGGTCCCAAATTTAAGGGTATATCAGAATAATCTTTAATCTTTCAAAAAATATATATATATAAAAATAACACTATACATGCAGTCAGAGCTAGAATAGAGTTTAATTTGTTAGTCTGAAGTATGATTGTTTTAAAATAGTCCAGTAAATGTCCAGACACAAATCCAATTGGAAATCTGTAGCAAAACTTTCATATTCATAGGGAAATGTTGCTCTCTATTCAATTTGAATGGGATTGATATATATTTTCAAAGTATAGTGAACTATCTTTCTGGAGGAAAAAACTCCTTATGACATTTATTTTCTGTTAAACATCAGTTTATAGTTGTAATGGGACAAACATTGGAAAAATGTAAGGGAATGTTTACCATTCTATCCAATGTGCTAGCGTTTTGGACAAGCTAGTCAACTTGATATTATTTATAGTGCTGTCTAGCTGAATGCGAGATTGTAGGGGCAAGCAAAACATTACCAAGTAATGGCGTGCTGAACACAAATGCACATGTATAATTTATGTTTCACTCGTGACCTAATGAGAATTACAGACCATACAAAGATAACGAATGAGAAGAACCACGGCGTAAGTGGGGCACTGGCTTGTAGCGGGCAACCACAAGCTGAGCGTGTAATCGGCAGCCTTTAATCTCAAATGTAGGTGTTCCACATCGGCCCGTAATCTGATCAGCCTCATGGTGAGTTTTCATTATAGGATCTGTCCCAGATCTCTCTTTAAAGCCGACAGCCTAAAGGAGCCATCCAGTGCAGGCGTAAATCTCAGCAAAGCCCCCCTACCAGCCACTGTGGAAACCTCCTGATGGCAAATGCTGCTGCATATTCATCACTCCAATGAGCAAGCCGCATTACTGTAACTGAGAATGGTCTAATAGGCTGAAATGATGGATGACATGCATGAAAACACGGAACATGCCTCTCGGTAAATTGGTATTTTCTCGTTTATACTGGCACTAACGTAAACACAGCTACTCATCACTTTTAATTTAACTAGGATGAGCTGGAATCAATTATGGGATCGAAACAGAGAGGAGTCACAACAAGCGTATGGAGACGTAAAAATAGCCCTTTTTTGAAATCACGAGGCGGAGACCTGTGATCAGAAGTAAACTCCACACTTGGAGTACGCAAACATACATCAGCAGATATCCCCACACACATCCAGAAGTTCACCAGTTTCAGCCATGCAGTACGTGACGTGATGTCCAACATATCCACTCCTCTGCATGCTCACACACACAAAAAAAGACACCACAAAATGCCCTCCCACAAACCCTAATACAGGACAGCTCTGAGCTCCTACCTCCTATTTGACTCACTGTGTTCCTAGCAACTTGACAGCAAACATAAATATCTTAATAGGTCCCATAAAAAATCAACACCTGACATTCTGTCAGCAGTCAAAGCGGAAGTGATGAGGAGTGCAGCAAATGAAAAGGTGTGACTGAACGATTTTTATGCCATAGATCTTTTTTATTTTCTCTCCCTTTTCGGTTGTCTGGTCAATATGCCTTCGTTTATTCACTTTTATTTTCACTTTAATAGAACATGGCAGATGGTATTCTCTAAATTCTTTGAAATAAAAGCCTCGCAACATGGAAATGTGATGAAGTGACAACAGACAAAGAAAGTCCCTGTCATTACCTCTTCGTATAATCCTCCTCGCTAAACTTAGAGATTCATTTAATTGGTCCAAATTGTGCAATGAGTATATTTTTGCTGAAGTCAGGCAAAAATATATAATTTGTTAGTTTTTAACCACAGTTCACATACTTTTTAGTAGGATACAGAAATTCAGGATTACACAATGCAAATGTCATGTTTTACAGGTGTTCTATGCTGTTCCCATCTAGAAATAAAATGATTTAACAACAGATAACTTTTAGCAAACTAGTCATTTAGCTCAAAAGGTGTATGCATCTATTGAATGATTTTCTGGCTCAACACATGTTTGGACTAGTTTGGGTATTACCGGGCCTATACAGAATCTGATGTCACACTAAGAAAGCCATTTAGCCATGTGATTTTACAGGATTAGAGCATGAATATATCAAAAACAAGGAATTTCAGGCCCCAATTCTAGGGTTTGAAAACTTGTCAAATAAAAAAAAAGTAATTCCGATAATCATTGATTTCTTGCTGCATCTTTTACCTTGATTGTCTTGAAGCATCGGTTTGTCAGATGTTCTTTTGTTTTTGTGAAAATGTTTTCTTTCATTGGACTAAATTACAGTTTTGACAAATCATAAAAATAAAGATATTTAAGTGAGTGACAACGCCTAAAAAAGCATACAATCTTTTTAACAAATGAAAACTCACAATAGCTACTTGGACCAATATTTTAATATACCTATTTAGTTTTGATATCTTCTTATTTGTGTGCAAATTTGACAAGTGAAACTTTATTGCCTTAAGGTTTCATGAGGTTTTGCCTACGGATTTTTTACTGAGGCTTTCTGTTAGATAGGATGACTACAAGTCAGGATGAAAACCTGTCAACGGATATCTAAGCAAAACACTCAAGTTTCTATATATTGCTGGTAGGAAGAGCTGTGATGAGGATGATTACACATAAAAAGAAGGCAAGCTAAAAAGCACAAGTGAGTGTGAAAACCGACATGAACCTAGCACACACCCACATGTGCACACACACATAGAATAGACACCGTTTATGTACAGATATTTACAAGTATCTTTTACTGAATTTCAAACTTGAAGTCTGAAAATTTGGTCAGCCCTATTTCCCATTTTGAAGCGTTTCCAAAACGACACTCTTACTCCCCCCTATAGCCTTCCTTTCTTCAAAAAGTTTGTTCTTCACTGCTACGCTCCTTAAGTTAGCTGATACTTTTTTTAAGGTTACAGTTCTAAATAGGTTTTTATAACCTTCCTTGTATACGTTGTTGTTGCTTCTGCACAACACATAAGTGACAGCATTTGAATTCAGTTGAATGTGATAAAGTGCTACAACAGGTTAAATAATGCAAAAATGATAGAAAGTAATTTTTGAAAGGTTCTTGTCTCATTCTCACACATTTCTTTCACTTAATCACTTATGCATGGATAACAAACAACACCTAATACGACATATACCTCGGTGCTTCCTCCACAAGTGGCTTGCATTTATCTGGCTGATCTACTGCTTTTGTATTGGCAGAGGAGAAGATGTTTGAATGTCTTTTTAAATGTGACATTACACAGAGCGTAGCAGGCTGGATTGATGGTGCTGTTGATGTAGCACAACCAGTAACCAATAGTCCAAACAGTGCTGGGAATGCAACTGGAACAAAACGTATTAATGAGCACCATCACATTATATGGAGTCCATGTGGCAACAAAAGCCACCAGGATGGCCATGATTGTGCGGGTTACTTTCTTCTCCCGTGACGGGGCCCCTTTCTTCTTCTTGTTTGGTGGTTGCTTCGTCATTTTCACAATCTTCTTTGCCACATGGTTCTGACGTTCCGTTGACTGGACAATCTCAACTGTGGCATTTGATGGTGTGTAGTAGTCACCCTTTGGGGACTTCGTTTTGATCTTGATGCAGGTCAGCTTTGAGCCCCCTGCCTTGGCTCTCTGACGTGGAAGCTGCTGGGGGGCATCAGCGCTGGAGTTTGCTGCAGAGGCGGCTGGTTCTTCATCCTTTAGATTGGATGCCGCCACACTGCCAGATGTTGAGTCATTTGAGCTTTCCTTCTCCTCTGCAGGAGCACAGTTCTCCTTTGCAACACTGTCACCTTCAATTTCAACATCAGCAGTAGAGGATGAAGGTCCTTTACCATTTTGCAGTTTCCCATCATGCTGGTTCGCCCCATTATCTGCTGTTTGGTTCTGGGAATGTGCTCTATCTTGCCCAGGTACATTGTTATTGTTGGGTTTCGGAGTGCTCTCTCTCCTCTGGCCAGGTAACAAAGGTTCTGGGTTTGATCCTGATGGCTTGCGGTTGTCCTTTCTCACTCGACTTTTGCTTGCTCTTGAGATTTGCCAGTACAGCTGAATCATTATAATGACAGGCAGGTAAAAGGCGGCGATGGCAGTTCCAAAGGTGACGGCAGCATTGGAAAAGAACTGAATGTAGCACTCTTTCTCAGGCACAGTCCGCCCACCAACAATGAACTGCCAGAAGAGGATAGCAGGTGCCCAGAGGATGAAAGACAGGACCCAGGCAGCAGCGATCATCATTCCCGCCATTTTGGTGGTTCTCTTTACAGGGTAGCTCAGGGGCTTGGTGACACAGAAGTATCTGTCAAAGCTTATTATGAGGAGATTCATGACAGATGCATTACTGACCACATAGTCCAAGGCCAACCACAGGTCGCAAACAACTGGCCCCAAGGGCCAGTAGCCTATCACTATGTATACTGTGTACAAGTTCATGGAGCACAGTCCAATAATTAGGTCAGCACATGCAAGACTAAACAAAAAGTAGTTGTTGATAGTTTGTAGATTCCTATTCACTTTGATGGAAAGCATGACCAGGATATTGCCAATAATGGTAACCAAACTCAGGGAACCAGCCACCAGTACGATGAACACTACCTCCACAGTCTTGTAAGGGCTGTCTCTCTCTTCAATGACCTCTGTCTCATTGCCTTCAGAGGCATTCCAGTTTGTAAAGTTAACGAAATCCATTGCATTTGGTTTCTTTGTTGCCACCTACAACTGCAACTGCAAGAGAAAAAAAAAACACAAGGAAGAACTTTAGACTGTGAAAGATTCAACGTTTTAGTTATGTGCAGAATTTTGCATTTAACATATAAATGGGTTGCATGTAATATAAAAGAACTATAAAGGCTTTTCACACTGGAAACGTTTCTAGTAATAGGGTGGATCTGTTTAATGTTACTTTAAAGCTGACATAATTTCTTTAACATACACTATGGTTTCATTAAAATCCGCTTTGATATGAGTATAACAAAAAAAGGTGTGTTATTTATTTATTAATTTTTTTCAAAGTACTCACATTAGCACTATGCCTTGTTCCGCTTTGGGCTTTTAGTCCTTTTAGTCCTTTTAATTCAAAAAATCACAATAATAAATCTGGCCTTCACATTAGTAACAAAGATAATGATTAGAGGCTCCTATGTCTGGCACATTTTTAATAATCACTGCAAATAACATCTGACCATTAGGCGGTTGCATCAATAGTAGGGAATGGCAAAAAATAGATAAATAAACAGAAAACTAAAAGGGTATCATCTACTCAGATATAAATGGATGACAGCAAAAAAAGAGTTATGTAAAGCAATACTGAAACACCCAGTCATATCTACATGAATGGTCTTGACATTTTACAACACATCTAAACATAAAATGCATTTCACTCATTTATAAAGTACAAAAGTAAATACTTTGGAAATATGGATACATTAGAATAGGATTTCAACGAGGCTTGTTTGTTTTTAAACCCACACTTCTGTGCTAAAGAAAATGTATTATTTTTCTCTTTGTTTATTTACTATAATGTAATTTGGTTTATCCCAGATCCCATTTTTACATTCCCTGTGATTACACAATCATATTTAACAAAAATAAACATCAGTCTATGTGTAATTAGTCCATATAATGTGTTTAGTGAATTAAGTTTACGAAACACATTTTTTAAGGAATGGTGCACTGAAATATCTGAAGAAGCTCCATTGTGAGACAAAATTTAGACGGAAATCCCAAACCGGCACTTACAGTGAGGTTTTTTCCTTTACAGAGCGGTTTCAGTATAATCGTTTAGCCAAAATTTCAACCTAAAATCTTAAAAAGGTGGATACACAAACCTCCCAAGTTTAGAAAGAGAGATGGAAATTAAAACAAAAGAGACATGGAGTTAAATATCAGGGAGAGTATACCTGCATGTGTTTTTCTGCTGTTAACGACAGTTAGTCTAAACGATGGAATTTTCATTTATTTGCTGTCATTACGTTTTAGGGGTCAGGAATCATGTAAAAATTAATGTAGCTTTTAAGCTGGGTAAATTTCATAACAATCATATATAACAGACCCTATATTAGTATAAGTTTATAGAAAAAAGCCACTGAATTATACTTTAAATATTGGTTGAACAAAAATCCTGCAAGGTCATTTTCATACAGAGACATATTTATTAAAAATCAATGTGTTATTTGTTAAGTGTCTTCATCAGATTTGTGTCTAATGGCGTGTTTTAATCTTGGCTTCTTACAGCTTAAGAATCAATGATTGCAGAAAAAAATCTCCTTTTAAATAAAGAAAATGGATTTAACTGAATTTAAAACTATGAGTTTGCTTCTTTCAAGAAGAGTTGCACATCAAAATTAAACAGGTACTAAAATATTCTTTGGTGTTTAATATATTCTAATCCTAAAAGAGATACTGCAATGAAATAGATTCTGAAAAATGTTATAATCATGAGGGTATACTGGTAACATTTTCTTAAAAATGAAATTTAATGTAATTCTAGAGTAAGATATCAGGTAACTTGGTATATTTCTCCAAGATTATGTTTATTTAAGGGATTCTTTTCATTTATAACTAAATAATACTTTCATACAATCAAAGCTTGGTGTTCTACTGCTTGAAATGTCTTGTTGGAGGCTTTTCCATTTGGACATTAAGTTATGAACCAAAGAGCCTTGTTGCTGAGTAACTAGTGAGCATCCACTTATCTCCTGAGCCAGAAATCCCTTATCATTGCATTAGCCATGGAGCTAAACTGGCGTAATCCCCATAAAAAGCATAAGTCCACTGATTAACATACAAAAACTTGAACAACACCAATGGTACACACTTGGGGCTCACTGGAGATACATGGATTAGAGAAGTAAAGTGAATCACTTAGTCCCTTCGCTGCTCTTCATCTGTTTCCAACTTCCATAAGCCTTGTCCCACACCTGAAATGTCAAACTCACACACTCAAATCCTATTTAAGCTAACCGTAGACGGCTGTATGTGCACAAAGCAAACAGAATCCGTAGTCTGACTTCCATTAAAATAACTGGAATTATTCGGAACGCCAGTGCTTTGATTTTCGTTTGCCATCAAGTCTTACTTAGTTTTATTTCATTCTGCAAGTCGTAAAGCTGTTTTACTGGAGCTAAACAAAATCATCCTCACTTCAAATTTGGCTTTTGGAAAATAATGGCACTTAAACCTGCTGAGCTTGAGTGAAATTGAAATCACCCGCAGGGAACAGCCGTAGTGGCGCTCTTAGCATAGCTATCAATCATGACGCTTACCTAAAAGTTCTAGCACAACTTCAGTCAGTGCCTCTGCATCTGGCAGAGCACAATCAGAGAATGAGTGACATCGCCATTAATACTCATTTCTCCGGGAATATAATATGTAGAATTCTGTAGATTTTTTTAAATGCGAGTTGGTTAGATGTTTTTTCTGAACCATCAATCCTACACAGCTTATACCCCAACAACTATTTGAAATGAGTGTAAGGCTATCTATACAGTAATCCAAAGTATTTTTTTATTTTTTTTTTGAGTAAAAATGTGACAGTCAGTTGCTGCCATGGGAGGATGTGAATAAATGAGCTTGAATATTGTTCTGTGTTCAGTGTTGGGTATTTCTGGAGCAGGCTCACTAGAGCTGAAAATTGCCTATGCCCTCAGGGAAACGGAGAAGGCCAACTTCACCATTTTTCACAACTTCTGTCCTCACTCTGTCTATTGTAATGGGCGCCAAGCTGGTCAGATGGACAGCAACATCCAACAGGCTTTTTTGTCAGAAAACGATGGTTTACAATGATGTTGCTTAAAGCATAGATTGGCGTGACAGTATCAGTAACAGCGGCATCTGTGTTTTCTCAACTTCAACGTATGCACATCACTGGCTTTCATATATCTGTCATTGTTGAACAGGTAACGCCCAGAGCACCTGCCAGAGCTTTTGATGATTACATGCATTTTCTCTGCTGCCGTTCTCCACGGCAGTATGAATGCTCAGACCCTCATTTAGCTGCTGTTTTTGATAAAAAACAAATCATTGCTGCTGTGCAGGATCTGTGCCTGGAAGCACACCTTTGAAATGATATTTACAGTGCTTGACTCGTGTTAATCATTACTTCCACGACCTTGGCTCAAGGCCTATGTGTCTTACTAAAAGTATACATTTTAGTTCTTCGTCCAATGAAAAGGGAGCTTGCAGACAGACAGGTCATGTCTTGAAAACAATCTTACTATCTCTCCAATTCTTTTTTTACATTTTCTTACATTTTGTCATTTGTATTTTATTAGGATTGTATGTGACTGAGTAAAGCAAATTGGTCCACAGTCATAAAGTTGAAGATAAATGAGGAGGTTTTAAAACATTTCTAATCAAACTCCCTTACTTTGGAACTGCTAAATACACATTAGTGCAGCCGATTGACTTAAACCACTGTGTGCAATTCCAGCTCTTCTGTGACAGCCTCAGCAATTCTGTAGCAAACCATTGTTAACAAACAGCATCATTCCAATTTCAATCACATCAAATTTGACTAAACCTGTTAAACTTTAATATTTCAATGTGAGAAAATGTAGAAAGTCAACCACTGTTCTTTATAGATAATAATAAGGTTGTGTATAACTTGTTTTGCTAATATTTGGCTTAACTGTACTCGCTATTGTTTTGTTAGTTTACAAAAAAATTTCATAATCCACCCTCCAGTTGGCTTTTCATTCAGACACGGATTGAAGCAAAATCCTACAGGAACACTGAGGCATCTAAGTGGAAACATTTTGAAAAAAAATAAATGAAATACTTGACAGGAAATTAAAGCTGTCCTGATAGCTATCAAAGAAGGAGGAGATGTTTATGTGTCTAACCAATACTCTTCCCTTTTCTGTGAGGTGATGAAACATGGTTAAACAAACTGAATGTTGAGTTGGAGAGTAATTACAAGTTTGCATCTGTTTACTTGAACTCTCCCTTCTATGAGTTACAGATCTTACCAGAAGAACATCAGCATAAATATATGTAATGGGAAATGTCAAAACTATTTATGATTTTTCATTAAGCCATTAGAGGGTGTAGGATTATGCATATGAGAAGTTGGTTTTTTTCCCCCTGGACATCTAGTTCAACTGTAAGCTTGGTTTGGCTACGCGTACCTATTATTAAATGCCAGACAATTATTTGCGCTGAGACATTGTAATCGTATGTTTTTAGATTTTGTATGTAGTTACCAAACAAATGACATCACATCTGATAATAATGATATACACTCTTTCTAATTGAAGCTGGATTAATAGATCTAAAAGAATTCTCTTTAATTCAGAATAAAAGTTTTTGCTTAGCAACAACATTGTTATAGAAATATACATACAAATGATACATTTGACTTACTGCCTCTTTGAAATGTATGAGTCAGTGGACTTTTATTAATATTTAGGATGGCAACCTTCTGCCTGACATGGCATAAATGGCAAAGCGACTCCAGTGCAGGTGTGAAAAATCCTTGAAAAAGCCTGCGCTCTCTTATGCGCTCGTGTCAAGTGGGTATGAGGTAAGAGTCGTTAATGGAGAGGTAACAAGCAGGAAATGACATTCAAGCAGGTGGAAAAATACAGGAATTAATCCGCAGAGCAAAGGAGATGGATTCCCCTGAGACCCTGTATGTGGCTATGTGTCACTGTGCGCCAAGTGCAAACAATGAGACTATTGTAAACATGGGAGAATTTCCACCTTTTTATTGTTTTAGAAAAATATATATATATTGTGCTAAAATGAGATGAAGATTATTTTTCACCATTGGATCCAACCTTACATAAATTATACTCAGTGTCTGGTCACAGTAGGTGATGTGTCTTAAAGTTTTCACTAAATGGTGGAAGAAAAAGGATACACACTTATTAAAGATTTTTTTCATTTTTCAACAAGGTATATATAAAGAGCTTGGAAATCATTATTATCATTCCTCTTAATTTTTTTAAGTCATGTTAGCTTCAGTTATCTTCAATATGAAATATGCACTGAAATGCTTCTTCCAACCTTTTGTTTGTATGATGGTTCAGCTTTAAACTCTAATCTAACAATTTCACACAATTCACTGTTTTATGCATAAATATTTTTAAACTCCTTGCATAATTTTCCCTTCCTTTTCTAAAACTCTTTCAGAAACAAATAAATTGAAGCATTTATGTAACATTTAAAAATGTGAAAAAAGTGTGAATAACTTTCAAAGTCACTATGCATGCTTATTTAAAGTTTATTTTCTTAAGATCCACAAAACAACTAATTTAAATACCCACTCAAGTACCTTCAGAGAAAATTAAGAAAGTTTATTTTGAAGCTTTGTACGCCACTTGTTAAACGTCAGCGTTGGATTGAACTTCTGCTCTTCTCGAAAGAAGTCAAATGGAAAAATCTTGTTATATAAACATGTCTGAAGACATGTTTCTAGTTGTCTGTGGAGAACGGATTAAAATAGCCACGAGAGCAGAGACACATTTTTGAACAGATCCAGCTGAACGAAAAGATCACATATTGTTGTAACTGCAGCTGACAGTTCAGAAGCCACAGTCTGGAAAATGTCACAGGCCTTCTGGGATGCAAAAATTCAAGAAAAACGAAAAGGAAAAACTGGATTTCAGCCAGTAATGAATATACAATGTCCTGAAGCTTGCTGGGATTGGTAAAGGGGGACGATTCAATTTTCCCTCGACAAGAAAGAGAGAGAGAGAGAGACAGAGAGAGAGAGAGAGAAAGAGCGCTTCTATATGACTTGACAAGCACCTTCATGTTGCCTTCTCAAAATGCTCACTTCTGCCACATGTTGCTCCTCATTCAGTCTAAACAATTTTTTCATTTCATTTTATTTTTTAAGACTAAAGCCAAAACGTTTTTCTTTTACTCCATTTTTGATAGAGACGTTCTATTTGTGTTGGTACATTAGTACCTACACAAAAGTTGGTTGATACTGCATTTACAGTATCAACCTTTAAATATTTGTAGCAAGCTTGAAGGATTTTAATGACCAGACAAACAAATTAAGAAACATCTGATAAATAAAATAATGTCTGCAGATATTTTTTTTTTTTTAGAGAAACAGCAATTTGACTGGATATTTGTGCGAACTTAAAGACATTTAAGTAATCTAATATTATTTTTAAAAAAATGCCCTGTTGTCTTAATCCACTTTACTCTTTACACAAAGTCCATCCAAGTTTTTTTTTTAGCTTAAATATAGTGTCTTGACATTTACCACAAAATGTTCCCAATTTTTATTTTATAATATTTGTCTTGTCAGCAGAAATGGAACAGCAATAATTGTTCTTGCACAACACAGTGCAAGAGATGTGGACCAACTTATTTTCCGTAGCACATTTTGGCACTTCCCCAGGTTCAAATAAAGTAGAGTGCATGACTGTACTTTTCATAGTGAGCTACTTTAAGTAATGGGTCATTAGTCGTCGCACTCACCTCAAGTAGAGAACTGCTCCACCGAGTTTGCACACAGAACTTCTGTTTAATTAACATCTGCTTGTAAAGTGGCACCATACCTTATTTGAGCAAACTACATTCAACCATTGATTGGTGATACACTCATCAGGCCAATATGGGTATCCTGACGTGTGTGTTGCTGTAAAAGCTCATATGCATATACACATTCTTCTAAACACCCCGCGGAATGTCCAATAAAACTACACAACTTCCTAAGGGATCTTAATAGCTTCTTCTACGTAATTGCAAAGCTTAGCTGGAATAGCACACAGGTTTATAAGGCATGTAGAAAAAGACAATTTAAAAAAAAACTTTATCTTGGCCTAAAACTTTAGCTGAGAGAACTTTAAATGTGATATATACCATACAGCGAGTCTCATCCTTTGATAACCAGTTTGATGGAAAACACGTTAAACTCAAACATGTGCAAACTGGTAGGTGTAATTCCAGTAATCCAACACTAACCCTGTATCTAGATTTGACAGGTACCCCAAAAAGTTCTTAGATCAAACAAACTAGAGTCACAAAGCTGTGAACAGCCGACTTATGAGTCAATCCATATTCAGAAGCCTCAACCTTTGGCCCACAGGTTGAAAACCTTATCTATCTCACTCAAACTTTTCCTGTGTGCTTCCTTTTACAATCTCTACTTTTGCTAATCTCTACTTAAAGCTTCTGCAGGGGAAAAAAATGAATATTTCTACAAGTCATTGCTATAAACACTCACAGCTTTGTGTATAGG
>JAVLVB010000106.1:821299-861141 GCA_032876305.1 Orestias chungarensis | reverse complement strand
TCTCTCTCTCTCTCTCTCTCTCTCTCTCTGACACACAAAAGATAATTGATCAAAGTGAAAGACCGAGAATATCCCCATCTCTGGAGAATAGATTAAAAACTGTCGGCTTATCATAGAGCTGCAATCATGATGTCGATCAAATTGAAAAGGTAAGTGCTAAGAAGTAGGAGCAGTCTAGGAAAAATATTTAAGGAATAATACTGATCAATCACACTTCCTGCCCCCCTGGACATACGGTTTCATACTTCTTTCATGGTATTTAAAATAAAACTATTTTGGTTGATCTAACATTATTCCGTCATGTTTTGCACTAATTGCGTTTAAAGAAACAATAATGAAGTGAAAGATTTTAGAAAGATAAAACATAACTGGGTCAGTGTTGCAGCCTGTTGCGTTTAATGATTATAACCCATTTCTTTATGAGATTGAAAAGAAAACAGTTGTTAGCAGGAAATGATGAAACTCAGAGAAAGTGACTGTTGCACCGAATTGAGTTTTATTGAAATGTTTCAGCAATAATTTGCCCCAGAACATCTTTTACAAGAATGGATCATAAATTACTTTTTACTATCTCCTACCATTTAGAATTCATTCCTACTCTTAATCATAGTTACAGCTAAATTATATTTTGGATTTAACGTCGTACCTGGATTCTGAGTCGCAACATAAAAATTAGGTCACACTCTTCTGCAATTTGTTCACTTTGCACAATCTAAAAAGGATTGAGGGCTTTTCTTATTTATTTTTAGGATAACCTTTACATTTTCTATGGTTGTTTTCAATCTATTCATTTGAAATGTCATCCTTGAATAGGATGACATTAACATTAACAGATTTCTCCTGCTATTCCTATTTTGGACTGAAGCTCACAATGCACAAACACGGCACGGCCTTGAGTTAATAGAAAGCAGAAAATGTTTGGTAAGTAAATACAAATATATCATTTTGGGGTAGAAATAAGAAGCATTATCAAAAAAGATGAAAAAAAAAAATCCTTGTTGATTGTATTCTTTTAAAGTGTTTGTCACTTGCCTTTCAAGCTTTTTCTGTGTGCAACATACATCTGATCTGATCCCACCATTTCACAGCTGCAGCCACTCAGTCATTAGATAACCCAGCAGAACATGAAAGCGTGAGACGACATAAATACACCTGAGCTACTCAGCCATGGCTTCACTTTCACAAAGATCAGCCACGGCATATAGGCTCCACATGCTGCGTATTGTTTTTGCTAAAATATCGAAGAATTCTTTATTTAGACCGTCTTGTCAGAAAAAATATTCTTCGATGTTGATGTTCAGTCGAGGAAATGGATTGATCAAAAATTTGTTTTCCTGCTGCTGCTGCTCTTAATCCCCCACACACTTGATGAAATGTTTAGCAGGAAGTTAAGCAGAAGGTAATTATACCTAAACATTATTGAAATATTCAGGTCATATTTTAGTGCAGAAGCTTAAATTTGTAAATACATTTAGAGAAAAGTCTAAAAAAATGTATTGAACTTTTTTAGCTTTTTTATGTAGCCAAACATTTGGTTTATCCAGTTATTAATCTTGTCAAAATTTCACATGGCATATGAACATTTTACCACCACATCCACAGACTGGCCAAACATATACACACACACACACACACACACTTTGATCCGATGTCATTCTAAAGATACCATTTAACCCCAGATGCATGTTTTTGAACAATGGTAGAAAGCTGGTGTAGGGAATGCACACAAGCAAGCAAACTCCATTGAAAAGCTCCCTTGTAACAAATGTGAAGAAATGGTAGATTGTTTTAGTTTCAACCAGCCCACGCAAATGCAATATCAATAAAGTTTAAAAAGAAATTATTACTGCTGCTTGTACCTTTTGACAACATGGTTGAGAGTGGACTGAACGATGAGTTGATTTAAAGAAATGGCCACACGGTTTCTGCATTATTAAAAAAAAAATTAAACGACCGCTCAGCAGAAAACTATAAAGCACTTTAACATTTTAATTTGAAGCTGTTTTGTTGTTTTTTTCAGTACATCTCCCAAAACATGAAAAGAGATTTAATTTCAGGTTAATAATGGAGATTTAACGGTCCCTAAAAAAGCCTCCTACGTTGTGTTTGCTTGTTTTAATGCTTTTGATGTGTTTGTTTATTCTCTCTCCATATCTCTGTGATTTCCCATAGCCCCCTGTGGTGCAGTGCTAAATGACAGCAAGATTTGGTGGTGGTGGTGGGGGGGATAATATCCGTCACTAGAGCTTCTATCTCTGGGGAGCGGATTGATTTTTGGACTGGTCTACATCATATAAATGTCACAGCTGAGGTGTATTATTTAGTTTTTGTTTTGGTTTAAAATTAGTGTGAAAACATGACATCTGCTTTTTTGAAAGAGGTTATAAAATTAACTGTATCAAACGTCTGTGTATCCGTGACAATCCCAGATTAACGCACATACAGCTGCGACCAAGACAATCAATACCAACATGTTTACTTTCAAGAACAAATTTCTTGACTGTCAAACTGCATTGACATGCATATCTTTCATTGTTTGAGCTTTGAGATTGTCAGGCAATGAAAAACCATTTAGTTTCAATGGGTCCATCCACGCTATTCTTCCACCTATCTGTGTCCATCTCTTAATCAGATTAGAACATTATATTTGAGGTTGCCGGCTTAATCACTGTAATGAAGGGTCACTGGGGACCATTGCTGCCCATTAGTGTCATTATGGCTGCAGCTGAAAGGAGGGGATTTACGGATACAGCTTGATCACCGCTGTTAGGAGAAGGTGAGCATCCACATCTCAGGTGAGAGTATCGATCTGTTTACTCCCAAGTGAGTCAGCTGGACGCAATGGAGCTTGCCGGTGCACAAGTGCTGCAAAGGGATACAAGTATTAACTGTAAAGGTTGCAGTTCTGCTGTGTAACTGATTAGCCTCTTCTGCTGTTGTTCTCGAGCACTCTTTCTAATGTGGTTTATCTTGTAACTCTTAAAGACGAGGCTAAAATAGAGTCAGAGAGCTGCCGCTAGCTAAGGTGCAAGAGTCTTACCAGAAAACCATTAATAATCAGACTCTACTAATCTGTCTTTTCATGGAAAGCGATTATTGGGAAAATGCAAAAAGAAGTCCTGTTTCCATTTAGGGGACCGGCAATTTTTGACATATGTGCTCTAAACAGAATAGACCAAACCTGAACATCTCAGCATACATGGAAATATGCTCTTGCATCATCCTAAACAAACCAGGAGGTAGTAACAGCACCATGCCGTGGGGGTGCTATTCACCAGCAGTAACAGTAATTATAATAATGGAATAGGAAAAGGTGTTGTAGGCTGTATGAATTTTAAGATAACTCTAGCTACAATGAAACGGTATTGCAAAAGATATTTATCTGAAAAAATTCAAACATACTTAAAAATCTGTGTCAAAATTCATATATGGATATTCAGACACGGTCTATCCAACTTTCTTAAGCCTGAGCTCTTTGCAAAGCAGATTCTAGAAAGCTGTAACTCAAAAATGTAACTCAGGAAGGTCTTTTTAGTTTTATTTTGTGGTAAAAATATTGTTGTGTTGGTCCATTACAGGATTTAATAGACTGAAGTTTGTACTTTTAATTTGACAAAATTTGAAAACTATTGAGAAAAATGTATTTATTAAATATGTAGGAGAGCTTAGTCTTGGAGAACAGACACAATTTCCGTATGCTTATTTCTTTCTGTTCAGTCGGGCAAACAGACTGGCCACGTCCCAGAAATCTGACTTTTGTCAAATCTTCTGCTGTCGGCGTGTTCAGTCTCCTTTTGCGATGTCAGAGCTCTGAGTGGTTTTAATCTACAGGCCTCACGCTGTCATCCATTCACGGCACAGTGGGTTTGATGAGCCACTGCTAAGCCCTGTGTGCCTTCCATGGCAGGAAGCGTCCAGAAGCACTGCCAGGCGTCGGTCCAGTTGGACAACTGTTACCACACTCCAGGGGCTGGCATCAATATGCTTCACTCAGCTATGCTGCTTTTATGTAGGACTGAGGATGAGAGGGAGTGGCTCTGCCAATTTGATTTAAAGCCCCAGATTAGCAGCTGCATTCACTGCTGAAGGCTGTCATCCACTTGTGCATCCAAAGAGATGTTCTTAAAGAAGGACTTGCGCAAACTTCCAAGCAAGTTTTTTCAGCTGAGAGCCAGGAGGACATTTGGAGACGTATTATGCATGTCCAATCTCCCCCCTCCGTGTTAGCAAGTAAAGTGAAATGAACAACCGCAAATGTCTATGGGTATTGTGCAGATAGAGCTGAAAGGGCTGTTATCTATGACCTCTTCAGTAATAACAGAAGCTGGGTCGTGTTTTAAAGACAGTGGAGGCTGCATTGCGTAGAGGCTGAGGCATAACTTTAGTAATGGGTCATTGCACAGCCTTAACAGAGTGCTCCTTAGTGCATTCTCTTTTCCCTTCTTCCTTCATCCAGGGATGGATTTATGTTTTTATTTTTTTATCATTACAAAGTTCACGCTTGTATTTGATTCTTAATGGAACCTTTTCATGGCAACGGGGAATTTAAGTAAGATGCAATTATGAAATTAGAGACGTAGACTTTCTTTATTTCACGTACTTTTCGGGTCAGTTGCTTTATACGGGCAATCATCTGTAGCTGGGCTCCTCTTGTTGTTTTGCATAGACAGGTTGTAAGAAATTTGCCCTTCTGATCGAAGCACTATGATTTTATGTCGTAATTCAACATATTCGACGCACATATCATTACTAAAGACATCATTGCACATAGCGGATGCATTTATTACAGCTTATAAGTGACATCCACATGGTACATTTTTAATTTTGATAAATCCGCTAATGGAGTCGAGATCCCGTTTTCTTATCTCCTGTTTATGAACAAAAGTTGTAGATTTAAAATTACGTTTTCCTGGCTTATAAAGATATGTCTTCACTTCACTTCAAAGAAATATCCTTGCTCTCAAAACTTTTTTACATTTCATTACAGCCTTTCTATGCACCATGGGAGTGGTATCCAAAGTCAGTCCTCTGCATATTTTAGCTCCTTCAATGGTTCAACCTACCTAAATTCACTAATGTTTCATTAAAAGACCATAACATGGTGAGAATGTAGCTGCATTATTTGTTATCAGCTGTTCTGAGGCAGCGACATCTAAAACCGGTTTCACACCCATGCTCTTCGGCAGGGGTGTGGATCGAGGGTTGGTGTCCTATAGCTTTTAGGTGTGTCCCTGCTGAGTCAAATAATCAGGAGAACTTGACTGCATGTGGATTTGATGTAGGTGTGTCGGACCAGGGACACGTCTAGAGGTCTCAGGACACAAGCCGTACAGGACGGGAGTTGGACCTTTTGTAAGAAACTGTGCTAATATCATGGTTTCTAGTGAAAGAATGAGCATGCATAATCTAGACCATATTATTATTGTTTTAAATAACCATGGATATCAAGGCTACATGGACACTTAATAGATTTTTAAAAATATATATGAACATATTTTTGAACTAGATGAGCAAATGAAACAACTTTTGAGCCTTTTTGACCAGCTGCGTGATGTTCAATGCCCATGTGAAGTCCTCACTGATGTGAACACCTGGATATTTAAAGTTGTTCACCCTCTCTACTTCAAGCTCCCGGAGAACAGTGGCTGATGAGGTCTCCTCTCCTTTCTCATATCCACTATCAGCTCCTTTGTCTTGTCTGTGTTGAGGGCGAGATTGTTGTCCTCACACCATGACACCAGCCTGGTCACCTCCCCCCTTTAAGCAGCTTCATCTCCGCCACTGATACGTCCTATCACTGCGGTGTCGTCTGCGAACTTCAGGATGTTGCTGTCTTTGTGGGAAGCGACACAGTTGAGTGAACAGGGTGTGGAGGATAGGGCTGAGGACACAACCCTGTGAGGTGCCAGTGTAGGTAGAGATTCTGGATGATTCTATTAAAATCTCATTGGCTACTTATGGCCAGATTGATAGGTCAAGGCTTTCTGAATTGCTACACTTGGGTTTGGCATATATTTTCTGAGTATAAGAAGCAAATAAAATAAAAATAAAATTACATATAGGCATTGAGAGCATCATGCACTGGCTGCAACTATGTCACAAAAATGTAATTAAACTACAACTTAGTAAGGTGTACTATTAGATGGAGATTGTTTGACTAAAGCTATTAAGAAACTGTAACCTCATTGTAATGTCCAAGAAACCAGTTTTAGATCATCAAAACAAAATTTAAATAAACAAAATTACATATGGTTGTATGTGCACATGACTTGAACATAAAAGCCTGAGGTCTCTCTCCCTCACAGCAATATCCCAGGTAAGCTTAAATGGTGTCTTACTGCTAATAACATTTTATCCCTTTTGGTGCTATTTTGAACCGACAGAAGGCAATTTTACAGTTCCATTTAGGACCATAATTTGCAATTATGCTGCAGTTCTGGTGTAATGATTCTGTCTGTGGCCTCTGATACTCATTTGACAGAAAGAGAATGATTGAAGTCACCAATGGGCTTCTCATTTGAATTCTTCACCACCCCAGAAAGCTAAGGTAAGAGTAGGAGCACCTCATAATGTAAAACAGAAGATGGATGGCAGTGAAATGTTCATTGTCTGAAGTGTTGGTAACAAAACTGATGGGAAATATGCTCCACTATTGGTCTGTTGACAGGAGCATAATCAGTGTTTATAATGGGGGTTGTAATTTAAGCTGAAAGCTGCTGGAGTAATGCCACCAAGCAATAATTCTGGCTTTTATTTGAAACGCTGAACTATACAATCACTTTATCAAAAATTTCTTAACTCCAGCTTATTAAATACCCAGGGGATTGAATTGTGAAAATGGAAATTTGAGGTAATGCAATGATGATCATGTTCAATTCCTCTGATGGAAATGGCACAAAGTCAGGCTGGGTTATTCTGATGAATGTCTGAAATGTGGACTTGTGACGCCACTTAGTGCCTCTCGGAATATTGATTAGATGGGAGATAATTTTCTTTGCTTGCCCTTAAATTGGCTGAGATGAATGGGAATGTAATGTTAATGACCAGGGAAACCATAATTTGCATTATGCTGAGGCAAAAAGACGAGAGAAAGGCCTCTGAGAAATGACCAAGCTGGGCAACGTTGATCACATCTAATTAATGCGGCATGCTCGCTCGCTTAGTACTGGCAGAATCCTAAAAAGCTTCCATTGCAGCAGAAATCCAACAGATATCGCATTCCCTAAACAATTATTGTTCTTAGCAAGAATCTTCATGCTGACCGTCACAAAAGTTTTTGTTAATTATTTAAGTGTTACACTCCCGATTTAGGTTAACCACAATTTAGATGGTAATGGGGGAACAACAAGGATCCCGTATTTACCAATATATTGTAAAAAATAAAACAATAAATAAATTAAAAAAATTGGAGTAGTAATGTGCTTTTCTAAGGAAGCCAGCTACCTTGGTTGGATGAGCTCTTAATTTCTTTTCTTTTCTTATCTAGGTATACCTGACTATGGATTTCTAGTATTTAATGATATTTACTGACCAGCAGTTGTGTTGATGAAAATACTTAATTAACACCCGAGGTGAAAGAATAATGGACAGACTAATTTTATATAATGGAAAGGCAAGCATATTTCTACCATTACCTTTTCTGGGGTTTTTTTATGCAAGCATGATACTTATAAAAATCACTTATTTAACAGAAGCAACACATTTTCTATGCACTTCATATTTAAACCATCAGAGTTGAAAGTAAAGTTGAGGTAATTACTTTTTTACGTGTCACTTCATGTCAATCTCTCTGAAATGGCTGAACAAAGCTGCTCCTCTATTTTTAAGTCCTTGCTCTGTGCTTGATAGAAAGGCTGTGACCTGTCAACTTGCTCAGGCCCGATCAAGGTGAACTGACATTGAGTGGCAAAAATCTAGGATATTAAGAAACTTGAATAGGATCACATCTGGCATATTGCCAGCCTAAGCACCTCTGGAAATGTCACCAAATAATTTCCTACTGCTGTAGCGGGATTGCTTAACCTGATTACCAGCAAATCAAGCTCATTGAATGCGGCTCATAATTTTACAGTGAGCAGTGAAGAAAGGTGTGCGGGAGAGATTAAAGGGTGGAGAACTGTTCACCATTAAACCCACAACCAACCCCACTGTGCTTATTATCATAATGGGCCTGTAGAGTGTGGCCATAACCAGCAGCACGTTCAAATTGGTCCAGAAAGTTTCTTAAATTGAAATCTTTAATTGCTCTGTCATTGAAAAGTTGCTGCTGTAAGGTATAATTAATATTTTACAAATATTTTTAATTAATGGTTTGATTTAACTCCAAATATTTTACTCATGTTAAATGTCACATTGTTGTAGTAAAACTTTTTTCTTGCCTTTGTCAGCTTTCAGTTCTTCTGCCAAATCTTCCTCTACTTTGATCTAATTTCCCTAACGTCCATATAATCTGTTCGACCCTTCTTCAATATAACTAACAGTTTACACACAACATTAAATCACATACAAACATACGTGTAAAAAGGTTGATATTCTTGTCTTTCAGAAAGAATCTGGCATTGCATTTTACTTTTTTACAGTAATTTTTAAATGCTGTATGCTTATCTGCAGCAAACACACACACCCACACAGACGCACACAACTTCCGAATTCACAGTTGAGATTGTTTTCTGAAGCTAAAAAGCTTTTCCATATTTCTGTCAAATGCTATCGGTGTCACTTTGGCCGAATACTTTTATGTTAGCTTAGCAATTCCAGACGACGAGACTCCAAAAACTGTGTTCATTATTTATAGGTGGCAATGCAAACTAATCAGGCTTTTATGTTCCTTTTGATGTAGGTACAAGATTGCTTCACTTTTGAAATGACACACAAAAAAACACATAAAGAAACTGTCCGTCCTAAGCAGTACAATTGATGGACATGTTTGTTGTTTCTATCTGTACATAATTAGTTGCCCAGATAAATGTGGCACAAAAAGAATCGTCTTCCTCTACACAATATCATATAAATTATACTATTATTATAAATAAAACATTTTAGTGGATGTACATTTTGTGTAATTTAAAGACAACACTTATGATTTTTAAGCTGAACTACTCTTTTATTGTAAAGTTTAAATTGAGAGATGGCACACACTAGTAATTAGACTTAACCACTGCACCAAGCTCTTACCTTTCAGGGAAAAATAACTTTTTTTTCATTTAATAATTTTACAAAGCTATCCAAAAAAAATTTTATATTAATCAGTACATAATTTTGTTTAGATGGTAATATGTTTTATCTTTGAAAAATAAATGAATATCTCAGACTTGTATGGCTGACTCGCCGTTTCACCAAACACGAAGGTCAACAAGTCCCTGCTTCTCTCAGCTGATAACAAAGCATTACTTCCCCTAACTTGATGGGATGAATCTTCCTCATTGGCTTGCCCTTGGAATAAATGAAAGTGATGTTGCTTTGTCCTGGGAGAAAATGTGTGGGGACTGGAGTGTGCGGGGGTGAGGAAGTTTAAATACATGAATAAACTATGGAAATGTATTTTTCTGAAATAGGTAATATAGAACACGTTTAACCCCATAAGCTATAGGTGTTTTAATTAAGTATGCAGGATTAATTAGCATCCCAACTTGTAATTTACCAGCATTATGTATGGTATGTATGTATGGTTTAGGTCAATTGTTTATCATTTAATCGATCAATGGATTAGAGTGTTTTGAGGGAGTTTATCTCAGGAATTAGATAAACTTTTACTTACTTTTCATTGAAAAAAAGGAAAAGTTATTTATATATATATATATATTATACAGCCTTTATTGTTAGTGATTTGCAAAAAAACTTCTTTTTTAGATAATGGTGAAAACTGGATTGGATGTTTGATAATAGAAACAATAGATCATGGGAGTGCGCTTTTAACGACACAATGCTTCTCATATTAAGACAACTTTTAGAAGGGAAGATTAATCAGTTTTAACATAAAATCTGGGATTATTCCTAACATTTGACCTTTGCTTTGTTGAAAATGTGTGGTTAAAGTCTAGGACACATCTAACAACATTTGTTTTGTTATTTTTAGATTTATAAATTTGTTCAGTGTGGCTAAAACAAATGCCACAAATTTAAGCATTGGTGCTCTTTCTGTATTGAACATTCTTTCTGTTGAATATTGTAATATCAATGCAATGCCACCATAAGGAACTGGTCAAAAAACAAATACGGTTAAGGTTAAGGACGATGGTGGGTTTCTAGAACTGCATACTTTGTATTGGTTTCATTTGCAAAATGTACACTTGTTTTAAAGTTTTTCACTCATAGAAGAAAAACAGCAAGTAATACTTTGGATGTGATAAACTGAGAATTACACGCATGCTCTAAAATAAAATGGGCCTCATCGCGAGGGGAAGATGAACTGCAATTTCTAGACAGTTTCACTGCTAACTTAACTTGAAATGCATAATGTGAGGCATTAGTCAAAATATGATGCCTTACATTCAATATAGAAGCTGGTATACTTTCTCCTTTTACTAAACCCAATCAACGCTATGAGCTCATTTTCTGTGTATTGAAACAACATTTCATATTATTTTCATCCTTAACCACTTTACACAAGTTTTGTTTTCAGTACATTAAAAAGGTGTTTTTAAAATTGTGTTTTTCCCAGAAGAATGAAAAGAAGTTACATTCCAAGGTGCAGAAAATGCTACAGGATATGCACTGAGAGAGCTTATTGTGACTTTATCTCTTGTTCTAGACTCCCCACCGGCCACTCATTCATTCTGTTCAGAAATTTACTGAGTGCTATTGATGTGTCGAATCAAAACCCTCAGAGGGGTAAAAGTTGTCATAAATTTTAACATCTTGGACACAGCGTGGCTGGCTGCAACTCTCTGTGGCTCTGTATCCGTGTCAAAACATTGATCTGACACGAGCGGCCAAAAAGACTTGTCTGCCCAGAGAACAGAGCCTGTAACTGATGTAAATGTATTGTAATGCAGTGAAAGAGGGTGCAGTCATTTATGGGCTTGTCATGGACCCTTTGAAGTGTGTGATTTTTTTTTCCAGATGACAAGTATCTGGACATATTAAATGAGAGACAGATGTGACTCTGACAGTCGACAGAAAATGACTGAAATTACTCCAAACTTCACTTTTCCGTCAGTTGAAACCTTTTCTTTCTTGTTTTTGTTTTTTTTTGCATTTACTGTAAGAACGTAATTAAAATATGGAAGACTTAGAGGAAAAGAAGTGACGGGTTAAAGATGAACTGTTTATTCTTTACTAGAGGTTATCAACCTAGCATGGAATCATGTTCATATCGTAGGAAATGCATTACTACATGACGTTATATTTCCCAAACAAGAGAAAATACGAATTTTCTGCATCTGTCGAACACAAATCCTGTTTCTGTTTATAATACTTGCTCCATATTTCTTTTTAATAATTGAGTCCTTTTGGATATCACTCTCATTAGACTGTTTGGAGAACATTGTCCATATCTTTGTAAGCAGGCACAAGGAATGCTCTGACCTTGCATCTTGACAATGGGGTTTTTGTGCAACTGAGTTCAAGAATAGAAGGGCATTCATCTTTTTTTTTGTTTAGGTTTCTACATCTGTGGTTTCTGTTGATCAAATTCCCTTTAAATAATCTCATCCATGTTCTTTTCTGCTCTTCAAACAAGCTGCCTTACATACACGTAACATTTTTCCATTAGAACTAACTTTTGTCTCTTTTTTTCTTATGAGGATAACAATCTTTTTTCTTTCATGTCAACAAATGAGTCCAGTTTATTTTGTGGTTCCAGATGGTTTGACATCATATAATAATGTCTTTCCATTCTGACATTCTGACATTTCGATTATGAATGCATTTTAGTCTTCTTTAGGGACAAAGAAAAGAAAAAAGAAAAAATATATTTATAAGAACAGAATTTATGCAAAAGTGTCTCTTCAGTAGAGATTTGACCCATTTTATGGGAGGAAATTTAAATCTTTACCACCAACAGTAAACGTTATAGGCTTTGTTGGCAGCAATGCAATCACAGCTGAAGTGGCACACACCCTGATATCGAGTTCTTGTAGAGCAGAAAATTGCATTTTTACACTTTACACACATACCAACTCCCTGCAACATGTATGCAAATAATGCCTTGTGGGAAGCAAACCAATTCAAATTTGTAAGAAATGCCAAACGACTTTTACTAAATGATTGTTGGCTGTTTAATATATGGAGAGTATACATAATAAAGTGTGTACACTGAGATGTAATATGTGCCTCTTCATGAGAATATCTATTTGACTGATAATAGCTCCCATGAATGGTAATGATCTGAAACAGCAACCTTATTTTCTTGCTACTGCTAAAGCTCAGATGACTGGTCACATATTATGTGGTTCTTAACCCCCCTGAAGGCAAATGGCATATGAGCATAATACCTTTCATCATTTGCTACAAGAATGCAGTGCAGATTGATAGGCTGCTAATGTCCTTTCCCGGTTGATGGTTTGTGGTGCCAAAGCAAAATTCATATTACTTTCTAAAAGGAGACGCTTTGTACATTGTAGCAGAATGGATGTCTGGTACAGCTATAACCACAACCACACGAAATACATGTATGTTACTTATATCACAGCAAAGACTTTTGGATGTAGTTCAACAATATTGTATTTTTTATTAAGGGGTCTCTCTGAAACTCTGCCAAAATCAGTTTAATCTTGGTAAATGGGGACTCTGGTTCCGCCAATGCAACACCTTAAGTCTTTCTTTTTTCTTTTTTTTTACAACTATGATGTAGTTGTACTAATGCGATCAGGTTTGAACAGTTTGCACTGAGCTCAAATCTGACTACAATCCAAAGGATGTCACAGTCAGTGAACACAGTGACTTCAAGGTGTCCTTCATGGTTAATATGCTTGACAGCTACTATGAGTTGTGTGTGCCCAGATGCATTTTTTTTCTCCTAAATATGGCACCTTGCAAACATCTCCATTCTAATCCCACCTGTTTTCTGGCTCCGGTGTAGCCTTTTAGAGGTAATTTGTGCAGCAATTTTCTCTTAAGGAAAAGAGGCTTTCTCTTGGCAACTTTTTCAAACAACCCTTTTGTCATTGTTTTGTCATGAATTCGTTTTTCCAGCAGTCTTTGAGTAACAGGCAAAGAGTACACTCTGTACTGGTTGCCAGTCCACCACAGTACAAGACAGAGACACAGGAAAAAGTCAAAAAAAACATGCAAATAGAGATGAATTAACCTTACAATGATCTTGTTTGCACAGTGAAAGGAATTATTTGAAGAAAACCAGAAGATAAACCGTTCATGTATGGAGATTACTTGAAAACTCCATGACGAGAGAGCCAAGCATAATGTATCAATTCTATGTTAAACGGAATTATGGTCAATCTGAAGGGTCAGTTGACATGCCAGTTTTAGATGTGTACCAATCCTACCAGCACAGCTTATTCAAACGGTCAAACTAACTCCTCTGTGTGTGATTTTCAGCTGAGGCTGGCTAATGAATCACCATATGATAGGGAAAGAACTAAAATATGCAGCATGCTGCCCCTTGAGGATGGACTACGGACAACAATGGTATACGCCTGACAATTCCATTTTGGAAAGTTGTGGACGGGACAAATGTAGTCAAACACGTGGTGGCAAAAGCTTTCAGTTTTGCTATTGTCCTCTTTCCCCATTCAATGTATTCAACACCACAGACTAAGACAGAACTAAAACAGTATAAATTATGACACAAGTAAGCACAGGTTTCAAAGTGTCTTTGGCACTTGGAAACCATTTGTGGTCTCTGATGATTGTGGTTGAAGTAATATTAAAAGTCATAAATAATGAAGCAGATGTTGAAGGCAACATTGATGCAGTTTATGTACTTTTGCAGTATAAGTCTTTATAACACGCGAAGCAAATAACTTCTGTCTCTGATGGCTCTTAGGGATACTATAAACAGGCATGGACAAACAAAGTAAATTATCTAACTTATTTTTGTTTTGATCAAAACATTCATTTTATTAACATCTGATAGATTATGATTTTAATTTATTTTTTTGCAAAATACTATGTTGTATTAAAATGTTAACAGAACTGTCTAAGAATTAACTATGAAGTTGTGAATCCAGAGTTATTGTTGGACATTGTTAAAGGCGATCAAAGTAATGAGGTGGGATAGAAATAGAAAACTGAAATATTATACTTGATGTTTATCTTTTATTTTGAACTTTAATGTTTCCCATTTGAAAACCTTCATTATATTTATCCTCTTGTTGTCTTAGAATGGTTGCACCTCCAAAAGTGATGCTTTTTAGGCTTTTTTATAACAGAGAGAGGAACACACAATGAATACAGGCTAATGAAAACTTGATAAGTTTTATTGCAACATTCTCACGCTATTATTATACTAAGGTATATACAAAGGGAACACAAGATATTATTATCGATGATCAATGTTTTCAGCTACTAATTGTTTTACCATATATTTTTAAAGTAAGGTAATAAAGTCCTAGCTGCTGGTTGCCACGACAAACCTTTGCCACTTCTGCTGCAATGCGCTCGGGGAGTGATAAAGGTCAGGAAGTGAGGATCGCCTCAGGTAGCTATTCTTGGCCTTCGCTTTGGGCCATCCACATTCTCTAATTGTCCAAGTCAACATGTGACAAAGGCATCGAAACAGCAGTCCTTCACCCGTGCTGCACATGGCGGAAGAGAAGGGTTCATATGTTGACATTTCCAACCTAATTAAAAGCAAGAAAGGAAATGACCTCTGTGGGGTCAGACAATCGTTACACATACGTTGATACGCAAAAATATAATGTTTTAAGGTGGAAAAACCCCACTAATTTCTTTGTCTGCTTAAATTTGGAGATGTCAGACAAAAATTCACTGTATCATAGATGGACTTGACCCAGAACATATAGATGGGATATTTGCACATCAGGGAGGTATTTGTTCAGCAGCCCACAATGAAGTACCCAGAGCTGAGCAGACTGCCGTCATATTGTACTCATCAAACACGGCCGTGCCTTTTAGTAAAGCATTTCAGTCTTGCTGGCAAACAGTGGACATAAGTTGTACTGTTACAGAGCAAAGGACTTTTTAGTGGATGAGCTTTTTTCTGTGTCTGACATTGTATTGACTAATTTTGCATAAAAAGCAATAATGGTTTACAGATCTTGTGGAACAGAGCAACGCAGAGGCTTTTAGCTAAGGCAAAACATAGTTATGATTTAGAAATGAAATGTTTGTTGTACAACTGGTTACTACTAGGAATGACGGGTTCCATAGGTCAAAATGTTATTTATTATTTATTTCAGTAAAAATAAAAAAAATATATGATCATGCCTTTGTTAAAACAAAATGAATTTTTTTTCAGTCTTTACTCATGCTTATAGATAATTGTGCCCTTTAGATCCAGTACCTAGAAAAATGTATACCATTTTCCATCTTTACATTCTCAAACCTCAATTTATGTTAAGATTATTTGTGTCAGACAGTATTAAAAAATCACATACGTTTTTTTGTTTGTTCATTTTATGTTTTTTTTAGAAATAAACATAAAAAAGTATAACATAATTGCTTTTCTCTTTATTCTGATACTAAATGAAATCCATCGCAAACCTTCGAGAAGAAAGCTATTCACCTACATTGACAGTCTAGGCATGGAGAGCGTTAATGAAAGAAGCAAATGAGAGGCACACAATATTTCCCCCATTTTTGCTGAGCCAGCCACTCCATTCCATAATCTTTATTCATTCAAATGTCCTCTGTGTCCTTCCTTGCAAAGCTCCAGATCTCACAATACAATCAGCCCGTCTGTAACCATATGTGCAAATATTGTACTTCTTCAGATAAGCTGTGCGGGTCCTTCTGTTAAGGCAGTGTGAACATTCGGGGAAGAAAAGTAATTTCCAATAAGAGCGTTACCTGGTTTATTGTTGTTGTACTTTTCTTGCTGTTCACCATCATAAAAATTCATTTACTACCTATCTTTTCCAGTGCACTCCCATCTATGTGACCAACGTACTTTTTTTGTGTGTTAATATTTTGCAGCCGAGTTTTCCCCATCTTATTTTCATGGGTAATTGGCTATGCAACCCATGGAATCAGGGACCTGCAGGCATCACATGGATGGAAGAAACTGCAATCACTGAAGCATGTCAGACCTTTTTTCCCCCTCTATCCTTCATTTAGTGGCTGCATCTGATTTATATATTAATTTTCTTGCTTTTCTTCTCGTCAAAAGTGCCCCATAATCTCCCAACATCACTTTGTCTCTTTTTAGTGCATTTTTAGCTGTGCAGTCGCTTTGCTTCGTAAGTTTTGCTGTCCTTTAATTTCCTTCCTCGTTCTGACGCCAAACTCGCCATAAGGGTGAACCCATATCTCAGTTTCAACTCTGGAAAAGCCTGCGCAAGATCACTGATCAATCACAGAAAACGTGGGTCTCAAAATGGCCCTCCACTACTGGAAAAACATGATTTGGTGTATTGGTCCAAAAGCCTCTATCAAATAATGGTTTTGAATCACTTTTTTTAGTTAAATGAAATCTGCAAGATTATAACAGATTTTGCAGCATGACCGACAGCCGTCCTGATAAAAAAAGATTATTTTCCCCTACGGTTCCGTATCTTATTCACAGAATATTTTCACTTACTGCTGAGAAGCAGGTCACATCCCTCTGACCTCGGGACGTTATTACCCTGTAATCATGTGTTGCTCTGCATGGTTACATTTATTTCCCTGTGACAGCCTAATGTTAGAAGAAAGCAATTTTACCTGATGGATGATCATAAGACCAGGGGAGGCTATATCAGCTTCATGCCTCACCGCTGAATTATGCACAACAAAATCCCAGGGTTGCCTGCATCGACTGGCCTTCTCAAATAAACTACCACTTTGTGTGCTTTACACGCTGCGTATAATTGCCAGAGTTGCGAAGACTCGCTTGTCAGATGGTACACGAAGCCGATTCATTACCGAAGCATTCCCTTGTCCTCTTAAATCAAATAGGCTGTCAGTCCTTATCACAGCCCTATGAAAAATTGGCGACTTATTCTTTGAGCTGCATCGTCTTGAATGACTGATCCACGGGTTTTAGGCCATTCATGATCCCAGAAATCAATTGGTGAAGCTCCTCAGGCCCACACTTTGTCTGTTGGCGGCGGCAGGGATAACGTGTCAAAGTAGCCCTCCTCGATCTTGTCACTTTAAGTGCGATCGATACTGCTTCCCCACCAACCGAATGCCTCTGAAAATCAGCCCCTCACACTCCCTGCATTTTGCTCCTCACACAGGAGATGTACATTTTGATCGATACTGGACTGTAGGCCCAAACACATCTGAGGCAACATCAACAACAACAAAAAAAATAAAAGAGCGAACAAAAATTTAATGCTTTACAATTTACTGGGGACAACAATCTCTGGTGGAACTGCAAAATGAAAAATAACAGAAATGAACTGTATGCCTTCCATTAGTACTTGGAGTAATTCAATCGTTTTTTACAAGCTCCAACTAGAAACTTCATCGTATTTTATTGAGATTCAGGAAAAAAGAGCAATGGAGAGGGGTGCATAGTTGTGAAGTTGAATAATGATGATACATACAGGTTTGTGACAAAAGCAATAAGAAAACCAATTTGACACATGTATGTTCGCTACTAGCTAAATACTCAATCAATAACACAATTCATTACCTCCCTGGTTAAACATGGAGGTGGCAGCATTATGCCAGACCTAATGGGACAATAGCTGGAGATAAATTTGGATGATGAAACAAAATTTGCCGAGACAAAAAAATGTGTCCTATAGCTTTATTACAATGCTAAATATTTACAAAACAATAAAATTTGTATTTGTTAAAGAATTACCATAATTACACTTCAAAACATTGTTTTTTTAATCTGAAAATAAATAGTACATTTATAAAATTAATAATAAAAAACCAAATATCTGAGGAAATGCCCATTTTAAAAATTCCTGTACCAATGATCAAACCACATTCACAGTTTAACCTTCAAAGGAATTAACATTATGATACCATTTAGATACTACTTACCCAAAATTTGCTCTGTAGAAAGTTCTTGTGTTTAAACATACTTTTTTCCTCACAAAATCAAATTTTCCTGAACCTTTCCACATGAGTGAGGAGAATTCTCAATGCATGACCCATCGTTGACTTCAAGAGAGCTTCGATCCATAAAAGCAAGCCTCTGGCTTATTTACCTGTAACTTATATTCGAAGAGCCCATGTAGAGTTAAATTCATGAGCTTGGCTTGGGAAATGACTGTAATAATTGCCTTGGAGAGTCAGGAAACGCACATTCATCTATTTTAAGTGTACAATCTGAGTGTCTGTTGCTGCAAAAGTTTGTTGTTTGTTGAAATGCAGCGTTGCATTGGCTTACAGATCAAGATTCACGTGTACAGCGAACCTATTCTGATGCATTTCTGTGTCTCTTCTGTGAAGTTCTAAGCCCTATGATAGTTTATTTCCTCTTCTCTCATGCCCTCATGCAGACACTGCCCTCTAGTGTTAGTCTTTGCCAGGGGCTTCTACTAGCTTGAAAGTAAACTGACCGGACAGTTCATTGGGTTGCTATTGAAAAAAAAAATTTGAAGGAGTTATAATTTCCCCCAGCTCCATGTAAACGCAAGTGACATTTAACTCGAATGCAAACGAGAAACAGATATGAAGTGAGAAAAAAAAAAAAAACACGCGAACACACATCTTCATAAAATCTCAGTTCAAAGAGCAGCAGGCTCCATTTGAGATATGACTCTGGACAGCATCGGTATGATGAAGAGAGAGCGCACTTGACAGTGTTGTTGGTGGAACAGCATCAAACAGTGGTGTAAGTGTGTGAGTATGTGTGTGGGTGTACGTGCAGACGCCACATGTGCTGATACAGTCCACACGCGACATGATCCTCCAGTGTGAAGAGAGGTTGTTCATATCAAGTATTCGCTCATAGCTATACATGGTGTTCCTTTTTGTCTGCGGAGATTGTCTGGTGCAGCGGGGTGACATCTGATCTGATGGCTTTTGAAATATCTGAACGTGATGCAAAGTGTCAGGAACACGTTTATGCCATGTCAGATATGCAAGTATGATAAATGACGAACCCTCGCAGAAATACAGTCAGTATTTGAATAAATTAACATGGACATCAATGAAGCGCGCCGATAGGATTAAAAAACAGAAAAGGGACATAACGAAAACCAAATCCAGAATCTAGTACTATCCATCCTTTCTTTAGGTGTGGGACTGATGTGGCCTGGGATGATGACCACAACAGTACAAGAGAAATTGTAGAAATGTAGAAGAATGTCTACATTAAGTCTGTGTGGAGAGATGTTCTGCTGCCTTCAATATTTAGATAAATAAGGGCCTAATTGGCAAATGATTCACTTAGGAATTAAAGATGGGGTTGAGTTTATTTCTTATGGGACTTGACTTGGTCTGAGAGTCACGAGTAAACAGTCTGTTGCTGTGAAGTGTTCGTACTTACAGAGAGCATTAAGCAGTCCACAGGGCTGTCTTGTGCTTCGCTGGCATATTCAGAGAGCCTCCGCTGAGTGTGGCACCAAAGAGACTTTTCTCCGACAGTAGGGAACTCTGAGCGTTTCTGGCTCCAGCTGTATGGTTAATAACCATGGCCACTGTGAGAAAAGGAGATAAAGCAGCATGAGCAATGGACACATGGAGTTTAGTGCTACCTTTATCGGTTCTTTCGTAAAAATGTAGATGAAAAAGTTGATACCACTCTCCTATGTATCTTCTGAATAATAAACAGCCAGCAGATGGTCAGCATACTATACACAAGAAATTAGGAAGAGGATTAAAGTAAGACAATTCTGGGCGGGGAATAGGAATTTTATCATCTGTGTCACAGATGAGTACAAAAAACATTTTGATTTATGCAACCACAGAACATTTTTTGTAAAAAAAAAAAAATGTAACGATGTGGTTACTGTCATCGATATGTTCTGAAACTATGTAGCATGGTTTTGTTTATTAACATGTAAACAAGCTAGTAGACTTATATAAAAAAAGGCTTGTACAGGGCTGTGCAAAGTCAAAATATAAACAGGAATTTTATTCTTCCAGAAGTGATTGTTTTAGTCTTTTTACAATAATAAAAATAGAAACCCTAGATAAGAGATGGAAAGTCATGTGTGTATAATCAGCCGGATAAGTTACCTACGGAAAAATCTGTGTGACTCAATAGTCAATAATGACACACCATCAGCCTGCATCAACAGTCTCCATTTTAACCAACAGCTTTACTGGCACATTGCTGGCGGTACTCTTTCATTACTTCTTTGGGGTTTTAACTTGGATAGACATCACCGAATCATTCAGTTTGTTCAACATGCACTGATAACATAATGCATATTTAATGTTAGACCGTTATTATTTGGGTAGGGTTCATTTTAGGCCAATACTATATATGATGAAAGTGTTGCAACTAGCTCACCATCTAGCCAGAGGAAGCACGAGCAGGCAATGGCGACCTAATAGAGGTATTTTTCATCGTTTGCGAGAGCCTAATAAATCTCTTAGACACGTGTTCTTCAGTTATTAAAAAAAATCACAACTAAGAAATCAGTTGCAGCTGCTTTTGAAAAGTGGCCGAAAAAGAACACGGAGAAGGAAGAGACAGCAGGAGGTAATAATGGGATAAATCCCTAACCCTAAGGGCGCACAGTGTTGCACTGCACTAAGCTGGCCGGTGCTGGCGAAGAGATCTACTGTCATGATAGCAGCATCTCATGACATGTTGAGCCATGTAGACACATAAGCTGTTGGCTCTTTACAGAATGTAACTGACTGCTGGGTGTAATAATAGCTTGAAATATTAAAATGGCCACAAAACACTGTGTCTCAGTGGTTTCAGCGTGTAGTAGTAGTAACGTGACTCCAGGATGGTAAAGAAACGGGAAAACCTGCAGGGTTACACAAATTCAGACTTGGAGGAACATCACTTTACTCTCCCCATAGTTAGATCACACATTTTCTAGATAATTTCCCATTGGAGAAAGTTTGGCTGATGATCTTTGTCTTTGGTGGACTAATTCATTCATTATCCTGAAGCTGCCAGTCTGGCCAGACAATGCATAAACTTAAATGTACTTCAGAGTTCTAATCATGTAGAAGGATGATTAAGAAGCTCCCAGCGATTGTGCCCCGAGATGATGAAAATTATTCATAAAAGTTTTCAGATTATGATAAGCACTTAAAGTATCTTATAGGTAGCTCTGGATGTTAATCCCCTCATAAGCGAATGTGCTGCATTTACTTCTAATTCTTAAAGATATCCTTCAGACTGATTGGCTGTTGGGTAGCACAACTTAAGATGAGTATCTTCTGTGCTGTAAGCAGTGGATTTACTGTGGATTTAGTGTGTTTGTGTGACAGCAATGGAAAAAAAGATCAAGTTTAGAAACAAAAACTGATCTCGAATGGCACAGCCTGGCCCAAGCGTCTGTCTTTATCTGCACTCTATCACCTTAATTTCCCACGAGGAGGGCCTCTGGGGAGAGGAGGTTTTATTTAATAAAGTGTCCAGTCTGTACTGATGACTCTCATCACTAAAGAGAATTGTTCAGTGAAATGCATTCTCAGAAACTTACTCAAGATGCTTGAAACCTTTCCAAGAGAGAACAAAGAAAGAGACCTTTAGTTTAAGCAAGGCTTCATCAGCTTTCTTTTTATTTTGAAAAAAGAAATGAAAAAAAAGCTTTGGTACAATAGTACAGAAACATATTTATTTATATTGCCATTGTGTAATTGACAAAAATGAGTTTGCACTTAAAGAGGTGAATGCTATTAATCCAAAAGTAACACACAATTGAGGTTTGATAGCAAAACTTTGCTTCCAAAACTGTCTAACCACTCAGAAAACTGATAATAATTGCAAGTTTTTATTTTGTCGAGGACTAAATGGCATTATCATAAAATCAAAATGATTTTAAGCTGTGAAAGACTTACTGGCTTTGCCTTCCCTCCACCAGAATACAATTGAAAAATATGCTGTGTGTGGGGTGATGAATTATTGTACAAAATAATAAGTTAAACTCAACATATTTAAAGTGTTCTAACATTGTCAGTCATAGTCCACAAAATTTTCCAGGATTTTTTGTAACTGTAAACGTTTTCGCGACATAGATAAAGCCCAGTTAAATATGACAAAATAGATTTTGAGCATATGACAAAATACATCATCAAGTTTTACCAGAATCTTTTATTTATATTTAGGTCATAGAAACATATTGTGATCCCAACTATTCCTTTGTAGCTTTGCCCTTGTTTGTAGCTAATGTCCTTCTCAACCGTAAACATCTTTGCATGTATTCAAGTTTACATCAACGCTGTTTCTCCATCCCTACCACGTAATGCTCCAACCACTTGTTTTCATTGGAATCTTGTGCCTTTAATAAGTAGTGCTAGTTTTTCTCCACAGTTAGATTGTTCAAGTAAGCTTAATTTTTGTCTCATTTTACATCTTGTCTATAAAATCCAGATGATCAACCCTGTTTCCTGAGCTGTGGATTCCTGTGTTGCTATCGGTCTCTTAGCTGATTAATATTTGTGGTATTTATTAGATTAGATGGAAGTCCACATCTTAGTTGGCTTGCATTTATCTCCTACTGTTTCCATTTTCGTATTAAGAATTGAACAGTAACCCTGTGAGTTCTAAGTTTTGAGTTTCATTTCATTTGCTAATCCTGTTATAAATTTCTTTATTCGTTTGTTTTTTATTTATTATTTGGTCTTTAAGATGTTGTTTTGTTTACTCATATCAGAGTCTGAGTCCCGATACATATGAACAATGTTTCTGTAAAACCAATAGGCGATTTTCCCGTACACTTTACTGTCATCTGCTGTCAGTACTGTCGATCACATATTTATGTTTGTAATGATGACAACATGCATTTTTAAAGTGTTCAAGTAATATATGTATATTTTTCTAATTAGTTAACTTGACAATGTTTTATTCCAGCTGTTTACCATAGCCTGTCAAATCAAATGAACATTTATTAGAAAGATTAGATTACCGGATCATTAGTCCCATCCATATATCAATAGTAGTCAAATTCTTAACTGTGTGTGTGTGCAAAACTAAGCTATATTTCTGACCTTTATAATGAATATGTCTCACTTTTAGTCAGCAGGGCACACAAATCTAATAGCACTCCATTAAGTAGGGAGCTGAGCAGAAGGGTGTGACATGAGGGTAATGGGCAACGAGGTAAGATGCTCACTAGCCATATTTGATATGCACAGAAATGAGACTAGTCCTCAAATTTTTCTACCATATCACATTGTGAAATTGATATTCTATGTCTGATGAGTTCTGCATCTCTTAAGGACCTTCCAAAGAGTACGGTTTTAACCATCTAATAACAAAAACATGTTCACGCTGCAATGAACTGTCGAAAGCACTTTGAGGGAGCTCATCGAGAGTATGGGCAATAATATGGGCCTTCCAGTGTTTCCATTTTTAAAACTCCAAAGGGAATGTCTGTAATGCAGTTTCCTAGTACTTTTTGTCTCTTGACTGCAACTGCTGCCCCCCTCCCCCCCTCACCGCACACCCCACACCCCCGCCCTTCAAGTGTGGGCTACTGCTTTGTTGCAACATCAGCATCATGACAAGAGGCGGTAGGCGTTGCTTGATACAAACCTGAACCTGGTCATAGATCTCAGTGGACATCTGTTCTGGCTTTTCATTATCCGCTCCTAGCTAACATCCCAGCAGGGGGACATGAGTCTGGCTAAAAATTCACCATTATGTAACTGTCTGAACGGCTGCCTATATAACAGCCAGTGCTCTGCTGCTTCTGCATCTCCTTCGAGTGTGTATGACTATATAATATAGGTGATTGATCATCCGACAACAAAATCCTAAAAACTAAAGACATACATGGACAAATGTCAACATTTATTAAATTCACTCCTCATTTTCAGTTTGTTGACCTTTCATTTTTTTTTATAAAGGCTCTAAGCGATGATCATATGAAATCGCAACAACTAAATTAAAAAGTGTGAGATTAGTGGATCTGTTTAACCCAGGGTCAAAGCAACAAGGAATTAAATAAGAAGTTGTTCAGCTCAATGTTTCTCTTGTCCTTTCAACACGGCAGCATTGAAGATGTCTCAACATAGAAGAATTAAAAGTCTGTGTGTTGACATTGAAAAAAAGGTCGAGAATGACCACTTCCGCAGGTTTATTTAAAGTCAGGTTTTTTGTTTTGTTTTTGCCTGAGTTGTGAATGTTATTACATCCTTTGTGTGATAGTGTTGCTACTTACACTTTCCATTTCTCTTGAGAGGAGAAGAATATCCTCATGCCATAAAAAAAGACTTGCAGTATCAGCTGTGATAAATGGCTTCTGGAACATCAGAGGCAAAATCTCAGTATATATATATATATATATATATATATATATATATATATATATATAACTGATTTTGGACCCTGAGCCACTCTCTCCTCAGAGTAATATCTGCGTCTCTCTGTGAAATGTTTTGCTTTTAATTCTGGTAGTTTTTGGCTCAGGAGAAGATTGAATGATTTACCTTTAGACAAAATGTCAGTTTGGCTCCACTAAAAAAAAGTAAATGTGCATTCCCAGGTAAAAGGAGAGACAAAATTTCATGTGAAACTGAGCACATTTGCTTTATTGATGTATAGACCTGTGCTTTTTTAGTTTGTGTGTGGATTATTTTGTTTTGTCTCTTTATGGTTTTGGCAGGTGTTTCAGCAGCTCCAACATCCCACACATCAAACCAGTCCATTCTGGCTGCTGCTATGGATCAACCACCCCCAAGACTAAACACCTGGATTCATTTTGTTCTCAGTATTCAATAAGAATCTTCTGCAACCTCAACTTTCTCTAACTCACCTTTCATCTGCTACTCCTTAGTGAGCTCCCGGAACCCCCACTACTTAAAATCATTCAGTTCATCCTTCATTTAGTTTAAACAACCCATGTAAAAATCTCCTTGTGACCTCCTGGGAGTTATCTTCACACAGTTTTAAGGAAAAGCTAAAACAATGACAGCCATATTATTAATACCTTTAAATAACCCAGCTTGACCTGTGTACAAATACACAAATGAATCATGATTCTGGGGAGTCTTCTCTGAAGCTCATCTCATCCACCTGGGCATCAGATGAGCAATGGCATGACATGTACCTTTTCACCTCCCTTTAAAAACAATTCTCTTGCAGGCATAGGGTGGCAGATTTTTGGAAGCCATAGCGTGACTAGATATGCAGTGGTCTTTTTCTTGCCTTCCTTATTATGATGTTTCCTGACTTCCCCGCCTTGTCTTCCCCCCTTTTTTGGGGTAACCCATCAGCTTCTGATATCTGGGTATCACCACCTTCAATCTCTTATGACCATGGATACAAGTCTCTGCCAAAGATCTGTCTAACTTTTCCTCTACATTTCTATTCTTGTTTCTGCCTTACAACTACTATTCCTTGCTCAAGGCCACGGATCAGTTTGCCTGATTCCAAATCCTTGAACCCAACTTAATTTACTTCCCATGGGAATTGAGCCAATTCAAGCTCTCCAATCTCTAAGTCCGCTTCTGCCTCCCAGAGACTGCCCCCTCTTGCTCGTTCCATGCCCCTGCTCGACCTCAACCTATTCTTACTCTGTTATTGTCTACCTGTGGGCCAACATTGTTGAGACCAGCTCAGCTTGTCCCACAGTGACATAACTACATCCCAGTCTACCACTGACTTTAAAAAAGGGAACTCTTTTCAATAAACTTACTTTTCTGCTTTGTTTCTGCTCTTTGTTACCTACAATGTAGTGTTAATAGGTTTCAGGCAACACTGAACTGCTGTTTGTTTTAACACTCAAACCAACAGGGGCATTTCTGACACCCCCAAGTCTTACTATTCAGCTTTAAATGCAAGTGAAATTGATTTTGGTTTTTTTCAGAATTGTTTTCAATAAATTAATATTTTACATTTCAGACATTTGAAATAAAGAAAATGACTTAAAACATAATAAAGCAGTTTAGCTGAGTAAAAAGGGTAGAATTATATTTTGTTTTTACATTAATCTAGACAATGCCTTTATTCTACAATTAATCCTTTATTGGTCAAGGAAAAAAATCCTATCAAAGGAGGATTTTATTTTTTTATTTTTTTTGAGGAAAAAATGTAGCTCAACGTTTAAAAGTAAACAGTGAAATACATCTGTGAACAGACAGGCTCACATTAGACTGAGGCAGGAATCAAAGCAAGGCTTGTTTAGATAAAAGGTTCACAGCAAAAAGCCCCCAAGAAGCCAGGATCAGATGAAACCAAACAGTTCTTTGGTTTAACAATAATGCTGAAGACGACAGACTGGATCTTTTCATATGGTGCCACTGAAAGTTATAATCATACAAGTCTGCGAATGTACTGAGGGCATCAAAAACTGGCTTTATAAGAGACAATGTATTTTTTTTTTGCAGAAAGAAGTACTTTCCTAAAAATACTTGGAGTATTGAAAAGTTGCAAGAGGAATAATAATTTCCAGTTGACAGGTACAGTTCACAACTCCATTAAACCCCTTATGTACCTTAACCTATGTAAAGCTGCATCAATTAGATCTGCAAACAATTCTAAATTGTGAATTTCTAGATTGTCGCAGAAGATTTTCTACTACTTTCAACCAAAGCTGTAGTGCGAATCAAATTTGAAGATCTTTTAGCGCATTATTACTGGATACACAAATATACCTGAGCATTGTGTGCTTTTAATGATGCAAGACTGTCTACCATTTAAATCCTATATTAATAAATTTGAAAAATATATCTACTAAAGGTACATAAAAATGATAACTATTAATACAAATGGCCAAATTCAATGGCCTAATAAAATTGTATAATATTACATTTCTCCCATAAAGTTTACTTACTTACTTGCCTCAACTTTGTTTCCACATAATGATGAAAATTGTAGCTTTATTATTTTATTATTAAGGATTTAGCATCTTCTTGTGCAGCCTCCTGAAGGGATATGTAAGTTTTCTTTGAGTATAAAGTGAATTCGATTTTTCTTTTGTGTAAAGTTTTAAATGACCCCACATGAGCTGGGTAGTTCTGACCTGAACCTTTTTTTCCATGTGTCCTCTCTTGACATTTCAGGCATAGCAGAGACGAAGGTTGCCTACATCTGCTAAGACAGATTAGCATTACAAAAAGGAGATCTGAAGATGGCGTCTTAATGTTTGATTGACTAATTGAGTTAAATCAAGATCCCAAATCCACCTTAAACCAATTTGATTCAGTCTTTGTGAGTGGGTTTCCGAACAAACATTAGTTTTAAATCAATTCTATTTCTAAAAGCACAAACAAGTAACATCAATATTTATTGGACTTTTATAGACTTGGAAAGCTAGGTAAAGAAAATGATGCCAGTGATGCTTAAAGTACTTTAACTACGTTCTACCCCCCCCCAAAAAAACAAAATGATTACTTTTTGGCAAGGAAAATTTTAATAAATTAATTATAATATGCACCAAAATAGCAAAAATGGTCATAAATGGGTGTTAATATACTGAGCTTTGATACAAACAGAAGCTTAACAGAGGGAAAACTTTTTGAGAACTTCAAGGAAAAACCTAAATGGACGACACAAGGAACAATCAGACATATTTCAAATAGCATTAATCTCTACAGTCAGAATCTGAACACTGGAATGACATATAATGCAATATTACTTTATTCAAATAAGTTTGAAAGCCAGTGGGAATTCCTGATTTAGGGAACAGTCCAACATCTATTAATAGAGTGAACCCAGGTATTAACAGGGCCAGGTTAGGTATCAAAGCCAATGACTGAAATCCACGAACAATTGAAACCACCTTTAAAAACAAATCAAAGTGCTTGTTTTAATATGTGAAACATAAAAGACATTGAAATTGTGGACACTTATTGTTCCACGGGTGTTAACCTGAAAAAACAAAATGGACCGGACTAACATTGATGGTCTCGACAGGAAGGGTGAGAGATGAAGCTGTAGTTCCTTCAAATAAGGGTTCACATCCCTGCAGGTTATTTGTACATTTAAATTGCAGGGTTCTTATGTTGATATTTTGCTCTTACTGCACAGTTTGTAGTCCTTATTGTGGTTTTTCTCATTTTTATATATTGTTTATTGTTACTGCTACTATTACAGAATAATTTTCCTGTCATGCGACAATACAGGATATTTCTATTCTATTCTAAACACTAAATATACTTTTGAACAGTGGAAATGATCTTGGCCACACTAACAGAACACGGTCCTACTTATCCCAACTGTTGAGCCTACAGTCAAGTTATTACAAGTAAAATAAATGGCGCTAGTGGATTGGTTGGTGTGCAAACAGCAGCAAAATGTTATAAGTAGTATTGTTTCTACGTATTTCAGATCCCCAAGGTGCATTTTCTTTTGAGTATTTGAGAAATGTTTTAGGGGCCAATTTTGAGTGTTAAACAGAAAGATCCATGAACACTGAACAAAAACTGTGAATTGTGCAAGCTAATATGAATGTATTTATTCATATTCTTAGCCTGAAATCTGTTTTTAAATTGTCCTAGGTGAGAGAATTTCTGTAGAAAATTGTGAAAGAAAACTTTGCTCTTAAAATAAGCTGCACGGGTTGCAACTAAAGCAAGGACTAAGAAGTTATTTCTTTTTTACAGTTGTTTAACTTGGAAAGCCTCAAGACTAATCTGTAATTGCACAGCCTTAACAATGGAGTAAAAATAAATAATTTCAAAGACCGTTGCTACATAACTTTTTACAGGCTGTGAATCCTCTTAGAAATCCTCCTGCAAATCATCTTGCAATCCCCTTGGAGGTATCGGTTTTGTGGTCGGCTCCTAGATTAATACCCTGGCCATTTCGTTGGAATTGATTATTTAACTTTTTTTTCTTTTTTTCAGCATTACACTTTATCTCATCCCAGCAGAATGGTTGTCACACAAGTCTTTGCCGGTGAGCTGAAATCCTTCAGAGCAGGTATGAATAGAAAAAGAAGTGGTGGAGGGGCTCCTTCATTTCTGCACTCTACTGATAACTTCATCATTTGACCACGCATTGTGTTCAGGCAGCTGGTTTTATAAAAGCATGCAGTGATGCTTCCACCCAAACAGATATTTGTTCTAAATTGACTTTGAGTTTCTTTTTACAAAGGAGAGCAAACTTCAGAATAAAATAAATGGATGGAATGCAACTTACAATGACCTGCATTAATGAGCTTCCCTAATCAGCAATCTTATTTTGTTGCTAGCATTCAACAAATGTAAGTGGTCAAGCTAAATTAGAGCTGTGGCAATTCCTAATTTTCCTATTACCTCTAATTTGAGACAGATTGAAATTACAATCCTTGATTGTGAGCAGATTCTATTTTTAGATTAGGGTTAGAAGAACAGAAAGACTTCGGTCACTCAAATCAGTGAGTGGGATGGCACACAGGTCCGGTGCTGCTACCAGAATAAAAAAGCATACTTGCACACTGATTTTGTAACTGTGTTGTTGGTCACTCTTCTCTGCTTTCTTGCTCTGCTTTCATCTTTTTACCCTTCTTCCTCTGAGGTATAAGTATGCTAGTATTTGTGGATGCCATTTGAATGTTGTATTTTCATTTCTCTGAAAAATAACCTTTTAAAATAAAATGAAGACATGTTACTAATCAAAAACTGTTGCTCCATTGCATAAACCTACCTCTGACCTTGTTTCCATTATCTAAAATCCAACTAATGAACTATTTCTATACATTCGTCCAAACCTAATTATTTTTTCCGTTTTTTCTAAGCACGGAAAATTTTGTTTCGCGAATTAACTTCAGTAATCAATCAACTGCTGTGCGGTGAATCATCAAAACAAAACGACTACATTTAGAATGATGGAGATGATGAAATGTTTTTTTTTTATGTGTACACAAAAAGAAACGGGAAAAAATCTAACTCCCCAGCACCTTGTATTTAGAGCTCTGTTATTTCGTATCTGGAGGAATCTTTTTTGTGATAATTTACAATATTCAGGGAAATTTTCAATGCACGTGACACCATTAGTTTTTTTCTTTTACTTAAGGGATTTATAGCATTCAACGTTGACTGGAATGTTATTGTTTGGGGGTTTTTTCTGGCCCGTTTCCTGCAACTGCACAATCAAGCTCATCTGATCCACCTGTGTGCGGCTGCTCTGCAGCACAATCAGGCTCATGTCTTGCACCTGCTTATCTCTCTTTATATCAAGCCCCCCTGGCAAGCAGACAATGGTTTGTTGGATTTCCCTGACTTGCCCATTACTTTAATCAGATACCATAGTGGCTTCTGCTCTCTGGATAATTCCCTTGTTCTACCCCATGACTCCTGCGTCCATGCGCCTGACCTCAATGCTGCCCAACAACTACCGATTCTCGCCTGACCCATGGATCTGTTTACCTGAGTTAGCTTCCACGGTTCTGTCTCTGTTTCTGTTCCATGACCACAGAGTCCTGCCTAGCTACTGTGCTGGTCAACCAGGCTGTTCTACTTTAATTTATCATGGTCTGTGCTACGGATATGTTTCTATCGGTTTGTAGAAACAACCCTCTCAGAGCAGCCCCGACCCACAGTCATGTCATCACACGACCTCCATGTTCCCACTGCTGATGAGACAAACTTCTGATTTCCCTGTCCTCCTAGAACACTGGAAAATATTAGTGTCTATCCTTTTGAGTTTATTGATACCATCTAGACTCATTTCAGCCGCTGAATGTTTTGAACAGTTTGTCCCTCTTTTGAGGTTCCTGATCCTTTAGATCAACTAAAAATGCTTTTATCAAAAGATGCTGAATTTTATTTATTTATTTATTTGGATGTGGACATAATTTATGTATATCCCTGTTCTCTGTAGTTTGCTGTCAAATTGCCATACATGCAAGTTCAGAAACTTTCTAATTCTGGTACCTTTCCCCATGCATTTATATGTGAATACAGCTACTTTAAAAAGCTGGTTTATGTAATGGATCCGAAAATAGCCAGTCCACTAAAGAAGATAAACTCATACAGCATAGACAAAAACTGCCTTCAAGACACCACCGAGAGTTGGTTAGGCTTTGTGTGAGAATTGAGTCATAAATTATGAACGTGGGCAAGTGAAGGGACACGATAAATCTCTAGAGTTTGGGTACAATTAATGAGTGGGATGGATGTTAGTGGAACTGTCAGTATTTATCTATTTTTTTACATAAAGATTACATTATAATAAATTAACTCTACACTTTGAAAAGGGAAAATAGGGATTATCCATTTGACATTTTTCCTGTTTAAGTAATTCTTCCTGCACCCGCTGACATTTTAAATTGAGCCACCATGGGTTAAGTACCTCTCCTGTAGGAAAAGCCGCATGCTAAAAACAATTATGGGTGACCAAGTAGCTTGGCCTAGTTGGAAATTGATTGACTTGGCCATGTTACACCTGGTTTAATAAAATATCACATACCCATAGCATAGGGAGTTGTATGCATTCCTTTCATTAAGCAGCTCCACAGGAGCAGAACCTTTTCATGCTTGTTTTTTTTTCCGTGTGTGTGTGGTACAAAATTGTGTGGCTGATGAAGTGTTGCCACAGTAGCTCTGAACCAAAGAGACAGAGTGGAGATGATCTTTGCATGACTGATGCAGCTTTCTTGGCTGTGGTGCCATGGAAATGACTGGCCCCTCCCATTCACGTTTCATGCTCCACTACCAAGGAAGCTGCTACTCAACTGAGTATATTGCGTTTAAGGGGGAAAAACAAAAAAACAGCAGCTTTTTCCATGATTATTTTGCTGGTGCTGCAATATAACTTAAAATGTATCCATGTTTGATTGATTTTATTGACCAGGTTAAGTGTAAAAACACTTATCAAAGCATTCACTCTCGGTCAAATGGTCTGTTGAGTTATGCAGACATTACAATGCCTATTAGAAGTGGCCCCCAAATGTTTATGGTTTTATTATTTCTGTTACAAATCAAGATTAACATAATTAGCAAAAAACAACAACTCTTAAAACTAAAAAAAATGGCAATCGAACTATTTGTATAAACATGATTGCAAAAATATTCACTCTCTTTGAAATTCAATTAATTTATTTCAGAAATCGTTTGAAGAAAAAAAAGTTAATGTTTTGCAATGGCCTATTCAAAGCCCGGACCTCGATGTGATATAGAATTTTGTGGCAGAAAAAGGATGTTCACAGCTGATTCCCCTTTAAAAACAAACCTGGAGTTTAAACCGTTCTGCATAAAAAAATTTGCTTTAAATGATTTGCAAAGCAATGAAAACGGTAAAACATGGATGGAGGTGAGTACTTTTAGATGTACTGAATGGATTCTAGACCTTTACTCTGGTAATTTGCATTATCCAGTTTTAATTAGAAATTTAGTTTATTTACATCTAACGACTTTTAACAGAAAATTTTGTGAACGGTCGCATCATGCAGGTTTTATGAATACAAATTAAATGGATAACATAGTTGCATTTATCCACCTTCGAAACTGCCAAATGGAGCCCAACCGTTTATTCATTTGAAAACAAAGCTTGGTATACTGTGGCACAAATGCAGACCTCAAAATGTGATTCTGTCCATTTAAACGGCAGACAAGACACATGCTTTTAATTAGAAAAAGCTATGCTCTCTTCAGACTTCTATAAAAAAAATAAAAAATAAAGCCATGTTTTTCCAGTTACTGCATTTTGATTTGAGTATTTCAATGTTAATACACCTAAAATTGGTGCATTACACTTTTTTATTGTTTGATGATTGTCTAAGACCATCTACAACCATCACCTTGATGGCTGTAGTCATGGACAAGCTGTTTAAAGTCAAATGATAGAGCTTCAACCTGTCATCTGCCACTCACCTCCTCTCTGCTTTAAACATTAAAAGTATTTTAGAACCTTTTATCTGACAGCCTGAAAAAGACATCTAGAATCTAAGTCGTCAGCTGAAAAAAATGGAATGACTTTTTGGCAATTTGATAGGTGGCACCAAACTTGGGTGAAATTTGTGAAGGTATTGTTGTTCTTGGCATCCTCCTCAATCTATTTGTTTATATACAATTATTTGGTATGATTTGAGTAATTACAAGAAATTCCAGTTACTGCATAAAACAGGAACTTGGACAACTTTTTCTTTACACAGTTGCTAAAAAACTTTTTCAAGGAATCTTTTGAGCTAAAATCTAAATCTAAGTCATGACTTTGCTGTTGTTGAAAATTAAAGGCAGACGTTCACCTCCCAGTCTGTTTTGAACTAGGAGCTGGGTGGAAATCCAGAAGTGAAAAATTTTTGTCCTCTGTAACCAAACATTACCGAACATTTCCCTTCGACCAGTCTCTTTCAGAATCCATGCACAGACATGTGACTATATGAGCCAAATGAGACATTAAAAACTTCCATTGAATTGATGGTGCCTAGCACACAGCACATGGTTAGTAAATGAGTCCAGAAAAAAATATATATATGTTGAAAAGAAATGTTCCCATTCTATATTTGTTTAATTTGTCTCCTTGGGAAAATACACAGAAAGCAAATGCAGTGAACATTGAAACTAGTCGAGCTTTTCAGTTTAGCTTGCTGCTTTTCTTAAAGAGAGACAGATGCTAAATTAATACATTATCACCCTCGATGAGACTGGAGTTAAACAAGCCCTATCTCTCAATGCATCCAGTTTTGACCAAGAAACAGTATAAATAAAGCGATGTCCAATTGGAGTACATTTGTAGACTTACAAAGGTACTCTGATAACAAAACTATGGCAAAACAATTTCCTCCGTGATCATTAAAGTCTATCTTATCTTATCCTATCTTTAGTATGTCAATATGGATTTAAATGCTGCTTAAGAACCAGTCTGAAGAGTACACTGGAGAACACACCATTACCAACAGGCAAATCCATGTGCAAACATCAAGCCCAGACTTAAAAGGTTTTTTCCATGCATTAATACCTTTTGAACCTATTTGCATTTTGTTATAATGCAAAAACATATTTCAATATATCCTTGAGAGAATTTTTTGTGATACAACACAATGCGATGCATAACTGTAAAGAAAAATGAAACATGGCATTCGTTTTTCTAGTCCCAGGAACCATTTTTTTCTGCATTTGCTAAAGGAAAAGTTATACTGTGGCGATATGTGATGAGATGTTCAGAGTCTGTTTTCCCACAGATAATGTTCTGCACCCAGGAAGACTGATATTGTTTTAATTAGACGAAGTTTTTCATATGTTTGATGCGTCCTCCACTTGACCTGTGGCAACATTAAACAGGACTTCTTAATGCTTTTTTTTCCCCCCAACAAAATGTAAAACTGTTCTTTCCATACTTACATTTGTACGGTGCAGTTGTGTTCCTTGGTTTTTATGATGTACAATGATGTACAATTTTTTCATTTTCAGTTCTTTTTAGTTTCTGAGAAAGTCCCAACATATTGCACTAACATTTGTGATTGTAATGTAATAAAAATGAAAACCCTAAATGAGCATTGTAGTTTCCCAAACAGCCATTACGGTTGAGCTGTGCATTAAGGTTCGCCTTAGGAGCTACATTTCCAACAACCCTAATTCAGTTTCAAACCATTTACAATTGATTACACATTTAGTTACAGGGACATACGTGGCCAAAACAGATAGCAGCTGTCTCTGGCATGGAGCCAAGACATGCATGGCTGCTTGGTGGTCTCTGAACAGACTAGATTGACAGCATAAACGTAAGAACAACAGAACTGGGAATTTCCTCCCCTCCTAAGTACGTCAACCTGGATCATCCGCACGCCAATCCACACTCGTCCGATGGACAGACGCACACACCTCTTCGTGAACAGAGCACATCTCTCCCTGTCAGATCAGACCAAGGAGGTCAATGGACGTCAAAGTTCCAGAGCAGGAACAGGCAGACGGCTTGTCAATGCTGCTGACAATCAGATGTACCGACCAACACTTCCGGGATCAAGGTTTTTAGTTTTTGTAATAATTCTCTGTACTTAAACATGCCCAACTATGCTCGGTCTAGTTGCACACTTTCTACACACATATGAAAACAACTAATCAGTCACAGTGGTATGTATTTAATTATTGGTTCGAGCTGATGTGTTTATTTGTCACTTCTCTGTATCTCGCAGTAAAATCTGATCTTACAGTCCACATTACCTTTTCTTTTCAGCAGCTTCATTGCCTAGACCTGGCACGTTGAACGTGTCATTACCGCTTCAGTCATAGAAACTGAACAAGGTGAGCAGAGGAAAGATGAAAATATGAGAGGGGCAAGTGTGTAGGATAGGTGAAAAGATAAAATAGAGGTGGGGAATATGGAAGAGTGAATGACGCTTGCCAGTATGGGAATTTATTTAAAAAAACAAGTTGATGAGATAATTCACTGGCCAGCAGATCATTGGACGAGCTGCACTCAAGGGAGCAATGTTGTACCATTAAAAGTGTCACCATGATTTGGAATTAACTGCAAGAGGTAGAATGGGGATTTTGTTCCCTTTGAATTTCTTCCAGGAATCTCATATCTGACTAGATGTTTGCTGTAATGAATCTGTCGGGCTGCAGGAAACATAATTATCATTTAACTTATGGTAAGGTGCTGCTAAGTAAGAACTACATTTCCCATTTCAAGAGGTTGAAAATTAGTAGGAAGAATCAAGAGGCACAGATTTTTCGTGATCTATCTGGTCATTGCATCATCTTGACATCTGAGGGATCTGAATGCCTAATGACACAGGCCAATTAGTATTTATGACTGCAACAAGACGGCTCCCAGAATTTGGGAAGCTTTGACAACTGTCTGGTGAGCTGTTTCCAAAGTAAACAGCATGCATAAAGGAGTTACAATGCCTCTCATGGGTTTTGTGGAACAATCTCTGACTTGTATGTTCACCGGGATTTAATTGCATGAGGTAAATGATGTATTAAATGAGAAGCTTGAGGTAGTCTTCTGTTCTGTTCTCGCACGAGCTTAGTTGTGACCGCACAATGTTTCGAGAACAACGTGCAAGATGGCTTAAAATGGTAAATTGGAAGTTATTAATCATTTAAATCTGCAGTTCATAATGAGAACAGCCTCAGTAAATGCTGGGTTTTTTTTTGCTACGTGACAGTAAACACTCCATGAATTATATCATCATATATATTATTAAAGTGCAAGTAAAAAGTATAGACAAAATTGGATGTTTGGATGTCATAGGTGTCCTCGTGTCTTTTACTTTTTTCCTTCTTGCACAGTGGGTGAGTTTGTTAGGACTGCCTGATTCAAGGATTCAAGGAGACTTTATTGTCATTCAACACATGTGGTACATGAGGTGGAACGAATTTATATACTCACGGTACAGTTCCACCCAAGAGCTAATATTAAAATAGATAAAATAAGTTAAGTTAAAATAAATTAAAATAAATAAAATAGAAGTAAAGTAAGTAAAATAAATAAAATAGGAATATACGCTAGTAAAGTGCGGGTAGAGTAAATAATTATAGTCCGTGCAGTGGTGTGTTCAGGAGGAGTTCAAGAGTCTCACAGCTTCCGGAATGAAGCTGTTTCTCAGACGGGTTGTTCTACACTTGATGTTCCGCAGCCTCCTGCCTGAGGGGAGCGGAAGAAAAAGTGAGTGTGCTGGGTGTGTGGGATCCTTCCTGATGCATGTGGCCCTCTTCCTGCATCTGGAGGTGTAGATGTCTGTGGTGCTGGGGAGGCTGACTCCAACAATCCTCTGTGCGATCTTCATCACCCTCTGCAGAGCTTTCCTGTCTGCAGCAGAGCAGCTTCCATGCCACACGTTGATGCTGGAGCACAAGACACTCTCCACCACACATCTGTAGAAGGAGGTGAGGACTGAGCTCCACAGTGGGTGAGTTTGTTAGGACTGCCTGATCAAGTTAGATTTACTACTTCTATTTCTTGATGAATTCAACTGAAGTCCAGGGGATGCTATGTTAAATTAGGTCAGTCACTTTAAATGACGAATAATTATGCAATTACTTTTTTAATGTTTTCATCTTATTGTGAATTTCCTAATTTAGAAATCAGTTTTCACATTAATTTGGAGAGTTGTTCTTAAACTACGCCTACTTTTGTTAATTGTGACTTGCACAATAAAAGTGTAAACCACTCAAGTACACTTTTTATGGGCACAATATTTCTGAACAAGTGCATTTTGGACTGGTATTTTCTGTTCTAGAACTTAACAAATGTAACTAAAATATAACTGTTTTTGCTGCATTTCAGCAATATCCTTGTGTTCATTGCAGCCTGATGCTCACATGGACATTGTCACATTGTCACTGGCAATAATTAACCATGTTCAAAGTTTTAATACAAGTTGAGATTCCTAGCAATTTACAGTAAATGGCATGTTATTATGTGGAGAATTAAAATTAGTAGCCTGTCTTTGGTGCATTTTAAAGAAGATTATAGGGACCCCTTATGCATCCAGGTTAAAGAGTTAATACTTTTTAAAGTAATAAATAAATATAACACATTTATTTGGAGATTTGATGGTACAGTATGACTTACATTATGTTAAAAATATTAAGGATATGTAGCAGAATTATTTGTTTAAACTACAATTAAATTTTCAGTTGCATTTACTTAACATTTGAATTATATCTATCAATTTTCTGAGTGGTTTGAACTTAGTATTACTATTCCATAGACTTAAAATTGTAATTATATCAACTCAATTTTATATTTCATTGTACTTAATGTAGTTGTTTAGATCTGCTATTTTTATTGTATTACATTTACTTTATTCATGATGTAAATCTATCATGATCTCACAGCTTTCAAATTTACTCAATATTTTAAGTGTAAATGTTACACAGATTAAATTGAGTAGAGCATAGATAAAGTTTTTAGAATGTAGGATGATAATTTATCCTTCAATTTGATGAAATTCAGAATGGGAACCTGAAGCCCTCCACAATTGTGTGAGTCGGATGAATGTTTCCGGTTTAGTTTCCCTACTGACAGCAGGACACGTCATTAAATGCTAAGAAATTCAACCACAGATGTTCACAAGCTAAATATTTCTATAAATTTTTATTTATACAAAGACATTTTCACATTGTATTCAGATGGTAAATCACATATATGATTTCAAATGTCTGGTCCCATAGAATAGAAAAAATGTTTCAACCTTTCTATATGAGTAAAAACAAATTATTTTATCATTTTATATGTAAAATGAGGGCTCTTTTTTTCTAACAACACCAAACAGCAATATTATTATTATCCAAATCCTCCATGTAAAAAATATTGAAAGGCTTTTTTTTCTAATATTTGTTTTTTGTCATATAAAACATGCAAACCTAAGGTAATTTTCTGCTCACTGTTATGAGTACATGATCAAATATATACCAAGTTTATAATTGGGGAATAATTGTGGGTGGTGTGTATCTTTGGGGTTCTTATCTAGACAAATTAACATTTTAATCTTCTATTACAACAATGTCATTGGATGAGACGATGGCCGTCCCGAGCTGATTCCTTACATTATTATAAAATGATTTTGACTCTGGTGTAGAATTACCTGCAGTGTTATAAATGTAGCCAGTAAAAATGCTCCTACAGTTATTTCCAACCATTACAAGTTTCAATATTTCTCATCAAGCATACACAAGTGTTTTGAAGTCAATATTCAGCAAGCTTTCTAAATGTTCTCAAATTGTGAGCTCTGAATCCAGACAAAGTGTCTAAAAGTGTTTTTGATCATTTGGTGCTTAGGCCACCCCCCCTTTCATGAGCATGAGTTTGTATTGGCAGTTTTCACAACAGTAATTCCTGTTGGAAGTGCTGCTGCTAAATGACACTAAGCAGTATTTAGTCATTGCTTTGAGGAGTCTATATAAACATCATCATTTCAGCAGTGTTTATAAAATTCTTAGTGCTATTAAGACATCTGTTTGCTTGGGAACTGAGTTAAAAAGACTGATTTGTGCAGTTAAACAGTTTACTTGCACTGAGATGAACAGAAGGACGTTCAAATATTTACTAGACGGGAGTTTTTAAGTGGTGTAATGAAGGGGCTTCAAGCTGGTCCTTTGGATGAGGAAAACCTCCGCACACTGGCATCTTTAGAAATTCTCTGATGACTGATGCCAGGTGAAGACGACTCACAAGTAGTGAATACAGGACTTGAACTGATGGCTGCAGAACAGCCCCCAGATGAATACGGGAAAAACCAAGAGGCTGGTGGATTTCTGCAGGCACAGACCAAACATACTGATACCGGGAACTAACATTGACATACTTTACTTGAGTAAGTACTTGGGTTTTCATCTGAACAATAAACTAGACTTTAGCCACAACACTGATGCTCTTTACAGAGAGGGTCAGAACAAACCCAGCCTGCTAAGGAGACAGTGGTCGATCCTAAAGACAAAAGACGACATACAAGGTCTCCCTTTCTGTCAAGCATTCTTTATTAGGAAGTGGATTAAATAACCCAGATAGAAATATCCTATAATGAGGCACAATATGTTGTGTTGCAATGATTGGTATCATGCTGTGGTAAAGTTATAATAAAATAGCAAGAGATACTTATATAAGGATTTGGGGCAATAAGCATGTATCTGGATAAAATCAAGACACATGTTATAGTGTACCAGGTGTTGAATAAATATGTTCATGTGGTGTGTAGATAGCGGTGGGGAGTGTATGTGATAGAACACAAGATAATCATGTGATAGAACAACAAGGGCATAACCTGTTTTTCCCTCGGGTGTGGTGAAATGTGTTAAGACCAGATAAGAAACGTGTACCTATCATATGTGATGAAATGCAAAGGGGTGGAGACTTGATTCTAAAT
>JAVLVB010000106.1:760643-812537 GCA_032876305.1 Orestias chungarensis | reverse complement strand
ACTAAGCACAACCAGGATGCCTCTGTCCATGGAATAATGTCTAAATTTAACTCGTGCAAATGCAACCTGGTCCCGAACACCGATTCCACAGCTGCCAGAAACACAGATTTAGAAATATGTGCTCCGTGTGAATTCACGACAAGTAGCCGCTTTGGCATGAGCCTCCTCCTTCTGTCTCTCTTCTCTGTATTCCATTTAAATGTAGCCAAGAAGCAAGTAATTTGGACTTTTTACACATTTACCTATTATGAAGCACAATGCTGATAGACGTCCGCATGGTTTTATATAAGGACTACAAGAAAATGGGAATTAAACTTGCCGACATGTGTTCTGTCCACAGGGGGCAGTATGCTCCACATTTAGGCTCCATTAATGTTTGGCTCATAATCAGGCAAGTAATGCATCGCCTTAATTTTATCTGTAATAATCAAAATATGTTTACATCACTGCCAGGCTAGTTAATACCTTTAGTGTAGATTATCTTTATAGACATAATAGTGGACTTCACGGAGGAGTTTGAATCAGGGTAAGTCCCAAAGATGTCCTTAGGAAAACGTTTGGAAATGCTGTAATAACAAAAACAGAAAACTAATCAAATCTAATCAATCACTATCATGCGGGAACACAGGACAAAACACAGACACAGAGTCCAGGACTCCCACTGGAAGTTGTACAGAAGACAGCAGAGATGTTACACGTTGTTAAAACCTTGGTCAGAATTCAGCAAGGGCTTACAGCAGCACCAATCAATGATGTCAAAGCCATACAAATAACCCAACTAAACCAAATAGGATTATGTTGAACAGACCAAGAAAGTCTATGAGACGCAGAAAAAAAGTTATTTAAAAAGTGAAAGGTGGGCGTCTACAATTTTCTAAATGAGAATAAAGTATTTTTAAAAGGATGAATACATCTCTAAAAGATGTTACCAGTTCATGCAGAGGTGTCTAACTGCCTCGTGCTCAGAGGACCCGTAAGGACATTGAACAGCTAAAGACAAAATCCAATAACCAATGCTTCACTCACAGTGTTGGTGACAATTACAGTCATTAGCCAAACATTACAAAGACATACATTTACATTCCCTCCTACTATTTTACAACAATCAATATTTAATTAAAGTTATATACTTAAAACTTTACCGCCACTTCCCCCAAAACTGTAATAGTCATATGTTCTGCAACACCATAGTTTCAAACCTCCCGTACCCAACTGTGTTCTGAACTAGATAGTTTTAAGATTAATAGATATTATTTCAAACCCAGTTCGAAACTTTAGAAAAATTTACTTTATAAAATCATAAAAATATGAAGATTTTCTTGTTCTCCTACGAACTCAACACTATGAATCATCTCATGGTTTTATCTGGTTTACATTCTGAGGAGGCTCCTTAGACTCCACAGTCCCCAGAGTCAGATTTAGAAATCTTGTTCGACAGCACAGCAGATGAAATGTCCCAATTATTAACCCCACTTTGAAAACATCAAATTTGGATTCCAGTCCCAAATATCCCAATATTATCCTTATAAAATGGCAGAACTTGACACTCAGAATTGACTCCCCCAAATTAAAACGTGACTATATGACACAAAGGCTAAACCAGCCAACTCCTCAAACAAGTCCAATTACAGGAACTCAAAGTTAAGCAACAGAACTCATTTATAAACACAGTCTGAGCAAAATAGAACAAATTGCTTCTCCCCTTATAAGCATAATACCAGGACCTCGAATTCTCGAAATTTACAAAGAACACCCATGTTGTAAACTTGACAAGTAGCTGTCGAACTTACAGAGTTAATGTCCTTATAGTTTCTTAGAAGCTAAAAGGATTTCCCACATTCACCAATCCAGCAAGAAACCCGGTGATGAAATACAGTCCAATGTAATTTTCTTGTAACATCTTAGTGATCTAAAATGGTCAGACTGTATAAGCCTACCCACGACTACCTCCAGTCTTCCCACTGCACTGGTAATTTCAGCAAACATCGACATCAAAAAATCTGCCCCTTTTGTCATCGCTCTGAAGTGCTCTAAGTTGATTTTTTGTTAGTAAAGAAGTAAACGGCAGACAAGCCAAAAACAGTGAAGCTCTGTAGAAAAAATATACATCTGGGTGAAAATTGATCTCATGCTGAATGGGGAGGGAAGAAAAGCTCCAAAAATATACTCATTTTCAAGATCCGGACATAAAACAGTGTCAAAGACATGTTGTTCCAAATCCAGCGTTGCGCAGTTTTACGCACATCTGGCGCGGTTGCGACGCGGATCCCCTGAATTTTCCCTTCTTAAAAAACAAACCAACGAACATATAGATTCAAGAACAACATTGATGTTTTATTCTTTGGTAAAACAGATACTACAGTCTGTACGCGTCTGTTTGAATCAATGACACTTCGGAATAACAATAATAAACGTTGATCTTAATAAAAAACACAAGTGTATCTGGATCTGAGTCAGTTTTTGTCTATTATACATGACTGGATCGTGGTTTTATCACAAGGCTGACATAAAAAAAATTATTCAAAATCAACAGGGTCCATTACAAATTTATACTTTACTGAAAAAAATTGATATGATTTTCTTTTTTTCTGCTACAAAGCGACGTGGAGGCGCATGTACCCAAAGCGCATCAGGAGCGCACATTAAAATGAAAATGAAATAAGCAACAAACTCATTTTTTAAAAGAGCTTGAAGCAAATTTGTTGAGAATGTCCGGACGAATTCCTGTTTAGCCTGCTTCAATCAATTAGTATCGGGGATTGCGCGCAGATTTGGCGCAAGGAGATCGTTTTCCATTGGGAGAACATTACAGAGGTTCACTAAAATGCACCGCATTCATCATTGGAGTCTTATTGCTTTCCCGAAGAAGCAGCTGTGGAGCACTAAGGAGTGTTTTCACTGACTTCACCCCGCATAACAAACGAACAGTGACGGGTTATTGTACATTGGCGCATCTTTATGTATATATTGATTAGTTCCAAACCTTAAAAGAAATGAACAACTTTCCGACGCACTGCAAGATTTCTTTACGTTTACAGCTGTTCGCTTAAACATTGTTACCATGGATGCCAATTAAACCATACATGAAATGTGGAGGTCAAAGAAAAAAGAATTCAGCATTTAAATAAACTAATTTAAAAAAGTCTGAACGTAATAACTGGGACCGCGATCCTCTGTATCTGCCAAGAAGAAGCGCTCGGTTTGGAGCTTCTAGATGAACCTGCTGCTGAGCCACAGTGACCAGATGTGCCAAGATGCGCGACGGCTGTTGCGCATCAGTGACAAGGAGCGGATCGAAGCTTACCCGCGTAAAAGCTGTCCCGGCTGCGTCTTCTGGGTCGCTTCATGCCACCCTGGCTGCATGTCTGAGGACATGCTTGTGCAGACGTGGTTCTGGAGGAGAGACGCGCGTCAGCTGCACAGGAGAAAGGGGCAGAGAGAGACAGAGAGAGAGAGAGCCTGAGGGGGAAAAAAGAGAGAGGGAGATGAGAGAAGTGAGCAGATTGCGATGCGATGAGTCGTTTATTGTCTTTTATATTCCTAGGAACCAGTGACGGCACGTCCCTATAACACACACGGCTCCACAGGAAAACTGAAGTCAAACTCAGAAGAGTAAAACTACATCGCGTTTTAAACTGAAAATCATCTTTCTTATAGTCATAGACGTGCTTTAAAAAACAAAACAAAACTTACACTTACGCGTGTAATCAATGTTTTCCTCTCGGCTGATTTAAATCATTGAATCTAATTAATCATGTTGATGTAAACGTCAATTAAAAATCCCCCCTTTTTCTCCATCCTTTCTTTTTACATTTTATTTAACTCTTCAAATCAAAATTACAAACGGAAAAATAATCGGAATGTTTTACTGACATCTACTGGGGGAGACTTATCTTCTCCCAATGTAAACTGTGTTTTTCTGTGCATTCACCTTCAAACAGTAGATAGATAGATAGACAGACAGACAGACAGACAGACAGATAGACAGACAGACAGACAGACAGACAGACAGACAGACAGACAGACAGACAGATAGATCACTGTTTCAGCAAACATAAGTATCTTCTTCCCTATTTTGTGAGATTAGGTAGTCACCCATGTTTTACGATGTTTTACAATTCTGCAAAATTCTTTCCTTCTCAACATTAAAAATCTGTAATATTTATAAAATATTCCCGTCTGGGTACTATTTTTAATAATGATTTTTTTTATGATGTATTCTAAATCTATGTTGGTGCTACTGTGACAGAAATAATTGTATTTTAATTTCACAAAAAGATACATTTCATTAAGCTTTATTGCCCAGTTGGAGTCAGTTTCAAACAACTCTCTCAGTAGGAGCTCATCTGAGAAACATTTCTTTTATTCTAATGAATGTACTTATGAAATAAATAAACATTTACATTGTATTGTATGTAAATTATATACATTTAAAGTAGCAAGTCTGCTACTCTACTTTTTTTTTTAAACAATTTTTGTGTGGCAAAATCTGAGACATCAGTCTTGTGAAATGAAGACAGCTTGGATGTCAAATACAAATATGAAAAATTAAGAAGATGTACAAAGTACAGGTTGTTCTCATCCTGTCACAGTTGTTTGACGCACGCTGACGTGCTGTCGCAGTTCCAGAACAGCTCCAATAAGGTTGATGCCGAATGTTATACAGACAACAAAAAGACTTGTCCGCTCTCATTTCGAAGAGCCAAAAAAAAACGAGCTGGATCACAGCAAATTCACCCACAGCATTGCATACACAATACATCCGCAGCACATGACTCACTGGTGAGGTTCACAAAATGTTTATAACTCATATAAGTGTGTGTGTGTGTGTGTGTCTGTGGTCTCACTGATAACAGTCGCCTAAATGGCCATGGATGGATCATGTGTTGCGAACGCACCTGTGTTATGCTGATGAACAGGAGGGCCTCAAAGGCCGGCTTGAGTGCACTGCAATTAGTTGCAGAAAATCACAGTTTTAATGGACTCTGTTTTTGCTAAATTAGGGGAGACAGTGGACAAAGAGTCATCTTGTGCACTATCATGCAAATGAGAAATACATCGGAAATGTGCATATGTAAAAATCAAGGGCTAATGTACTTTTCTTTTATGGCATCAGAAATGTTGGGGGACTGTTGTTTCATCTGATGAGATGAAACCCATCATGTAGTCGAACGCTGGTGCACGTTTTGTTTTGCTAGAGCCCGCAACTTACATAATTGTATTAAATCTTTTAATGTATAAAACAATATCTTTTTCAGGTACATAACGCAGGAAAAAGAAAGTTAAACATTAGTCTTTTTGGTTTTGTCTGTTTTATCTTTTTCTTTTTGATTTAAAGCATAGAGCTACAGTTTTATTAACCATCTGAAGCTTTAATAGAAGTTTTTGGGTTAATTTATCTTAGATTCTATGTAACGAAGATGACTGTGTCCAAAGCAGAAAACGGAACACTTGTTTTGTTCAATTAGTTGTTACTTAGTAACAATGGTAATAATTATATAACTGCTTATTTGCTACTTTAAAAAGATAAAAAATCTTTGTCTGACTGTGGGGTTATAAGCTGACAGGCAAACAGATATGCTCCTTGCACATGCTGATCAACTGAGAGATGGTTTGAACTTCCTCCTTCTCTCTACGCACTTTTTGGCAGCTCTGCATTCCTAAATGACTCTGTCATTTGCGGGGGGGGGGGGAAATGAGGCCATGATATACACTGGACTTTGTAACATTGGTTAAAAAAGTACCAGATAACCTTAAAAAATATACGTGGCAGTCTTAACACTCACAGCATCCCCCCCGAACTCTCTTGGGAACCTTCCAGGGTTCAAAGGATGCAGGGCAAGCAGTGATACTCTTTAACTACCTGTAGAAGAGGTATATTCATTTCATTGTCACCTAAATTTAAAAAAGAGTCATAAAGACCCTAAAATAGGGCTGATCGATCTATCGTCTTCAACCGAAAATCGCGATCTCAGACAACACGATTTTGGGCTTGTCAAAGCTGTGGTTCTTCTTGGTGCTCCAATTGTTTTTTTTTCAATAATAATAATAATAATTTCGTCAATAATTTCACATGTGTGCCCAATGCCGTTGTAGAAAGGCTCTGTGTCAGCTACCAATCAGAAAGCTGCACCAGGTCTCTCCACTCCAATCAGTTTGTAGCTGGTCATTCAAGGAATCAAGGAATCAAGGAATTTTATTTGTCATCACATCACATGTGGTACATGAGGTGGGACGAAATTCTAATCCCCCGGTCCAGTTTACACCCTGATAGCAATTTTAAAAACTATAATAAATTATAAGACCTATGCGAGAATAGGATTTGAACACAGAATCTACAATATGGGACTTCGGACATAGCAGCAATGAAAATTCGGAGTGCAAATAGTATAATAAAATATAAAGAACTATACGACAAATAGGATTTAACTGCACAGAATCTACAATATGGACACAGAATCTACAATATGGGACTTCGGACATAGCAGCAGTGAAAATTCGGAGTGCAAGTGACATATTAATTGACATTTTAAAGTGACATTTTTAAAGTGTGATATTAAAGTGAACAGTGCCGGTTAAATGCAAAAGTGTTTTTCATTTCTAACTGTCCTTGCGTGTGTTCAATTTCAAACATGTCCGAAGCGGGAGCAGAAACGGAGCCGATGAAATTAATATCAAGAGAAAACAGCAGTTTTCTGTCAGGGCTGTACAGTGTGACATATACAGTATGTCGCTCGTGCTATGAAAAAAAAAACTGTCTGTGCAATAAAGTATTTGTCAGGTTTTGCGATAACGACTGAGGTGGAATTGTGTGAGAAAGGTGATTTATTTTAAAATGAATAATGAACAGAACATAAACCGGAACAATGGCAATGCGGAACGGACCTGGGATGCCCGGGATATAAACAAACGCAAGGTAAACGAACGGATGATGAAAACGGAAGCACGGAAACTATGGAACGTGAAAAGACAATACAATAAACATAAATGAGCAAGCTAATGAACTAATTATAAACTAATGAACAATAAGTGACGTGAGGTAACTGGAAGAACGAAGAAGCAAACAACTACAGAAACAAGCAACAAAGGGGCGCGAGGAGAAACTGAGGCTACAAAGAAACAAACCATAAAAGAATGAACCAGGACGGGATCAGAGGAGAAAGATGATGGAGAGAGAACCAGCACAGAGAACCAGCGAGCACGAGGGGAAGGCTTACTAGGAGACAGAGAGGACCTGGCAGGAGATGGTGCTCAGAGATGACTAGGAGAACAGGTAAGTCAATGAGTGAATGTGGCCTAAGTATTGAGGAACCGGGGGTGGAGAGGTGGAGAAGATGATTAGATTATTGAGAACAGATGTCAATGATGATGAGAAAACAGATGACGGAACACACACACACACGTATACACACACAGGGAGAAAGAGAGGATGGAGGAAAGAACTAGAGAACACAAAACAAAAACAAATACTCAACCAAACTAGAAAGTAACCTAAAGAAAACAATAACTAGTAATATAATTAATAATAAAAACAAGACTACTATAAAGAAGAGAACCAAACCAAAAAACACAGATCATGACAGTATTTTTTTTCAAGCAGCATTTGTGGTACATAGTGGTTGTAGTCCAGCGGTGCCCAATACGTCGATCGATCGCGAGAGGAGTGCACGTATAAAAGGAAGTAGATGGTCGCATCCTTCCTTAGGTTTGTCTTTTGATTCGCATGCCGGGCAGCAAACTGATGCTCACGCATGCGCACTCTATGTCAGCTTTGCATTAGCGGCCTTAGAAGACATATGATTACTCAAACAAGAACTGTGAGATGGTTTATGTTCGCAACGCTCAAGATGGAAAACCCATGAACTAGCTAGGCAGATGAGACACATGCATGCATATGGTTGAAGTTGTTGAAAAAAAGACAAATTTTGGGAATGCTAATGGTTAGTAGCACAGAAGGCCGCTCAGTGGAAGAATTTGACCCCAGTCAGAGAGCGGTAAAATGGTTGTCAGCTTCTAAACGGACCCGGAGACCACCTTTATAAACAGTGGCCAACAGAGTTGCTGGAAGTGTTACATCACATACAAACATATGTATGCTTGTATTATATGCATACAAACTAAAATGTTGCACATATATTTCTCTAAAACTCATACAGCATACACACTGTAAAATCGAAACCGCAATTTAATTTTTTTTCTTAAAATCGTTCAGCCCTACCTTAACAGTACACAAAGCACCTTTTTTTTCATAAGCTTTACTCCCTCTTCATTTAAAAAAGGAAGCATTTTTGTTTTGAAAGTTGTGTCATGTATGCCAGATAACAGATAGGAGTGAATATCCAACATAAAGGAGAGCTTGTGTTGTTTTGGATTTGTCAAGTGCCATATTCTTTTAATCCTTTCAGGATAAGTGTAACAAAAGCTTTAACGGTAAAGAAAGGACCTAGTAGGAGTGGAAATAAAATAAACACAAATATAGATTCCAAACTGCTGTCACATGGCAATTTTTGTGCTCGCACATCTGCACAATGAAATGACAATGTCCTCCATTTTTCTCTATCTTAATCATCATTTATTACTCTTAGAAATGCCATTTTGTTTTCATCCTTGGATATAAAATCTTCGGTCTAACCCCTATTGTGTGTTTCCTGTTGTATGAGTGAAGGGATTGTTGTATATGCGTCAGCCATTTTGAAGAATGGCGACCTGCCCGTCACCCGTTTGTCTATGATTTGCTGAGCTTTTTAATGTTTGCATTTGGCAGACCCATTAGCATGGGAAATGTACCACTCCATCAAGATCCGACACCCCAGACACGCCCAGGAATCCCTAAATATTGTTGATTGCACTTTTTCCCCTCTTTTTTTTCCCCTCTTCCCCTTCGAAACTACTTTAGTCTACTTTTGCACACTACTCATGTTTGTAATACATAACAGTGCATATATTTGAAATGTGTCATTCATTCCTAACATGAGGAATCACTTGCAACCCCCCTTTCCTTGACAGGTTTTATTTATTTTCATTGTTTGATGGAAGCACTGCTGCTTTGGTTGAATAACACAGAAGCTTTAGACTGGAATGTTAGTCAGTTACTTTGTATTCAGGGAAAACCAGCTGCATGGTAGCAATATACTGTTAAAATAAAATAAATAAAAATTAAAATTCATGTGATTAAAAGAAACTGTATTGATATGTTTTGTGTTTTTCATTTTTTAACCAAGGATGGTTTAAAAACAAATTTTGGCCTGCATAGCACTTTTTAATGAAATAAAACATTCAAAGAATGTGCTGTGGAAAAAATGGGAGGGTGCAGACCCCTAATTTAGATGCTTTTTATAGTAGCGTTGGTTACTTTACATCTTTTAAAATCCATGCGGGTTTGCAACCTTCCGATAATATTGAGACTCTAATAATTTTGCCAATAGGAAGTGGCTTAAGCTTCAGATTGATTGGAAAACATTGAACAGATTCAAGTCTTTGCTAAGTACCTAAGTGGGAGGCAACCGATGTTCTCTTCATCTTCAACAACACATAATATCATATACAACTTGAAAATCAGAGGGGACTAGTTTATTAGTTTATTTGATATAAAAGGTGCCAGACAAGCTTTTTTTATTGAAAAGTTAGGCCTTCAACATTAGTTTTGTTGGTTTTCTTAACCAATACTATATTGGCTTAAGGTTGGCTTTTGAAGATTTTTATAAAAGTATTACAATAGCTGAGAGAACCCCGAGCGATGCTGCATTAGTAAATGTTTCGAAACCTAAAATATTTTTTTCTCCTGACTCTCTTCTTCTAGTATAAATCTATTTATGTGGAAGCAAACAATATATGTCAGTAAATATGGTGATTTAAAAAAAACAAAAAAGATTTGTTTAATTATGATCCATATTCGTGTGTTTTTTTGTGTGTCTTTTTTTCTGCTCAGATCTGGCCTTTTGTTGGTCAGTCTATTTATTATCCTTGTATTTATCCTTAAAGGTAGTTTGTCCTTTTTGGTTTCTATCTGCTGACCTTTCATTCCTCTCCTTCTTAACTGTTCCTCCTTCTCAAATCTTCCTCTGCCTCTCTTTCCAGCTGCATTCACTAACCCATTATTTGTATAGAAACTGTAGTTTGCTTTCTGTAGTTTATTTAGCAGAAATGTTAAAAGTTGGAAAAAGTGAGAAGTTTTTTGTTTTTTTTTACAGAGGCAAAGATTTGTCAAATGTGTGTTAAAGCCAAAATATACATATTTTTTGCATTAACTACAAAAGTCATGTTGAAACTCTTAATAAATTATATCTACTAAATTGTGTGTGGTGGAAAAACAAATGATGACTTAACAATGCAGTGAGATTACTTTGATATTGAATTGTTGTGCTTATCAATAAATGTAGATCGCATTGTGGTGATGGAGAGAGAGTTTCATGGATTTCCCTAAAGCGGCAAGTCCATGACCGTTTTCCTCAACAATCACACCATTTCCTTTTGAGTCAAATAACGTAAATAAAGCGAGTAGCAAATTCACAATAATTACATCTCCTAACAGTAGTTTTTACCTATATGTAAAAGTAATAAACCTACAACTACACCCCTGGCCACTTTTTATGGTCATTAAAACAGATTTATTTTTCCACTATTGATTAGGATGGGATTGTCTAATTTTCTTCTTTTTTAAGATCACTTTTTTTCTCTGTATATAAAGAGAGTAGCTAAGAGAGTGAAGTGGCTTATCTAAAATGCCTAGGGTTAATTGCCCTTAATCCAGGGTCTGCTTTTGAATGTTTCCACGTCTCCAAATTAGTTCATTAGCAATTCTTTGCAATTCTTTTATAGTGTCTTAATTGAGGGTAATCAAGTGAAGTGATGGTATTAGTGGATTGGTGGACAAAGCATCAAAACCTTTGCATGGGGTGTAGCATACATGAATATGTCATTAATGGTGACACTGAAGAAAAAAGAAAAACCCGACAACATCTCTTTGTGCAAAGGCTTTAGATGGGCACCACACATTTGCCTGAAACGTTTTTTTGTTTGTTATTTAGATAAGTGGGATAATTGCAGTGAAGATGAGTGCGGTACTAGAGTTCAGATGTGCAGCTAAGCTGTGTAAAAACTGTGCAGACCAGCAAGATTTGGCTCTCGGTGGCACGCCTCAGAGACCCAAATGTTTCTGCTGGTGAAACGACTTTGGTAACAGAGAAACCAGCATCGGCTTAGGAGCAAATTAAATGCAAAATCCTAAAAGTACAGTAGTAGTGTTTTTGTATGATAAAGAGGACATCACTTTTCTATTGGTTAATATTGATTACAAAGCATAGTTCAATTAATTAAATGCCTTTGGTGGTCAAGTTTTTTTTTTTTTTTACTAACCTAAATGAAGCAGAACTGCGGCTAAAACTTTGTCACATTCATAACCTCTGTTATTCATCCTTGCTAGACAAATTGCCTTCACCGTAGCGGTGACCACTCTCAACAGGAACAAAATTAACATCAATTACGGGCACTGATGCTTAAAGTACGCGGCACTTTGATCTGTAACCTTTGAGCTCAAAAGACGGCTCCGTGCGAATGGACGTGGTCAGTCATCCAACACTTGGAACTCATCCAGCCGTCTCGTTGCTTTTTACAACAAAGAGCAGAAAAGACAACGGGATGCACTTGTCTTAGCAGAACAGGCTGTTGGTTTGGCTCCAGTCCAGGTCTGCACTGCTGAAGATACTTGGTTCCTTTTTCCCAGCGCGTCCACTTGTGACTGTAAGGAACCGACCATGAGAGGACCTTGTATTTTGTTTATACTGACAAATTTGTAGCCTCTAAGTACCTAAAAGATGAGCTCAGGGCAGCAGTGACTCATCAAGACAATTGCTTTGATTAGAAAAATGCACCATAAGAGGCGATTTGGCCTTTAGTTACTTGAAGCAAAGGTGAAAATACTTATATTAAAGATTATACATATTATACATAATTTCTATCCAGGCGGGTGCTGTGAAATAATAGTAAAACATTCCCTGAGAGCAGACAGATGATATTTAAATTATAAACATAGTTTATTCTCTAAGCATTGTTCATCCTATCCCCTTTAGTGTTTTACTAACTTACATTTTTGTTCTCGGCTCATCTGAAAAGGAGTGGTGGAAAAATAAAGTCTAGCTGTTTGATCATGAAAGGAATCTTCTCTTGTTATAATTTAGAACATGATAGGAGTTTCAACCCTGTGGTCCTGTGCTGTGAAGTCACAATAGAAAAAGTTTCAAGGTTATACACCATACGCAATAGTTTTTATTCATAAAATCTGGGAATGCAGCATCCTATAAGAACTTTTGTGCCTTTTAGAAGGAAATTATAATTATACTATATTTAGTTTTAATCAGGAATGGCAGAACATACCTACCTGCTTGTGAACAAACATTTGAAAATACTTTTTATCAGTTATATTCCAAACTAACATGTAGATGGTTGTTTACACACATGCCATGGTAGTGTGTGCGGTTCTATTTCCTGAAAGGTGCTGCTATGCAGAAAACTGGTTTAGAATCAATAGTCACTCCCTTTTTGGCCAGGGATTCAGAAAAAAAACACAAGCTTTGCTTGATGCAATTCTGAAATTAAGGGTAGCTTTCATAAAGTTAGCACCCAGACCATCAATGTGTGTTGAAATGAATGTGAAAAGTTTTTTTTCATATCTTTTTTATCTTGGGGGAACTAGATTTTACATCTGCTTAAATTTAAGTACAGGTATATATACCGTTTAAAAAAATAAATATTTTCTAAAGTGAGCAAGTCATTATTTTGAAATGATTTGAGCTTTTCATCAGGATAAAAATCACAAATCCCATATTATGTAAACTCAGGCGGACAGAATACAGATTCTGATTTAGATTAAGGATTTGACATTAACACATGGATATACCTTGATTCAAACTACTCTCTTGAGTGCATGTTCTTGGTAATCGTGAAGGTCATGCTCGAACACAGCCAAGGACAATTCAGCTGTTCTTCCAGGAATGACAAAACATCAACATTATCCATTCTCCTATCAACTCTAACAAGTTTTTTTGTCACTAACAAATAAAAGCATCCATTATAATCAATACTATTCATATAAATGTAGACCAAAAAGTTGCCTTTTGGTCCTAACTGACCAGAACATGTGCTTGTTGGATTACTTTCTACTTTTTTGGTAATTTGTAGGTCAGCAGAGAGGGACACATAGAAGACCAGCATGCAATGGGGTTAGCCTAAGTTTAAAGATAGACCTCCTCTTTGCCTCATTTGTTTTTGGTGTCCCGTGTTACTTTTGGCCAACACTTAACAGGGTTTTTAGTTGCTCCCCCTTCTTTTTAAAATAAAAGCTAGATTAGTGTTAAGATTTTCTGTCAACAGATTTTGTACCTAAGCACCCAAAATCTTTGTCTCCTCCAGAGTTACTGCATCATCTGGCTGCTTCTCTACTTGACAATTGATGAAAATAGCCTTACAGAGCATCTTTTAGTTTTTACGGAAATAATAATAATAATAATAATAATAATAATAAAATAACAGTTACTTCTGAAGGCAGATCATTGTACCTTATTTGGTTGTGGCAGAGTAATTGGGGGCTGATTACAAATACAAAGCATATATTTCAAACTTTTATAAAAAAAAAAGAAAAACATAATTTGACAAACTAACCTAAAGTTGCAGAATGTAGGAAAGTTGTATGGAAAATTCTAATAAATATGTATTCCTATTTTGGGGGCTTTGTATGATCACTAATTTATTAAACTGAAACAAAATAATAATGATCACAATGAGTTTAACTGAGCTTCTTATATTCCTTCTACCCACAAATTTAACATAACTTTAAATTGAATAACGTTTGAGTAATCTGAAGGACGCAATCCAATTTACATTTTTAACCAGCATTACTACAAAATGGAGACTGCTTTACAGAAAAGTGAGATTTTCAGCTTATCCATTCAGTGCCATTTATTTAAACCAAACCCCTGCCTGATAAAATGTCCTTGTGAGATGTTTGAGGGTATGAAAAGAGTGCTTATGCATGCTTGTGCACATATGCCAACCAGGTTTTTGTGAACCAAGCCTAAATCTCAAATACATATAGGATTTACACATCATTTCCCTTAACTTTGTCCTGCTTACTTAAAACTACCATAAGAAGGTAATTATTTGCCTTACTCTCATGGCGGAAATGTTGCTGTGTCCACCTCATTGACGAGTGGCCCAAAAAAAAAAGCTCTCACTGATGCCTGAGTTTTGTATTGTGTACATAAATTCCTCGCTTCCCTGCGACTTTTGGCAGGTACAGTGAGCTGCAAGTCAGAACACAAGTGGAAAATGTCCCAGCAAAAGTCGATACCCTACCCACACGTAACATTCCAGCTAACAGGCTGAGCGGTTAGTGCTCCGTTTGTGCTGGTTTGTGCCGTTAAAGTTTTCATTTCTGCTGTTTTCATTTCCGAGACTTTAAAGATAGTTTTTTTATAAAGTCATTCAACGGTCACCATCACCCCCACTTGCCCAAAAACAAACCAGAGAGATCTACTTTTTGAGTGCTTAGTTTGTGCCTCATATATTAAGATATACTTTTTTTTCAGGCCATCACTGGGGACATAAATTGATTACATTTATGATCTGCACTGGACATCAACACCTCAAAACAATCACTAATCAATTTCATATTTTCTTTTATCATGCAAGTTAGATCTTTTTTATGCTGCTATTGTAAAACATGTGCCTTCTTATATTGCTTTGCACTTTATTCCTTAAGAAAGATTAGGAATGTGTCTTGATTAAACCATGTGCTTTAGTTGGCAATGTCAACAGGTATATTTAGCCTTCTTCACAGTAACTTAATATTTTACTCTCACAATTGGGGGGGAAAATACACCAGCTGCAACTAATACATACCTTGCCCAAAACCTGACATGGTCTGCTACTATTATGATGTAATGTTTAAAACTTGTTGAACTGTTCTACCTGTCATTACTTGAATTTTCTTTTTTCAAATAGCTGCTTTTTTGAAGGTGGTTTTAATATGCCAATTCACATTGTAGACTGTTATTTTTCTGCAGATTCAGCAACAAACAGGTAAAATTTAAAAAAGCATGGCCGATGATATCATGTACGCTGGACAAAACTGGTATGTGGGTCATCAAACTTCAAATATTGTTATAATTTATTTTTGTGTAAATACAATATGAAACGCATATGTGTTGAGATCTAAAGGTATTTGTGACGTAGCTGGCATTTCCATCTAAAGCATGTTTCTCTAAAAGAGACAAAAATAAAAATAAAAACATAGTTTTAACAATGCAAATGGAACACCCACAATCAATGTATTTGCTGGAATTTTCCACATGGGTGGGATGTCAGCGGGACTAAAGCTGAATTGTCAGTTTAAAAAGGTTCTCATGTGAAATGGCATTGTGGGCAGTTAAAAAATATGTTTGCAGTTTTTCCTTTTTTGTACAAACATCATGTGTGAATTTCCGTTTTGCACAGCATATTTCCAAAAGGTGGGTTTTTCTTTATGGCTTTGTTTAGAAAATTAGATTTTTTTCCCCAAATAGAAGTCAGCTGAGGCAACAAAATGAATTGTGGAGTGAGTAGTAGGCTGGAGATGGAAGGCCAGTCTTCATGATTTTCTACAAATAACAAAGGAATATGGAGTAAACTGGTACAAGCTCAAAGGGTATCAATTTAGTGTGTATCCCTTTCGTCTATGAATAGTAAATAATCAAAATAGATTATGCCAAGCGGAGCAAGACCATGTAAATAAAGGTGGAAATTATTGCAAATGAAAGGAGAGGAAAAACTAGGAGGAAGAAAAGAATGCTTACAGTTAGATTTTTAGTTCTTAGACACTGTTTGGTGGTCATGCATCTGTGTTGATCTTTGACAGTAATATCACAAAATCAGCAGACTATGTGTAAAACATGACAACCAGCCACAGTTTGTAATCCTTAACTCAATGTTAATTGCACATACTCACCACTATTATAGAATTACACAACTGGTATTTAAAACATTATTAATCTAATGCAACACTATAAAGACGTCCCTGTACTGATTAAAATGCACATAGCTGCCATTCTATTGAAATGAAAAGAGAAACTAAGAGAAAAAAACATCTTTATTTGGAATTAATTATCTAATCAGTGTCCAACCACAAAAGGTTTTCTTTTGACGCACCACAATTTTGGAATCATTATTATTTTTCCCCTTCTGGCAAACAAATAAATAACTGAGATGAGGGAACACCATCAGTCCAGCCGTAAAGAACTGTTGTGCAAGTGCCACTATGAAGCCCAACAGATTTTACTTTCACAAGTGGAGCATTACAGCTTACACTGCACTGCCTCACCTGAAACTGATTGGGTATGTCCTAAGGTACCACAGTAATCAGCCCTGGACGCCCTACTATTCAATCTGTACATGCCCACCAACACAGATTTTTAAGGCATCCTACCACATCTATGCAGGAGATTCCGGACCTGTAGATTTATTCTTTCACTGTATTGAAAATGTCAGTGAACCCAGTAATCATATCACAAATCCTGGGTTAATATTAGAAAGACACCTAAACTGTAACTGTCACTTTAAATTCAAAACATCAATAGCTTTTCACAATAAAAAAAAAGCCAAACATCAAATCGAAAGGATGGTCTCTGAAACCTCTGTATTATTAATTAGTTTTAAACATTTGAGTTTAATCATCATCAGAATCAGAATCAGGCTTTATTGGCCAAGTATGCTCACACATACAAGGAATTTGTTTTTGGTTACATAGATGCTTGCAGTGCACAAAAAATACAGTAAAGGCACGAAAGATACAGTAAAGAAACGTTTTGTAACATTTAGCATGGATAATTTATATATTATTTAAAAAGTGCAGTTTTGTGCAGTATAAAAACTATAGAAGTCATAAAAATATATAAATGAATTGTTCAATTGTTCATTAGAATAATGGAAGTTGGAAAAAAGCTTCTCTGTAGCTGGTTGTACGGGTCTTCATGTGGCTGAAGCGTCGGCCTGATGGAAGGCACCGAAAAAGGTGACGGCCAGGGGGAAACGGGTCGGTGATGATTTTCTCTGCACGCTTCCTGGTTCTGGAGGCATGCAGGTCCAGCAGTGCGGGCAGCTTTACACCGATGGTCCTCTCTGCAGACTTGATAATGCGCTGCAGTCTCTTGGTGTCGTGTTTTGTGATAGCACTGCCCCACACTGTGATAGATGTGGTGATGATGGACTCTATGATGGCTGTATAGAACTGCACCATCAGCTCTTGGGCTAGGTTGAACTTCCTCAGCTGGTACAGAAAGTACATCCTCTGTTGAGCCCTCTTGATGATGGAGTTGATGTTGCTGTCCCACTTCAGGTCCTTGGAGATCGTTTTGCCCAGGAACTTGTAGGACTCCACAGCCATCACAGTCCTGTGTAGGATGGTGAGTGCTGGCAGGGGTGGGGGGTTCCTCCTGAAGTCCAGGGTCATCTCCACTGTTTTTGCTGTGTTCAGCTCCAGGTTGTTCTGACTGCTCCAGAGGACAACCTGTTCAACCGCCCGTCTGTAAGCAGACTCATCACTGTCCTTGATGAGACCAATGACTGTTGTGTCATCTGCAAACTTCAGGATTTTAACAGAGGAGTCCATGGTGGTAGAGTCATTTGTGTACAGCAAGAAGAGCAGTAGGGAGAGTACACAACCCTGTGGGGCGCCCGTGCTGATGGTTTGGGTCACTGAAGAACACTTTCCCAGCCTCACCTGCTGTTTTCTGCCAGTAAGAAAGTCAGTTATCCACTGGCAGGTGGAGGCTGGTACGCTGAGTTCAGTCAGTTTGCTGTGTAATTGTCCTGGAATAATTTTGTTGAAGGCTGAGCTGAAATCCAGGAACAGAATTCTTGCATTAGTTCCTGGGTGTCCAAGGTGTTGGAGGATGAAGTGGAGACCCATGTTCACTGCATCGTACACCGAACGGTTGGCCCGATAGGCAAATTGCAGGGGGTCTAGCAAGGGGTCCGTGATTTCCTTAATGTGGTTGAGAACCAGTCTTTCAAAGGACTTCATGACCACAGAGGTCAGGGCAACAGGTCTGTAGTCATTTAGTCCTGTGATAGTTGTCTTTTAAGGAATGGGTATTATTGTGGAGCTTTTAAAACAGGACGGAACAACACACAGCTCCAGTGATCTTTTGAAGATCTTAGTAAAGACGGGTGCAAGCTGGTCTGCACAGGTCCTCAGGCAGGAGGGAGAGATTCCATCAGGACCAGGGGCCTTCTTGACTTTCTGCTTTTTAAAAGGTCTCAGCACGTCTTACTCGCAAATCTTCAGGGCAGGCTGGATGGGTGGCTGATAGTCAGATGGGTGTAAAGTGGTGTTGGATGGGAGCTCGTTGCTGGGCTGTTCAAACCTGCATTTGAATCTGTTAAGGTCATCGGCCAGTTGACGATCTCCCATGGTCTGTGTAGATGGCCTTTTGTAGCTGGTGATGTTCTGGAGACACCTCCAGGCAGTTGATGGCTCGTTACTGGACATCATTCTGCTGAGCTTGTTAGAGTAGTTTTTCTTTGCAGCTTTGATCGCTCATATATATACAAAATGATTTGTATATATCAAGGATAAGGAACAGTAGGGAAGCCCAAAGATTCCTGTTTACAACGACACAGTACAAATCTACCTGCAGTTGTTTTTAAAGCTACAAGTAAAACTTAGAATCCTAAATCAATTCTTCAGGATGTCTCTGAACGGCATCACAAGGGAGGAAGCCAGGATCTGCCTCCTAATTTACATGCCTGAGCCTACTGTTTTTGATCCGGAGGGGGCCTGGCCACACTGATAATCTCTCTCAAAGACCAAGCCCCAACACTCAACAAGTTACTCATGTCAAAAGTCCTGCTTTTTCAGAATTTCAGTTTGTTTTATTTGTTTAGATATGAACTATAATTACGATGGTGACGAACTGAGGGACGGGGAACAAGGCATAGAAAATCCAACTTTGGCATTGCACATCAATAAGTTAGACGCTGCAGATGGAGAACATACCTAATGCTTTTCTCTAAGCTCTAAAGGGACTTAATCAGCTAAAAAAAGAGAGCTCATACGACAAGCTGTTCAGCATTAACTATGGTGGGAAGGAAATAAAAAAATAGTACTCTTCCTTACAAGCATTATTGCCTCAGTTAAATTGGAGCTTTTGTCTTTCATCTATGTTACTGTTTTAAGAAGAGTGTTAATTAATCACTAAATGTACCTACTTTAAAAAAATCAATGTATGATCTAATAAAAAAATACAGAATTGTCAATTTTTATACTATTGAAAGACTTTAGATTTATTTTTCTTAGTTGCAAAAGTCAGTTTGGCGTGGTTCGGATGGGAAGAGAAAATATATTACACATTGCAGAATATTGTACTATATTTGCCGATGTAGGTTAAGTTAAGGACCTTTCATACGTTTTGTATTTACATGGAAAACCTTGCACAACAGTACAAAAGTACATTTAAAAACATATCTAATATTTCTGAAACCAAATAAAGCTTGGAGCTCGAGTTTCTGTACCTTTTAAAAGTGTTATTTAATTTTTTTAGATAATAGACCGGTCAGTCTCCAGTGAACCACGGTTTTCAAAAGGAGGAAAAAATACATATAATTTTAAAATAACTGAAGTGTCTAACTATTTTTACCCATGTTACTGTAATTCCATGCTAATTTAATGAATATAGATTTAATCAATCAAATCAATCAGAAATTCTGTATTTATACCAAAGAGAAAATAAATAATTTTACAAAGGAGTTGTTATAGAGCCTAGTTAGTTTGAAATTTGTTATAAGCCATGTTGGGAGCACGTAAGATAATGTAAAACTAAACTAATTGACAAAAACTTAAAACTGTGTGGGAAGTTGGAGGTGACCACACATTTCCTCCAATGTATACGGATGTCGACTTTCCGTTCGTTCCAGTCCTGATTTACATTGGAATTGCTGTCATCCCTGAATCCCAGAGGTACTGTAAGACTCATGCACAGAAAATGCAATATCCTGTGACAAATGCCTAAGTAAGACCAAAATAGTTTATTCATTCCGTGGAAGATGGAAAAAAAGACCAAAAACCAACCAGGTTTTTTCCATACTTCAATGATTCATCGTTCTCTTCAATTGCTCTCTGACTGTCTTTGGCTTGACAACTGCTCTGTTGTGACACAACAGCTTTCAGAAAAAACATAATTTGTTTATATTAAATGCTTATAGTAGTATGCATAACCATTGACTATTTAGAAAATGTAAATATATGCATATATCTATCAATATAGTGAGGCTTACAAGCTAGTCTATCTACACGGGACCAATTCTGAACTTGAACCATCCTGGATAAACCATTGATTATGTACAACGTGTTGATTTACCCAGCATTACTCTGCATCCAAAGTGCTTTTAGAGTGCTGTAGGAAGGGCGTTAAATCTTTGAAGTAACCTGTGAAGCTTCAGATTCGTGTTTGACTACCTGCTAAACTTTCCTTTTTCTTATTCAAAATGTAAAAGAAGGTTGACAGGGCAGAAGCCTCGTCATCGTCAGAGATCATAAAAGCCTGCAAAAAGCCTCTTGAGCGCAAAGCTCTGTTGAACCGATCCATGAACCAATCGCTTTCTGATCCATAGCCGTCCGCTGTGTGCACAATCTCCCTTTTGCCTTTTCCAGACCAGTTTCTCCCCGTCCTCCCTTTCGAGACGGGTCGATAGGCATCAACTAAAAACATAAAGAGCAGGGTTTGACTTTTATTTTCACATTATTTTGCATATGTTACCATTTCAAAGCTTCTCCTGAATGATGATTCACTAGGAGTGTGGTTTGTTTACATCCCCCATCAGTCACAAAGTATATTTGCCATACCAAAACTAGTTGGAAACCTCTTTCTGTAAGATAAGAAATAAAAAAAAAGTGGCTGCACATCCCTTTCGGCCGTTTTAAGAAACCCACCACAATGAATATTTCAATATAATGAGGATGAGATAAACTGAGGCTTGCTTTACTTAGGCACCTAATGGGTTCTGTGTTATTGATGAGTGGCCAAAAGGTTGAAGCCAATGTGAAAACTCAAAAGAAAGTCATTATTCCTACAGCAACTTAATTGGAGCTGCCTGTTGTCTCTGGGTGTGTTATCAACCCTTATGGCTCTACTCTTAATTCCTGCTTTACATCATCAGTCCTTTTTTTCCACTTTGAAAAACTCTTTTTTACATTTCCAGCTTTATTTTTCATATTATAAGATAATGAAGGCAAATAAAATCTAACTAATGACAGTAATAAAAGTAAGAACAGTGGCTGTTAATGAGTGTATGAAGTTTCTCTTGATTGAGTGTAAATATCTAATAATGTATAAGCACTTTAGCAAATAAAATCCAATCTATGTTGCTCAAAGAAGAGATTGTTCACATCTTTACTGGCATCACTGAACTGTTGAGCAAGAACATAACATATTTAGAAGCTGCTTTCTGGTAGTTGTGAATAAATACTTTGATACCATGCTGGTCTGTGCTCTGTTTGCCTGGGCCCCATTCACCACTATCACAATCCTCCATGTTTGTTAATCATCTGAAACAATGAATCGTCTCAGGCCAGTCTGTTTGAGATCTGGTATAAAACTCAGATTTGTATCTCCAACAGGATTTTAAGAGATTATTGTGCAAACATTTTGTGACAGAATCAAAAGCAGAAAAGAAAAAATGTAGTGGCTAAAATGGAAGAAAGTATACTAAAGACATTGAAGAGAGACAAAAAGAGCTTTTAAGATTTAAGGTATGATAAACAATCGATGTCTATATAGCACTAAACCTTTCGCTTGAGAAACTACAAGCATAGAGATGAATAAATTAAAATCACCAAAGTAAATGGTGGAAAAAAAACCCACAAAACAGGAAACCAGGAGACCATAATGACAAACAACAAACAGTGTGCATACATAATAATAAAGACAACACCTTTGTACTTGTTAATGTATATTTGCTATTACAGTCCAACATAGAGGGTATCTGAGATCACCTCGTTCTGATCTAACAGAATGTCATAACATTCTAAGGGGTTTAACAAACCAGCAAAGTGCACATCTCCAACACTTTGGAGTATATGGGAAATGGTGGCCATGTCACTCTACAGCGTTAATGAAAATAAATCTTCTACTTTGCACGTAGATAAAATAATACCCATTGAGATTGCTGCTTTCAAATTAAAGGTTTGCCACAGGTAACCATTCTATTGACGTAAAATATGGATGTCAGGATTCTGGTTTTGTTTACATTCCTGTAAATTCCTCTGATTATGAATTAACTTTGACCAACCATGCTAACTCTCATCAGGGCTCAGGAATCCCACCTGCACTTCAGCCTTTATAAACAGGCCTCAAACCAGTAAGTAGTGCCAGATTATTGAAATCCTGTTTTTTGACTATGTTACTGAGATTCCTCTCCTTCCTCACTCTCAGGACACCCTGCTTCCTTGTATACCTGGTATCAGACCTTGTTAATGGACTCTGGACTTCTACCTCTATTCTCAGCATCTACACCTGGGTTTATTAAGAAGCATTTTCTGCCAGAGAGTCCAGCCGCTGTTTGCAAAAATTTAAGATTTGTACTTCGTTTTAAATAAACTTTCTCTCCTATGCAGTGTCAGTCTGTATATTTAAAATGAACTACATATGGTCGCTAATAAGAGATACTTTGACACAACCTTAGAGACATTCAGATGTTATTTTAACATAAAACATATTTTGGAGATTCAAGGAGGCCCTCGGTGTGGTATTTAATGTTGCCTTTACTAATCTAAAAGGATATTTAATGGGCCATTAAGAAAAGAGTGAAGTTAAATTTAGCAATTTGTCATTACACCAGGAAGCCAAGTTAAACCAGTTTTAGAAATGATTGTTCCTGCTTATATATGTATTTGTTAAAGTTTTGCATGGCAATTTGGGCTTTTAGCTCGGCTGCTCAACCCAAAAATGCACCCTCATTAATTGAAGCACAAACCAGAATCGAATGCTTTCTTTCCCTGCTCATTATTTTAGAATACATTAGACAGATTATTGTGGTATTTCAAAAAAAATCCCAGTTAGTAGTTTTACTTTGCAGACATTTAGAGGAAAATCAAAAAGTCATATTTATTATTTATTTTATAAATTTCTGCTAATGTAAGAAAGTACAATTATCAGTGGGATAGTGAAGCATTTGTAAAAACTTAGTCCTATGTCTGTGAGTACATTTAAAATACTTAACGGCAATGTATCCATCAATTCTGTCTTCTTTTCATCTGCTTAATGTCTAAAAACATCTACAGGGTCATTCTTGTTTCTGTCTGCATGCTGGGGCTGTTTGCTTGCTGGGTTGCTTTCAGTTTGTGTTTGGTGTGCGCCCACGTATGTTTACTGTACTATAGCACTTCCAGTTTCCAGTCTCCCTTCACTTGGTTCCAGCTTTAACTTCAAAGTAATGTGCAATAGCGCAATCTGCACCTTATTTGAAAAACACACTCTAATTAGGTTTACTTTAACTTCTGCTTTTACCCACTAACCTTATCCTTGCACCAACATCCATTTTTTCATAGTCTTTATTTTACCCTTCTTTTATAGCAGGTTAATCATTTATTTTAGTGGAAACCTTCAGATACATTTCTTAAATGATTTGATGTCTTGACCAGCCAGTGGACACCATAAGTGTGAGGTAGCATAGTAAGGTGTGAAAGCACATATTGTTGCATTTTTTTTAAGAAATACCAATTTCCTGCAACAAGTCTCCAACTGCCATTCCTTGCTTTTCACACCTTCCCACTTCTGTGCTTTTATTTAGCTATTTTAAATCCAAGCTATAAAAGCCCAGTAGAAGCATCCCTTGTGCTGAGTTTCTTGTTTTATTTAAAAATATCAGCGTGTAGATGTCTTGCTTTCTTTTTGAACACCCACTCGTCATACCTCTCAGGTCTCATTTAACAAGTTTGAAAGGGAGAAAAATTGCGATCCACAGAGGCGATTCGTTTCTCAGGGGCGCCTTTGGCAGTGCTCCGGTCCCATCTGCAATCATGGGTCTCTATACTTAGACATGCTTTGCCGCTTAGAGCAAAATCCTACACAGGCAATTAGAGTGAACTGTTGTCTAATTTAAAATTACAGACTCCAATCGGATGGTTTCTAGTAAACTGTTACTTCTCCCCCTGAGTGCAAAAACATAAAAATCAACAGGTTTATTTGGTGTTTTTGACTGGATATTTAACAGTTGAAAGTGTATTATAAAAACACACCTAGAAATACACAGCACACGCTAATAGTTATAACAGTTTTTGGGTTGAAATATTTGAACAGTTACCCACTGTGAAGCTAAAATAACTTTATGACTGTTGCTGAGATGATGTCATTGCTTATAAGAGACCGTACTTTAACAGGGTAGGGTGTCCAAAGTGTGGCACTGGGGCCATTTGTGGCCCCCGGACTGATTTTAAGAGGCACCTGACAGTAATTTAAAAATGATGGACATGAAACCAGACACATAAAAGTCTTTTTATAACTATTTGTCTTTAAATGAAAGGAACACAATCATCCAGTTCCCCAAAATGAGCTTTTAATAAATGTATTAATGAATGCTTGATACAAAAAAAAAAGTTGTTTTTATTAATTGCTCCTGTTTCTGTTTAATCTGCTTCTCCTTTGCCGTTTAGTAGGCCTTGTCCACAGAGATTCTGATAAAACAAACAGTTTTTTGTTCATGTTGACCTTTTATCCAAATGAAAACTTTTGTAATCACCAAAGATTTGTATTTGTGAAAACTCTAAATTTTGAAACAATTTAGTACACCCAATGAATGAATTTCTAAAAGAAGAAAAATAAAACAGTTTATCTATTCAGGGTATCATTAAAAGTTATCTTAAAGGAAGAACAACAGTACAATTAAACTGACAGCTTATGTGTGGTGGAAACTGGAGGAAACCTTTCCATTCAACACTTAATGTCATTGGCTAATTTGAATAATGAATCCCTCTTTACCCCTCCACACAGGTTGGTAATAACTGGGTGGGTATTTTGCTGTATGTTTTTTATGCTTTACGCTTAAAAAATCCTTTTGCTAAACTTTTTTTTAAATGACACATTGTATTTGAGCAACCAGAACAAAGCATCACTGAAATATTTTAAATATGATCCAACCACCTGGCTGATCTGCCTTTACCTTCAAACTTGCTGCTCATGACAGCCTTTGTTTGTTTGGTTGTTGTTTTTTTTTTGTTTTATTTCAATGCAAATCAAATTTGTTTGCTGTTGTTTCTTTAGATAAAAACATTACCCTATTTGGTTTAACTTGTAGTAGAATTTTCTTTTCCTGTACCTTTGTTATTTGTTTGAAGTGACGGATGCATAAAGGCAAACATCAGCATAACTAACAGTCAGCAAGGTTTGCTTTACCACATATTTCATCGTTTGTTTAGCTCCAAAGGACATGGTTGCAGTCATGAGTAAAGTCCTAGTACGTATCCACAGATGGTGGAGAATCCGTTAGACATACATTTTAAAGCATTTAAAGCATTTAGAGTTGTTGATGACGGACCAGTGCTGTCACAAAAACAACAATGCTATTACTTACTCTTTAGATTTACTCATATCCCTTTTTCCTGTCAATAGAGGAGCCAATAACATGAATTTTGTACGTAGCCCTATAAAGAGAGCCTGAAACGTTTAATATACTTCACAGTGAGAAAATTATGCAAAAAGGAAAAAAAAGGCTCTAAGTAGGAGTATGGTAATCAAATTTATCAGTTATTAATCTAAGAAGATTTAATTTGTGGCTTCTCTTTAAAAATATTTAAAAGAAAAAAAATAGCTTTTTTGTAGTCCAACTGTCTGGATGGTCTATCAGAAGAGATATGTCAAGTTGTTGTTGTTGTTGTTTGTTTGTTTTGTAAGTTGAAAAACCGTATGTGCAAATGTCTTATGAGATTCATTCAGCCCACTATTTGATGTTATGCCCATTTAAACTAGGTGATAGGATTACCAAAGAACAGTGCCAAATAACACTGAAAGGATACACTGTGGACACTTTCAGAATAGATCTGCAGACGGCAGGATAGCAAATACACAACGCACAAAATAAATAAGGTTTACTTTAAATAAGATGGTATTTAATAGAGGTTAGATAAAAATGACTTATTTATATTTTATACATTAACAAGTCAAGAAATTTGTACAGTTTTAAAGTATTCTTTATCCAAAAATGGCTGAACTTACAAAATCTTCACACAGACAAACCTATTGTTTAATGAACCGATGGATGTCTGAGGTGTGATTTAAAAAATTAATAATTTACAATGCATCATTGCTGTTGACAAAGGTAGATTGAAAAGACATACCTACGGTACCGGACATACAGATATAAAGATACAGAAGAATACTGGAAGGAATCCAAAGCAAAGAGTACAAAGACAAGGTAATATAGGGTGTCTCCAAGTCTGTGATCTGGTTTAAACAGGATTTTTTCATAAAGAGTTAGGAAAGAAAAAATACGTGCTGAGCCTCAAGCATGCCTGCCTCATGTGCAGCAATCAAGCGCACACACACACACATATACACAGTCGCAGTGAGAGGCAAAGAAGGTGATTGATTGGCTGAGAAGCGGCTGAGTAGAAGCAGATGTGGAGGCCATAAATTGCATCTTTTTGGGCTTTCACTCTTTAGTCAAATTGCTTTCTGTTAATTCATATGCATCCTTACACCCATATGAATTACATGAAGAAAAAAAAAAAGGTTGAAGGCTTTTGCTCCTATTTCCGACATTATAAGACATTATAGAAGAAGTTTGTTCATCTCAGTCACTAGGTCTTGTTTTTTAGTTCGCAGAGTTAATATAGCAGGGCACAAACTATGGGAAAAACTTTACTTCAATAACTGTGCTGGATTGAATAAAGGCAAAATGTTTTGTACATAATAATAATTCTTTGGTCCTCACTTTGCATCCTTGCAACCTAACCGCGCAGGGTCACGCAGTAGGAGGTATCTCTGCGAGGCCACCAATCTCATTGATAATAATAATATTACTGTTGAGGATTTAAGGATTGAAGGATAGCAGAGATAAAGCTTTTATTAGCTAATTATTTTTTTTATTTTCCTTTAAATTCCTGTTCTGCTGTTTTTTATTTAGGACAATTCAGAAAGCAAAAAATGTAGAATTAACCAACATAGACAATCCCATCCCACAGAAAATGGACAATACGTTTATATAATATTAAATATGTATGAATTATCATAAGTGTATGGGTAGAGATAAATAATAAAAATATCAATCTGTTTAAAGTTATTTCTACTTAAAATGAGTTTGTAGTTTCGGAAGTTCAAATATCCCGGTTTTTTATACATGTTTTAATTCTGTTATTAATGTGGTCCAGTTTTGACAATGGATTAAAAGTTGTGAGTTTTGTTTTTGGGGTTTTTCGGAAGACAGACTCCTCTTCCAGTAGGAATTACAGGAGGTAACTGGTTTTGTTCACATTCTTCTCCGCTCCCTGCACTGATGAAATATTCACTCCACCTGCGTGGCTTCCGCTCAGACTCACTAGCATTTATTCCTACCACCTGTGATCTTGCATTTCTTTTTTGACAAGACTGCATGACAATTATGACGTTTGTGCCCCACAGTTTTCTGGATGCTTTCTCAACACAAGTCTCGTTTTTGCCCCCACGACTTTTGTCTTCTATCTCGTTCTTGGATCTGTCTGTTGGAATCTGCCTTAACCTGGCTGACCTTGTTTCTCTGCCCCCACTACCGATTTCTGCAGAGGCCCCTTGAATCCTGTCGACTGATTGTGCAAACAGGATTCTGACCAAAGATCTGTCCCCTGACCATTAATTCCTCCCAAAGACCTAAGTCAGAAGCCAGGGTCAGAAGCTGTCAGAACCTTTAGATTTCCCTCTGTGTCAGAGGAACATCTTGTCCTATCTGAGATAGGTTTACTATATTTTCCTTAAGGAGTTTAGTAGTTAAATGTTGTGATGGAAATTGAGTTTTTTTTTTGTTTTGTCTTGTTTTTGCCATCTCAGACCAATAGTCTGGGTGCCATTACATTCTTTACAATAAACTATATGTTTTGCTCTAATTTTTCTTATTGTTCTTTTGTATTCCTCTGTTAAAATGTTCTGTCTAATGTTTATCTATAATTTTGTCTATTTGTTTTCCTGATATAAATGCATTAAAACGCAAAACACTTTTGTAAATTACAAGTTGTTAAATGGCACTTTGAGATGATTTTGCGAACCCTGTAATATTTTTTTTACCTTCTCACGCCCGACTTGTCTGTCTTTTATTGTTAATGTGGAGAAAAAAAACTGAGATGTTAAAATCAACACTAGGTTGTCTCAAATGTTTGAAAAGAATGATTATGAGGGATGGGTGAAATATTTTGCTTTGTACATTTAAAATACAACAACTAAATAAGATTAGTGTAATCCCAGCAACAATTAGTATAATTTTCTTTAGAACACAGTTAAAGGTTTAAGTATGCCCAAGTCTGTTTAAGTAAAGAAAGAGACTTGGAAATGGGAAATGAAGTATTTTACTGTTCTTTAAAATGCATAAACCTTAAACACATTTCTTATTTTTTTACCGTCTGTAGGTTAATATTTGTTATCCAACCAGTCTGGACGTATCCAGGTAACTGTACACCTGATTCCAACCAAAGGCAGCATCCTACAGGCCACCAGTCATCTAAAACCCAGTTTTGTAAACATATCAACGGTTTTACGAACTATTATATCAAATTTTTTTCTTAACAGTACATTAGCAGATTGCAATACAGTACGGCATGCCTCAATTACCCAGAAGCATAAGCAGAGGAATACTAATGCTTTGCTGAAATTTCCCTGTGGGTCAGGATGTATCGTAGCAGGAGATAATATAACATTATTGCTTTAAAGCCTTTACCATGATGGTCTTATTGGGCTACAGTCACTCAGGGTGAAGGACAGTAAGAAGAACAAAAATTGATAGAATAGCATGTGCATAGCAAGCGCTGCTGACTGAATACTTGGCTGCTCAACTTTACCAGCTCCTGCAGAAGGGAAGAAAAACCCTAGATGAGTCTGTTTAAGTGCTGTAATTTCACATTTCTTCTCACAGAGCTTGGAGAAAATGGTTGATCCCAGTGAGTGTTTATAATTCATGTCTTCCTCCAACTTTTATTTGAGGCCTGAAGCTAAACACCGCCTCAGCACATGCAGAACACTTTTTATGAAAGACTAAATAAGTCTTTGTTATGAAATTAAAAATGTTAAGGGTTGTTTGACAGTATTCTGTCTACATTTGTATATGGCTTTATTTTGAGTGATTTTTGGCACTTAAAGTTTCTTAGTAAGAATATGAGAAAACCTTATCATAGGTGCTTGTTTTTTTCTAATAGACTAGGTCAGCTCTTTTTATTCGTTACCTATAATTTTTTAGGCTTTTGGGGATTCTTCTGTGTTTGGTGTAATTAGTTTTAAGCTCAGCATACATCTCATTTGTTTAGTTATTTCTTGTAATTGTTTCTTAGATGTTTTGGTATTTCATTTGTGCATTTCCTCATATTATGCTTATCATTAGTCCCATTGATTATTGCCAGATCCCTGTCAGCTTTCTTTATTAGTTTCCTTGTCCTCAGCTTGTTAACACGCTCACCCAGCTGCACCTGATTTTGAAATCCCTCACCTGCATCTGGTCTGTCATCAACTCCCCAGTATTTAAACCTCACATTTCCAGCAATTCCTTGCTTGATTTTATTATAACCCAACTCACTTTCTTGTGTATGTTTTATTTTAGTTGCATTTGTCTTTTGTTGTCAAGACTCCTTTAACAAACCCACAATCTGACATTTTCATAAAAAGAATAATAAACTCTTTTGCAAAAGGAGTAAAGGGGACACAAAGTATAACCTGATGGTCTTACTTTCTATTGACATTCTCTTTTTTTAAAACAGTGACAAAAAGTGTAACGTATGATGAAAAAGACTAGTTAGTACTTTTTTTTAAATTGGCTGGACTGTCCACAACAGTAATGTTGATTATTTTGGTGCAAAAAAGTCATGTTTTAGTCATTTCGTTTGATTTTGCTTTTAACTCTTTCTGTCTGCTTTGGCATCATATAACAGGGATGTTTTTGAAATGAACTGACCCGGACCATCCAAAAGTGATTGTTTTTAGACTGAAGCAAACCTTTGTGGATTTGAAACAACTTAAATCCTCCGTTAATGATACAGGTTTTCTTCTGATAGTGGTTGTTACACTATTCCAGCCCCTACTACAAAATCAACTTTGCTGAGGTTTCAAGTCAAACAGAAAACTGAAACTGGATAGTGGGACTAATTGTTTTATTGAATTGACTTTGGCCATAATTATACTCTATGCTGTTGCTCTTTTTTGAAATTTTGTCTATATCAATATGTACATCTATTGTGAAATTGGCTTTCGTTGATTTAAAGCAGATATGTAACCATGGTTGAGTCCAGGCCAGGGTTTCATGAATTGATACGGACTTAGACTTGGCCAGCCAAAGGTTTGTATGGATCGCTGAATGTTGATTCTGTACCTACCGCCATTGGCTCAATAGGGCTTGCAGCTCAGTAATCCAATTCTTGAGTGAGTCTAATGCTGGAGTGCAGGTCAAGATATCTGCAGTGAGGTGATATGTGTTAAAGAGAAAACAAGCTCAGCTCATTCCTAACACTGTTCCGTCTTTGATTTGTGTGATTTTCACAATGGGAGTTGTTTACACTGTCAGTTACCAAGAGACATGAATGAGCATAGCTCATAAAACATTAGGAATCCTTGTATCCAACAGTAAGCTATGTCCTCTTTTTAAAAGTTCATGGTCAGTCTTAGTTGACATGACCAGTTTTGCTCATTTGTTTGTGCACTCCTACAAACCTGAAGCAGCACTTATGTTTTTAGATTTTTCCACAGTTCCCGGTTAACCTTAAATCGTGTCCAACGGTCGTTGATGTCTGACAACTATAAAAGCTTCATAACAAAGTTTCAGCAGGAGCCAAGAACAATCTATACCAACAGTAACAAAGACTGAAATGGCATTTTAAATTGATCTTGTGGAGTTAAATTTAGAAATGTTCGCACAGAAACCAATCAAGCACCCCATCAGCTAATCATGCATGATTAGTGTTGAGGTGAAATGGGCAATGCACTGCGACCGCAGCGCAATGATTAAAAGAGAACAGTTTTTACGGCCACACATACAACAACAAAAAATCTATGGGTTGCAATTGTAGGTGTAATTTTTCGAATCAATCAAAACTGAGTTTCTTTTCCAATGCTTGAGTTGAAACAGTAAGCAATGGTTTGGTTGAGTTATTTATCCTATTTAAGTATGGGAAGATAAACTAATATGATAGAGCAAAACATTTTCTGATGTAGCACAACTGTTTAATAAAATGGCTCTTTCAAAAAAACAAATATATAAAGGTTTGCGTCATAGCATTGCCAAGAGGTGGGATGCTAACAAAGGATTAAATTTTTTTTTTGGGTGAACACATTTAAAGCTGTGATCGAAAAATGTATTTGTTTATTTTTAATATTTATTAAGAACATTTGTTTGTCCTGGCAGTATGAACAAGAAGATCTGTGAAAAGTAAAAGCACCTTTGACTTCTCCAAATGGTTTTACGCCATCTGCAAAAACACAGATCAGAAATCGTTCACCAAACACCTGTTTCATTTTTCTTCTAACAAAGTTGTTTTGATCTTCAGGATTTACCAGGCTTTCAGTCATGAGCTTATGTTGTGCAAACAAAAATGAGTACTACTTGTCGATTGCACTTGGCTTGTTCATATATTTGTTTATATTTCTCCTCTTACAAATATGAGCAATTAGACCCACAAGGGCTGATATTCATGTACTAGAAAAACACACACTGAATATTTACCTTTGATTGGAGAGCTGGTGACGTAACAGGAATCCAGTTGTATGAAGATGTGTATCATTGTTTCATGATGCTATGTTTTACTTTTTACCTCCTTTTTTATTTGTCTGACTCACTCTACAGCCAGTGCCTGAATGCCTTTTGTTTCGCATTATGTGTCTCTTTAAGTGACTCCCAGCAGCAGGTGGTTTGGTTTGAGTGTTGTGTGTCTTTGAGCTCAGTGCTCCCAAAGTGGGAACATTTGAGTGCAATGACAAACTGAATAGCTGGACTTTCTCACCTGCTTGCCACTGTTATCGCCACTCACTGTCAATACTGATATGTTTTCTGTGTGATCCCCTGAGATATGTTGGTGTTTGTTTTCTTTTTTTTTTTTGTCTTTTATAAAAGTGTTTCTACACGCTGAGAGGTTCAAAGACCTTCTGTGTATACAATCGAATTCTGTGAGCATTCATCCTCAATTGTGTCTAAATCTGTCCAGAGGAAAAAAATGTTGTCACTCACTAGAGTAGACCAAGCGGCTTTATTGTTTAGGCTGTTGCAGGGCCGGACTGGAGTCAGTCATGTAACCAGGTCACCCTGGGCTTGCCACGCATGCATGTTCCCACACATACATGTTCACACCCACACCTAAAAGTATGGGCACAAGCAAAATGCATTTGTGCACGTGCGCACACACACTTATAGCAAATTCCAAATAAAAGGCCACCTATTAGACCTACTGTAACTTCTAAGGTTTTAATAAACAGTAACTTTACTGCTGTTGATGCAATAGTACTAAATATTTTTCATAATAAAAAGTGCATAGGTTAGAGCTGTACATAGACATATCATGAAAAAAATCAACTACCTCAGTGGCATATTATCATACCGGGGAATACTAATAAACCCCAGCCTACAATAAATACAAGGTTGGAATACACAAATGTTCATGTTTGATCTGAGATACATAACAGCAAATCACCAACAAACAGAAATATTCAACAACATAATCACTTAATAGAATAACACCAAATTGCAAAGAAACCTATTATTACAGATGAGAGCCATTTATGTCTATGCTAGCGTCTGGTAGTGTTCATATGTTGTTGCTCTACTGTAGAAATGGTTTTGTAACTTCTCTCAAATGCTCTACTTCTCCTGAAGTCCCAGCAGGACTGGTGTCATCACCATCACCACCTTTGAGTAGCAAACATATGTTTACGGTTTTTCCATAAACTGTATTTCATAAAGGAAGATTATGTAGCCTGTCTCACTGATTTGGCCTTGTACTCATATACATGATAATGATAAGATTATATCAGATTAGCTGGACAAATAAATAATTTAAAAAGTAAATAATAATAATAAAGTGGCGTGTGAATCAGTGATTTTAACTTCCTAGTCCTCATCTTAATTTAAAGGCTAAACTTGTATAGGCTCCATATTTACACTGTAGACTAAATGTGTGCAGCCTCAAGTTCCTTTAGGGGTTTAAACTTTAAACACCAAATGTTGGTACAAATATATTATTAAAATAAAAAATAAAAATATGTTTAACCTTAAAATAATGTGTACCAACATTTTGTGTGTGTTTGCGTGTTTTTTTAATTTTTATATAACTAACTTGTAATCTTTATTTTAAATGCATCAAGGGGGGACTGAATAAATAAATCTGTTACTTTTCTGCATTTTGCCACGTCCTCCTCCAGCGCCTTTCCTTTTTTGTCTCCCTCTCTGTTCCTTTTACCCCTATGGGAGACCCGAGTCGCTTCTCCTCACTTCTTGCACGGCTCGCTCTTTGCGCGAGCTGCCGTCAACAGACACAGGCCACGGGCGGGTCTTAATTGAAATAAACCAATAATTTTTCCATCCTCACATGATGCTGGCCTTACTGCCTCTATGGCTTGTCGCAGCACTGTCCTGTCTATCTGATATTTGCACTGCCGGATAAAAGAGAGACGCAGCACAGCAGGCCAATATTAGGCCGGCGCTTCGGAAATACTCCCGGTTCTCCCTATGGCCAGTCCGGGCCTGGGCTGTGGACATTCAATTATTATTTTTATTTTCAGGCATAGTGTGACATATCAACACCTACGTACTGTTATTTGGTAGGTGGCTGTTAATTTTAAACTAAAATAAACAGTATTGGTTTCATATGATGACAATGGCCTACCAGAATAGATATTGGGGAGCAAATATTTGTGACTACACCTCCAAATACCCAGAGGCTTTCTAAGTATCCACCGTACTTTGTTCATACAAACCTCAGGATGCCCCCGTGTAATTTCATTCATTACCCCATAATAGTTCAAATAGGATGACATTTTATGTTATCATTTTAGTGGGACTATATATGGCATTTTAATTAAACAAAGCTGCGTGTGGAGCGCTAATATCTGAATCTGATAATGTCAAATAAAAACTTTTTCCATGAATCCCTTTCAAACAACACTTTAAAGCTCTACTTTACTATTATTGTTTTAGTCCTGGTTATCTTTTTGATGTCAAAACCAGACATGTAACTGGATATGAAATTTGATAAATCCAACAAAAGTATTCAGTTTAGTTTGTAAAAGTTTGGGAAAGCTATGGTAGTTTTATTAAATTTTATTGGACACTTCCATCAAAACAGGTTTTCTCATCGTTTTCATTTGTTAGTCACCACCTTTTTTTCTTCAGTTCTGATTGATCTTTCAAAATCCTTCTTAAATTATTTATTTTTTCTCCTTAAATTAAGTTTGTTGCATTGTTAATCACTATTTGACATGGCTCACTTTCTTGGTTTTCATTATTTTTACTTATTACCTTATTATTGTGACCTTTGTATGTTAATCACTGTGAAGGCTAAAAACATACATCGTTTCCAGTACTTGTCCTGTTTTGCCCATGTCTAGTTGTGTAGTTTATATTATTACCCTGTCATTTCCTCCTGTGATGTCGGTTTCTTTTCCTTACTGCCACTCTCTTTCTCACCCTCAGACATTCCCCTGATTATTACTCACAGCTGCACACAACAAAATAATCAGTCTCTTGATTTTTTACACCTCCCACACAACCAGTATATATAACCTGGTTCATTCATTCACACACTGCTGGATTCTCTGTCTATTACCTCGTACCTCCTGTCCCTGTTGTCCTCCTCTTTCTTTTGTCTTCTTCCTCTGTAGTTTAACTATTTGTAAAGGAATCATCCCCTTCATCAACTTCTGTTTCTGCATTTGGGTCTATCCTACACTTCCTGACACTGACACAATCTTGCCTACTAGGCAACAAAAGGCAACAAATATTCTGTACTGTCTGACTGGACATGATTTTCCACTAAATGTACTTTATCGGTTAATGTTTAGACTCATGCATAAAAAGTAAAATGGTAAATAGACTAGGAAATAACTTGTACTGCTGAATTATTCATTATGATTGAAACATCATGAACAATAATAATGCTAATAGACTGCTTTGATAGCAAATTCTGGGATGACAAATTAAATCACTTAAACGTAAAAACAGTCTACAATCTACAAATACAGATTCCTTCTTTAGTCATCATTTTCTGTCAAAAAACGTTTAGTGTTGCAACGTAATCTTAACCAATGACCCATCTCACCTTTCATCATTAGGAGGGTAATAATCCCTTTGTGTCACAGATACAATGAGCTCTTGTAATTGTACACCACCTCATTATATGTAAAATTGTTTGCTTTCGCTCTTTCAGACAAAATCTAAAAGCAATTCAAAGACTGAAAATACATTCTTATGAGATTTCATTCTAGTTGTACATGGATTAGATTTTTTTTTTGTACCTGTTAGAATGAAAAACTTTCCAAATCCTTATGTTTGTAGAATAAATTATTTCATTTTTTTGACTGTACAATTATTCTGAAGTTACTGCATAGGGCAATGGTTTTTTAATCTGCATTAACTAAAGGAGGTACGATTTGTTGTAAGAGATCCACACTAGCATTTTAGTTCTATAACACCTGAAATGAGAAATGCCAACACTGAAGATATGAGGGAAAGAATTTTAGAGTGAGGAGACAGAGAGATGTACTGTTTCCATTCTCAAGGAGAAACTGAGATAAGAAAGTGGTCTCATATTTCAGTAAAACTACATTTTAACAGAGTCGCAACAGATTTATTGCTACTACGTTTTTACAATATGATTTCCATTCTTCGTTTTATTCTATTTTTATTTTTTTATATCTGCACAATCCTAAATGGCAACCTACAGCCTACCTCAGCTAAAACTGAGTCACGTCATCATTTTAATGCCAAGGAAAAAAAAAATGCAGATTAAGTTAGCATTAGATAAAAATGTCTTTGTTTGTTTTAAAGTGTGGGAAGAACGCGGTGCAGACAATACCATTGAACACAAAGATTTCCGCTTGGAAGGCTGTAGCTGGCAAAATACCTTTAGAAATTTAGACCTAAAAGAGAATAAGATAACAAAAAATAAAAATAAATTACTCAGTGTAACTGCATGTCCTTACATACTAATTACTGTCTCATAGTTTCTCATCTTGCTAATTTGGGATTTTTGTGTCAACACAGGTGTCATTCAAAAAGCACAGACTTTATCAAGCAAGCAAGTGAACTTGATTTCCCAAAAATACATATTACAACAAACAAGCTCCTGTATACTTTATTGTGGTGGTTTTACGTAATATGTAAAAACTTCAAAACAGTATAGGAAAGCTCTTATAAAGGCAATCTTATGGCATGTATTTGAAACCTAGTTTAATTTATTGTCTTTAATTTGTAAATGTATTATTTAGCCTGGGGAAGTGTGACTGTGTTCCTGTTTGTCCACAGGTTTGTTAGGGGGCCGCCACCCTCTTCTGGATCATCTCAGCCCCCCCACACTAAATGTGTGGTTCTGAAACATCTGTTTCAGGTGGTGTATAAAGAAATTGAGTCCAATTTCACCTTTACTATGTGAGTTCCTGTGGTAATTCTAGGTTGTGTTTTTGTCCTAGAAAGAAATACTGGTCACTGTCAGTGTGTAACTTTTTTTTTCCTTACAAAAATGCATACGCAAGCTTTGGAAATATTGAAGTGGGAATGAAGTCTAGACATTAACATTTTCCAGTTATTCCGTCAGTGTTTGACAGCAGCAATGTCTGCTTATCCTTTATTATAAATTATCTACATTTATCCTGCAAGTTCCATTTAATGGGAAAATGATTTGGCAAGGGTCCAAACGCAGAATCCTATGGCCCTCCATAATGATTTAAATTCAACTCACATGACATGTAATTGGTTCCAATTGGATCCTACATTGGATCCTACATGACATGTATATCTTAATCTAGTTAATTGGGTTAAACTAGACTATTTAGTTGATATGTATTGGCTGATTGTGTCAAAAGCTTTCTAAATATATCCCACTCCTCCAGTCACAATCATTTCTAGAAATTTAATTGTAGACCTGAGTACCTTACAAGTAGTTTGAGCTGAATTAAAGGAATCTTGAGTTAAAACGTCAGTAAATTTAATAATACTATCACTGTAAAACATGTTAACCCTAATCTAAAACATTGCATTGAAAAAAATTTTGAAACAAAATTCAAATTAAAAGAAAGTGTTCCACCTTGGTGAAACCCTGACATAAAAAAAAAAAATCTATTGAAGATGCAAAAATATAGAAAGTGTTCAGATCCATCACTCAAACATGTTACTGATCCAGTCTAGAAATATTTTTTGTATCACACAGACTGATAATACGAATGTTGTGCAAATCATTATACATTTGTTTATTTCTAAATTTAATAGTGTTTATAATATTAATTGCAGCTAAAAACTTACAACAATATACACAGTTGTTGTTAAACCATTAATACGCTCCCATGTTTACCACAGGATGGAAAAAAAGGTGTTATACCAATATTAAAAGCCTGAAGACCGAAAACCCACCTGCAATTACCAGTCTGTATTAGTTTTGACTACATTATCGAAAGTAATTGAAAAACGGCTGCTACACAGTTGGGTTGATAATTTGACAGCCAGTCAGCTCCTCCACCCATCATAGTTTGGTTTTAAACTTGGTAATTCAACCGCAATTGCGATCCTGCTGCTTAATTGACAACATAATACATTTCTTGTGCCAATGAAAGGTAGTTGGGGGTATTAAAAAAAAACAAAATAAAAACTTTAAGACCTAAAAAAGGTTTTTGATATGGTCAGCCAGAGTTTGCACAGAATACTGTGGTACTTTATTGCAAGACAAACTTCCTGAGAGGCTGCCTTGTGGGCAGCTATGTAATGTGCATACATACCTAAACCCAAAAATGCAGACAGCGCAACAGAATGGCATAAAAAGTGAAGCAAAAGTGACAAAAATAACAGAACAGCAAAAAAATGTTTCCCACGTATTATGGGACAGGTAAGATTGCACTGTTCAAACCCAGCATAATGAAAGTGCTGGAGATCTTAAACCAAAAATAAAAAGTATAGAACCTTAACGTTGAGTAAGTATGATTGTGAGACCATTATTACATTGAAAAGATTTTAAGCCCCATTTTGTTGAAGATGTAGAGAGAGAGAGATGAATCACTGTTCTTCTTTTGTGCCTAACAGACAAAAAAAAGGAAATCCTGAGACTTTCACACAGTAACACTGAAATAGAACTCCAACCCAATCAATATCATGAAACAAGCCTCAACAAAGACTAAATTTCCTCAGGCATTTGAAGTACCCTGTCAAAGGAGACCTGCAGATCCACCAGTACAAGGCCAAGGAATCATCTGTTAGTGTGTGGTGTGGAAGCTTCAATGTTTCCCCCAGGAAAGAGAGAGAAAAAAAATGGAAAGGATTGTCACTAAAGCCTCTGACAGAATTACTTGCAATCTCTCTGCTGGCAACTTGTTCCATAAACAGCACATTCATTTTTTTTCTTTCTATACAAAGGTCACATAATTGACAACACATGAATTGACGAGTTCAAATAACTATGAGTCATACACTACTCACAAAAAGTTAGGGATATTTGGCTTTCGGGTGAAATTTGTGGAAAATGTAAAAAGTTCCCGCTACAGTGATATCATATCACAAAAGGCGGACATTTAAGTATAAGGATGCACTGGGGATTTCCTCATCTCAGACAATTTGTTGAAAAAAAGTTAACAACAATGGTGTGTACACCACAACAAAAAATGTGAAAGTCTCAATAACTGGTCATGTGCCCGGGAGCATCAATTACAGCTTGACAAAGACGTCTAATGCTGTTCACAAGTCGACTTGTTGTCTGCTGAGGCAGGGCATCCCACTCTTCTTGAAGGGCAGCCCTCATGTCATTGAGGTTTTGGGGTGCGGAGTTTTGGGAATCAGGTCGGGAGAAAGTGCAGGCCACTCCATTTGAGGTACACCAGTCTCCAACAGCCATTCCCTGATGATGCAATCCCTGTGAGCTGGTCCATTGTTGTCCATGAAGATGAAATTGTGACACTGTGACACCGCCACCACCTAGAGCTCGTCTGGTGACAACAGTGGCTGATGCATAGCGCTCTCCTTGACGTCTCCAACATCGTTGACGGCAATCATTTCTGCTCAACGTGAAACGACTTTCATCAGAGAACAGCACTAAGGCCCACTGGTCCCTGGTCCAGCGTAAATGCTGGTGTGGTCAGGTACCCTTGCAGGTCGTCTAGCACGCAGACCACTCTGATGTAAACGGTTTCGAATGGTCTGACGTGACACTTGGGTGCCTCTCACCTCCCTTAAACGTGCCTGGAGTTGAGTGGCATTCATCATGCGGTTTCTCAGGGCATTGTTCACAATGTAGCGGTCATCAGCATGTGATGTGGCCAAAGGACGTCCACTTCTACGCCTTTCTGTAACTCTTCCAGTCTCTCGGTATCTCTGTTGCAACCTGCTGATGACACTATGTGACACTCTGAGCTCATTGGCCACGTCCGTCTGAGAACGTCCTGTTTGAAGCTTTGCAATGGTCAGGTACTGTTGATCCATTGTTAGGTGTCATCTTGGTCTCATGATGTCACAATGTGAACAGCCTGATGAGGACGACTGTTTAAACACCAGCTGATATTGAACCAGGACATTTATTGGTCGATTCTAGGATCAAACACCTGTTGTGACTTTTGCTGTTAAACTCCTCGTTAGAGAACAGCAACATGTGCAAAAAGTACTGAAACATTTAACAGTTGGACAGGTGCATTCAAAAGCTTAGAGAAGGACACATTAATTCACCTGTTAAGGTTTTAATGCATTTTGGGCTCATCCCGAAATTCAACCCGACAGCCAAATATCCCTAACTTTTTGTGAGTAGTGTATGTGTACCTCATCATTCACCTTATTTTTCCACAGGGTAGATGTAAAATAACCCTCTCAAATTGTTCCCAATTTAGGATTTTGTTTTCCTGCAAAACACATTTGCAATTAGCAATCCAACTATTTGATGGCTGTTCTGAAACAGCAAAAAGGATCCAGACTGTAATTTAAATATTTTCACATGAGAATCTTTTAGAATTTATTGCTTGTACAGGTGCCAAGAATTTTTTTTATTGAAAGCTTCTCTGAGAAACTTGGCTTAGTAGTGACTGTATGACTAAAACTAAGTTCCCTATAATTTCCTTCAAGAACAAACGTTTAGTGTTCTAAGGAAATCTGTGCTAGAGATGTTACTCTTTCTCTTTTCCACACATTTTTTCTGTGTTTCTAATATTTTGTGATATATAGAACATCAAAACTATTGTTTCTTTTACTTTTCTTTTAGAAATTACGTCGCAAAAAATAACCCTGCAAGTAAGGTTTTTTTTTGTCACCACACCATATGGTTATTTTTGGCAATCGTTTTTTAGAATCCCTCATAGCTCATAAATGTATACTCTGCTTTTGCTTTATTGCTTTTTTATTAAAAACTATGAAAAATTTAATCTGACAGCCTGCTGTAATTTATTTGCGAATCAGATTAAATGTAGTTGTTCAAAAATAAACAGGTTTACAGTTTGCTTTTATAGTGGAATTTATCTTCTGCCAGGTGTATTGGAACAAAAAGATAGCAGGAAAACTCATTAAATGATTATGTGTGAATTGTTGGAAGGATTTATGGAGAAGTATGGCCCCAAGATAAGGATGCTTGCCTGGGTCACCCTAGTTCAATTAATAAGAAAGAAACAACCAATGAGGTATTACAAATGGCCTTTTTTATGTAGAAGTGAATACCTCCAAAAATTTTAGCAAAGACATTTATTAGTTTTTATATGGACAGTAATGGCATTTTCATTAACTGTTTTTATCAGATCTCATGTCTATCGTCAACCGTTTTGCATAAAATTGGCTCAAATTTAGACCACTGTTGTTTGAAAAACTGGTACAGTTCACTATATTTGATTTTTTTAGTTTCATTAAACTGAACATAATTCAACGATGTGGAGTTTAAGAAGGCTTTTTAAATCATCTAGTGTCAGGAAATGGCTGTTTTTGCAGGGCTTGTTGTCCTTCCTTGTAGTCTCCACCAGGGGGCGTTTAGGAGGATTTTCTATGCCTGGGGCTGCTGAGCTGGCAGCACTGTGGTTCCCCAGGTGCTGGCAATTACCTGATGAGGCTGTGGGGCGTAAGAGGAACTGGTCTGCAGTCCTTCAACGCCTGTCATTACCGCCTCATGGCATCCCAAGCCTTCTTGTTGCCTTGTAGTTGTTTTGATGATTCTCTTGTTGTATTATTAATGAACATAATGCTTGAATTTGACATTGTTTATCCAAAGAACCAAAAGACAAACAAAAGAAACTTTGTTTCAAGTTTAAGTGATACTACTGAAGAGAAATTTAACAAAATGCAGATCTGGGTACCAACAGCTCAGCTAAATAATTGAAAGCCCTCAATTCAATAAAATGCTTGCCAATGAGGATTTTATATTAATTTTTCATTAGAAGTGAAGATCTTCCCAACCCATCAGATAAACTCTTATGGTGATTCTTGTCAGAACTCGATGCCAACTTCCATCGCTTCTTTCTACGGCGCACGATCCGTGCACTATCACTGGTGTCTCCTAGCAACACCATTTGTTACCATTTCTGTTGAGTTCCTCTAAAGAACAAAAGAAGAATTAACTTTGAAACACTTAAATTAAGCTCCTCCTATCCATATGACTCATTTTCATCTCAAACAAAATAAAACCCTCGCACACAGCCATTTATTCTTCACAGCGGGCCAAAGCAAATCTTCTCACTGCTGATAGTACTGCTTGCATTGTCATTGTTGTGAAGCATCAAAAGGGGCACACAGTGGGAATCTGAATAGGAACGGCCTCATTGTAAAAATAACTATCTATTTTGAGTTCTGGAAGGCTACATTTCAAACAGTGCAAAGCCAAAATTGCTGCCTTGAGAACAAAACATGCTGTCTGATGTCGCACACTGACGCAACGCGAGTATATAAAGCACAGTTCATTCCCTTCACAGCTGGGAGCAGTAGAGTAGGTGAAGCGGTGCGCACCTGTTGGGGCAGGTCATTGGACATCTGCCAATTATAGAAAGGTTTGAAGAGATAATGACCATCATCTTTATTTCCTCAGATCTGCTGCCTTAGTTTGCCAGCTCCTTTCAAGACAACCCATCCGCTTGGGCAGAAAAAGACGGCCCCTCATCCATTAGTTTCTGAGTAGGAGGCAGTGAACATAAAATCGACATAAAATGAAAGCAGTGCCAAATTCAAAACAAACAGAGATCATAAGTTAATGTAAGGACACCATTAAGGATGTGAGGAGTTAAATCAGGAATAAAAAGCTGACAGGGAAAAACTCCTACAGACTTATGAGGAATACATGAACAGCTTGCTTGGGTAAGCTTTGCTTTAAAAAAAAAAATAAGGCTGATATATTGTGGAGACATTTTTAGATTAAAGGTGTACAGCTGATGAATTACCCGTAGTTATGAGGCCTGTATCTTTTCTTGGAATTGATAGTACAAGTACTTCCCCTCTGGAAGTCATTTTAGGAGAATAATGGTGAAGTTTAACTTGATTGCTGTTAAGAAGGAGTTGCATGAAAATCCAACTCTCTTCCACTCATCTGTGAGCAATTTCAAAGTCAACTTGACACAGAATTGGCCAATTTATCTCTCCAAGGTTTTGTTACGGTCTAATGTCTTCTCAGTTTCTTCCAAGCTCGATTTATTATTCGTAAACTGCTGTAAGAGATCTCCAAACCCCAGTATGAATGTCAAAAGTTAGAGATGGTTGCTCTCAAACTCCAATAATTCCCTCCTTGGAGGATTCACTCTCTTATACGCACAGCTCCTCTAAACCTATTTAAATGTGTTGTTTCTCCCATCCTCTTTGGAGCATTCGGTTTGGCTTCACAGCAGCTGCGTCAAATTTGAACTAAATTAGGACAATTAAGTGAGTGAAACAGGAATAGTTTGTCAAAACAAGAATGGAAAAGAAAAAAACACGTTTAATCCAACCTTTACCTTTGGGCTAGAAGCTCTTGGTATTTATTTTCCATCTAAGAAGCCTAGTAGATTTTTACTGGGGTAGGGCCTAAGATTTGGATGTCTTTCTTTGTTTGTTGTTTGTTTTTTTGGATAGTGATTTACAGAGTTATTGCTTCTTATAACTTTGTATGTACATGCTTTGTGTTTTTCTTTACATATGCATTAAATCAGAATGAATCTGACCTTGTTTGACAATACTCCAATCAGGACTCAGATTAACTGATATAATTAATTATTCATGCAATTCATATCCTTGTAGCAGCAAACACTAGGTTTGAATTTGGGTCTTTCTGCGTGGATTTTGCATGTTGTCACACTCCATGCGTTGGTAATCCAGCTTCATTCCATTGGCCACATATATGCATGATAGCCCAAACGGCCACAATAAATTGCCATCAGGAGCGAGTTTGTGTGTGCGTATGTTGTTTCCCCGTACGTCTCTTTTTATTTTAAATGCCTCTTGCTTGGCGATTGCTGGAGATCCCCCCATGACCTTGTAAAAATAAGCTGGTAAGATCAGAGATGGATGATTAATCGGATGATATGAAATAGAAGACTATTCAAAAAGTAACCGAACGGGTCTAAACATATTTTGAGGAGGAAAAGTGGTCAGATACGACACTTTGATATGTGCTCAGACATTTAAAGGCATTCGAAAAGCTGCTGCATGATTCCACCAAGCCATTACACAAAGTGCTGGTAAAGTTTGAAATCCCTGCAGCCATTACATCCTGCTCGGAGGCTTAGGAACATTACAAATTCTGTTCAAATGAAGCTCAGGTCCAACAAAACTGTTCATGACATTTCAGTAAACACTGTCCTGCATGATATCACTGGTGTATCCATTTCTAAAGTACGATCTAGTGTCCTTGTCACTATTGTCTGATGACTATCGAGGACCGCTTGAGCCCTCAGCCATGTTAGTAGTTGAAACAGAGCTATGTAAACTGACAAGCACCGATAGCCTAAAGGCTCACGAGGGGGTTGCGCTGCCCAGTGGACAAGCCTTTAAAGACATGCATCTCCTGTTTGTTCTCCATTCATGTTTACTGTCTAATGATCAGGGTATCATACATAGAATTGGCATATTAGTCTGAATAACTTGCTCCAATAAACAATCCGATTCAGAGTAATCAAGGATGACAAAGACGAGTCAACTGTGGATCTGGGCATGAAGTCACAAAGAGATTATTTCATATATTGAGCCTAAAAACAAATCAAGATGTGACAAAATCTATCAATCAACAAAAAAAGAATAATGGATGGAAAAACGCTATTGTGTCTATTTCCCACAAATTTAAGGCCTTGCACATTCAGAAATCAACTCAGTGTAAGCTGATGAATCATTTCTTGCTGTGGCGTTATCACATTGTTACCCTAGAGCTCAAGGTTAGGGAGGGAAACATTCTCAGTTTCAGATAGCAGGAGTCCAGCCTTGCTGAAAATCATTGCTTTTATCAGGCAGTCGGAGTTGATAAGGTTTTAAATGAAGCTGAAATCAACTCTAGGACACATGTGATGGGGTATTGTTTTACTTATGAATATGAATGTTTTTATGTAATTGTATATTTTTGTTATTTAGATTTTGTCACAACAAACCCTGTATTCCTAAGGATGCCTTTACAAAAAGGCAAATATCCAGTTGCCCTCAGCTTGACGGATTTTGGCGATTATACATGGAAGAATGCTCTTGTTAAGGTTTCCTTTTTAAGTTTGCAGAAGAAAACTGCTTGCCCACTGACAAAATTAAAAGTAAGTATTGCAGAGTTTCTTTTTCTGCTTACCAAGGTAACATTACCAAGGAGCAAAGGCAGTCAAGAAGAAACTCACAGGGATCATCAGACTTTAACCTAAAATGTGCAGAGATCAGACACAAGTCCGGAGACAAATGAGAAGTGTTTCAAAAGCCAGAGTGTGGCTTGATTCCACCTGTGACAATTAAGCATCATTAGCCGACTGGTCATCTGACAGCTCCTTAAGAACGCCAGCCAAACAATGTGCTGGGCGCCATCAGGTGTGCAGGCAGCAGCAAGTGAAGCGTGTCCCTGACAAAGATCCACTTTTCACAACAAAGCACACGCTCGGACAATAAACACAAATACTCAGACAGATCCTCACACAGCTTTCTGAAACAGCCAATTTAGTCATTTGGAAACAACTCATTATTATGTCTCAGGCTGGACTAGCAGTCTTGTTTCACCAAGTGGAAGTTTATCCTTGCATTTCACTAGTTAATGCCCTACAATACAAAAAATTAACCACTTAGCTTCATTATTGAGAACAATACAAACAGAAATCTGCATATTTAGAGTTCCAACAATTCAGTAAGTAGTAAGGGTAATATAATATGCCAAAGCCTAACTTTTTATATGTATACATTCTGATATATACTGTCAAACAAAGCCATGTTATTTCTAATAGACAGCTGTGAGACATAGCAAAATCAAATATCACTGAACATCACTAAGTGAAATTCTCTTTGTAAGTGAATTTTTAGCAAAATTGCAATTTGTGCATTTGTTAAACTTATATGCTGCGGTGAGTCACTATTTCTACGGTCTGTGCCTCAAGACAGGGTTCTGAGCTGAGACAAATTGTTGTGAGAAAGGAAAACAAGGGACCTGTAAACATGTTTCCTTGACTCATGGTAAAACAAAATTTAAAAATCCAATTCGATGATTATTATTTTTTTTTTTTAGAGAGTCACACAAAATCTTTCTAAAGGCGACCAGATCTGAATAGTGTGTAATAAATAAAGATTTACAGCCAACCAGCTTTGAAACTCTATACAATATGCTGCATTTAAGATATAAAGAATGACCACTATTCTTTAGAAGTCTAATTAATTGCTGCTGCTTAGTGTAATCTGCTCACAAATCTAACAGTTCTGTGAAGACAACTCACTCTTGTTGGACAAAATTATTCAACGAATTGCATCACACAGACCAAATAACACACCAAAAAAAATATATAACTAAAATCATGATATATTTAACTTTGCGGTTGCGACATGCCAAAATGTGAACTTTAGTTTGAACACTTTAGCAAGACATAAATATACTTGCAGTTTGTATTGTTTCTTTTAAGATAAGAAGTTTGAGTTTGAATATATTTTCTGTGAGATGTTTGTACATATTTTCTTTGTACAAATAAATTATTACCAGGTACTGAAGCTTCCTCCTGATATCCACAAAGATTATTTTAGGTTAAATCCTCAAATTTACCTGAAGTGTGTGTTTTTGTATACATAGTTCTCTGCCCTTGGTTTTCCCTGGTGCCCTGTAAATGATTGTTTACCTGTCTCAGTTCTACCCACCTCTTTCAGCTTGCCAACACTACCAGCCTCTCGGTTTCCCTAAATTAAATGATGTTGGATGAAGTCCAGTCCACTGTAACTAAAACATTCAAGCTTTCTCACAAATTCCTTTAAAATGCAACTCGGACAAAAACCCTTCCTCAGTCTATAGGTCCTTCTAATGTTCTCTAATTATCTGTTACAGCACTTAGCTGTAACATTGGGACAGGTGGTCTAATTTTTTTTATTAAAGCATTTAGAGATCTGGTTACCTCTGTTAGTTATTTTTAGCTGTACATACTCAAACCCTAAAATCAACACATAATCTTTCATCCAAAAACGCCATCTGCTCCTCCGTTTCCATCTTCCAAACCTGTTTTTATGTGTTTCCAAGCTAGCTAACTGACACAGAGTACCACGTAAAGTACTAGCATTCTGTGTTGATCTATGTCCAAAAAGTACTGTGATTCGCAGTCTAACTGTTCTCAGTGGGTACAGCCTCAGGATGCAGCATGCTTACATACACACACAACAAAAAACGCACACTCACATCATATATTTCAATCTTTACAAGGACTTTAACCTGACTTCTATTAATTTTTCTTTGATTTCTATAGCCTAATCCAGAACCTTAATCTAAACCATCCCTAAACCCAATTCATACTTTAGTCCTAAACCTAGTCCTTAACCAAAAGCAGCTCTTTTCTTATGGGGCTTGGGCGTTGGGTCCTCAAAACCTAGTGTTTGTTGGAAAAAAAGGGACCTTAAAGGTGGGAAAGGGTAAAACACACACGTCAGTCGAAGTTAAAGAAAGCTAGCACTTTCTGCTCTGCATATTTAGACCTTTGGTTAATTCTACAATTGTGGGATTCGGCCTTTCTAGCTACTTCTACTATCTTCATCTAACCCTTTTCTTTCAGTGGTGCTGCTCCTTTTCCCTTATAATGTATTGTGCAAAATACAGTCTGAAAATGAGATTTTACTATTTCGCTACCTAAAAGCTCAATTTTAGCCATCCAGAATCAGATACTTGCCCTAAATTAATTATTGGCATCCTCCTGTTTAATTCTTTACATTAACCAGGAATTTATAGTTGGATCAGATTTTAGCTTTATTGAGCACGGATTATCTTGCCTTTTAGTCCTTACAAATCATTGAGTGCTAAACCATGTCTACCAGAATTTCTTAATAATTCTTTACAAGCTCTGGAATTAAAATCTAATGCAATCATGCACATTATCATTAGTTTTAAAAGCATAGGCCAAAAGTCTACAGATGAAAAAATACTTTTTAGAAATATTTTCCATTGAAGCTTTTCAAAAACCTTTCCATGTCGATTGTAAGTTGTTCTTGGAGGGAACATTGCCAGAAATGAGGAGAAAAATATGCTCGAGGAAGAACCAGCACCCTCATAAACAAACCCAGATAAATAATAATTAGGATTCCTTACTTTGGTAATAAATCAGAGTGTGGTGTAATTTCCTTTTTGGCACCAAAACTTTGAACAAGTGCTGCGAAAACTCCTGACAAAGCAGCTTGTACGTTTGAACAGAACTGATATAAATATGAAACTGGGTTTTAAAACTGAAGCAGGTGCATAAAGGTTAGACAAACTCAATGTTGCTGGAACTTTAAAGGGTACATTAAAAAGTTAAATGAATAAAAGTTGATGAATTTGCAGAGTATCTGAGAACCACAGTCAGAAAAGTGTGGGCTGTCAAAACGGACTAAATGCCCAAAAATAAGATTCATTTTGTTATTTATATTCTAGAGATTTGTTTTATAACTGTTGCACGTGTAGGTGCAGGTTATTTAGGGAGGCTTTTTCTTCTGAAGATTTCATTTACATGAGAAAACGACACTTGTTGTCTCACATTCAATTTATTTACATTTTTCAAGTGGATCCCTTGGATGTTGTATTCCTATTGTATTTAACATAGTTTATTATAAGTATAAAGTTCCGAAATTAGGTGTAAAATGATTTTGTTTACTCAGTTTTCAGAAATCAGCAACACCATCTCTTTCTGTTTTAGGGTAAGGGTACTCTGTTTATCCATCTATTCATCCATCAACCGCTTTTGTCAGAAATCAGATCAGGGAATATAAAATCTAGGAAGGAAATCCAAACATTCTTTAATGTTTCTCATCAGAATGAGTTTTTCTACCATAGTGTTCAATATCCTTGTGATCTCTAGGTGGTACTTACCCAGAAATTTTATAAAGGGAGATGGAACCAGCAGGTTTAATTAAAACTTATTAGGATGTCTCTGTAAATTGATAGGAACAAATATACAGGGTTTGGACAATGAAACTGAAACACCTGTCATTTTAGTGTGGGAAGTTTCATGGATAAATTGGACCAGCCTGGTGGCCAATCTTCATTAATTTCACATTGCACCGGTAAGAGCAGATTGTGAAGGTCTAATTAGAAGGGTAAGAGTGTCGCTCAAAATTTTGCAATGCACAAAACCTTATGGGTGACATGCCAAAGTTCATAAGAGGACAAATTGTTGGTGCACATCTTGAACAAGACAGCAAGTCTTTTTTGATGTATCAAGAGCCACGGTATCCATGGTAATGTCAGCATACCACCAAGAAGGACAAACCACATCCAACAGGATTAACTGTGGACGCAAGAGGAAGCTGTCCGAAAGAGATGTTCGGGTGCTAACCCGGATTGCATCCATCAAAACTGGCTGTCGGGAGCTTCAGAGGGTCAATATACCGGGTTGCTATAGCCAAACCTTTGGTCACTTGTGCCACTGCAAAAGGTCAGTTTCAATGGTGCAAAGAGTGCAAATCTTGGGCTGTAGACAAACCCTGATGAATCCACCTTTACTGTTTTCCCCACATCTGGGAGAGCTATGGTGTGGAGAAGCCCCAAAGATGTGTACCACTAAGTCTGTTGCAGGCCCAGAGTGAAGCATGGGCGCCAAAAACTTGTGCTAGATGGTCGCATCACTGCCAAGGACGACCGAAGCATTCTGGAGTACCATGCGCATCCAATGGTTCAAACATTGTATTCTGAAGGCGGTGCTGTGTATCAGGATGACAATGCACCAATACACACACCAGGACTGGTAAAAGATTGGTTTGATAAACATGAAAGGGAAGTTAAACATCTCCCATGGCCTGCGGAGTCACCAGATCTAAATATTTTTGAGCCACGTTGGGCTGTTTTGGAGAGAAGAGTAAGCAAACATTTTCCACCACCAGCATCACTTTGGGACCTGGCCACTATCCTGCAAGAAGAATGCCTTAAAATCCCTTTGACTACTGTGCATGACATGTATATGTCATTCACATTCGACGCTGTATTGGCTGCAAAAAGAGGTCCTACATCATACTGATAAATCACAGTGGTCTAAAACCAGGTGTTTCAGTTTCATTGTCCAACCCCTGTAAATAGTTACTTCAAAGTAAAAAATGTGTGCATCTGTACTGAGCTATTAGTGTTTTTATGCACCCCCTAAAATAAAACTATTATAATAGGAATTAAAATCTACACTCAGCAGGTCCAATAAGTTACGTTCTCAGTCGCACTTCATTCCTATTGAGACATATTGAAAGTGGCGGCAGGGTCGTCGCAGAGCAGCTGCCACTCACCCTCAACGAGTTTTGTTTCTAAAATAAGAGTTATTGTTTCAGACAGGATGAGCATAAGAAATTGCCTTTGATGTCAGGCTGACAGATGAGAGAATCCCAATTGGATGATTTCACTTGAGTGGGGTTTGTTATGTCAGCTCTGTGGAAGAATCATGGAAAAACCTTCAAGGCACTCCGTTTACTACTGAGTACTGGCCTGCACATTCTCTTCAATCTATGTCTGACTCAGTGCACGGTATTATGGTACCGCTTTCATGTTGAGATCAGTTTCTCAGGAAGACTTTTTCTGTTTAAGACTTCACTTTTTTTTCTGTTGTCTTCACATTCCCTTAGTTTCAGCTGAACCTTTCTTCAGAAGGCTAAAACTTGACACTTCATTTCATACCTACCATCACCATCTGTGTCTGCTGTAAGGCATGTTGCGAAATATTCTGCTCCTTATCATTTTGATCCCTTAAGATTGTCTCACTGCTCTTGAGTATACACACAGATTACCTCTGTGCCAACAAATGTGTGTGAGATAGACAAATTGCAAAGAAGGTGGCCAGCTGCTTGGTGCTGTGCTGTGAATGTAACACAGTGATCTGCTTCCAGCTGTCCTGCTTGTCCCCCTTTGGATTTCTCCGACACACTGTGCTGGCCAGCATTTTTGCACATCCAAACGAAGTTGAATTTTTGCATACCTCAAGTTTTGATTTCACAATGATAACTGTCAATACCTGCATATTTGTTTTCTTCTGGCTCTCACTTATGAGCCTTGCAACAAACAATTTCCTTTATTCTTAGACATATCTGGTAATCTCACAGCCAAACATAAATTTGCTCAGAATGTTCCCTTTTTCCTTGCTTATGCATGGGTTTTTTCTGACACACCCAAATTATTCATGTTCAGTTAAGTGAGTAAAACATTTTTTGTAGTAATTAATCTGAATAATATTGAGATTGTTTTAGAAGATCTAAAAAAAAAAAAAGAAAGAAATAAAAAACCTCACCCATCAGCTATAAACATGTTGTCCTAACATCCCACATTGAGAAAGTCCTGGAAAGTCTCCTTGTGGTCCTCCAGAGTAAGGAAACGAACACAAAACTGGAGCCACAGCAGTTTGTTTATGGGCGTACATTTGCAGTAGTTTTGATTTAACAATGATAAGCTCGCTTTAACAAATTATTTTTCATCCAGAAAGTGGTGGGAGCTCTTTGAGATTTTGTCGTTTGATTTTGCCACCATCCACTAATTGAAATGTCTTTAAATACACATTAACACTAATTCAAAACATTGTGATAAACAACTAAATGGAGGCAGAAGATGTCTTTCAGTCATCAATGCACACATTCAGCGACACACAGGAGCTCTTTCAAGCTGGGCACCATTTCATTCACACCTGGGACCATCTGTCCCATCAACGAGGAATCAGAATCAGAAATACTATAGTTTTATGTATATATATATATATATATACATATATATATACATATATATATACATATATATATATATATATATATATATATATATATATATATATATATATATATATATATATATATATATATATATATATATATATATATATATATATATATATATATATATATATATATATATATATATATATATATATATATATATATATATATATATATATATATATATATATA
>JAVLVB010000106.1:731090-760543 GCA_032876305.1 Orestias chungarensis | reverse complement strand
TATATATATATATATATATATATATATATATATATATATATATATATATATATATATATATATATATATATATATATATATATATATATATATATATATATATATATATATATATATATATATATATATATATATATATATATATATATATATATATATATATATACATATGTATATATATACATATATATATACATATATGTATATATATACATATATATATACATATATGTATATATATACATATATATATACATATATGTATATATATACATATATATACATATATGTATATATATACATATATATACATATATGTATATATATACATATATATATACATATATGTATATATATACATATATATATATACATATATGTATATATATACATATATATATATACATATATGTATATATATATATATATATATATATATATATATATATATATATATATATATATATATATATATATATATATATATATATATATATATATATATATATATATATATATATATATATATATATATATATATATATATATATATGTATATATATATATATATATATGTATGTATATATATATATACATATATATGTATGTATATATATATATACATATATATATGTATATATATACATATATATATATACATATATAATAATGAACAATAGTGAACCTTGTCTGCATGAGGCTGCTTTACAACAACAGTGTATTAAGTCAGAGGCTTATTCAGAATCAGAATCAGAATCAGGCTTTATTGGCCAAGTATGCTCACACATACAAGGAATTTGTTTTTGGTTACACAGATGCTTGCAGTGCATGAAAAATACAGTAAAGGCACGAAAAATAGAGTAAAGAAACATTTGTAACATTTAGCATGTGCAATTTATATATTTTTTAAAAAGTGCAGTTTTGTGCAGTATAAAAACTATAGAAGTCATAAAAATATATAAATGAATTGTTCAATTGTTCATTAGAATAATGGAAGTTGGAAAAAAGCTTCTATGTAGCCTGGTCGTACGGGTCTTCGTGTGGCTGAAGCGTCGGCCTGATGGAAGGCACCGAAACAGGTGACGGCCAGGGTGAAACAGGTCGGTGATGATTTTCTCTGCACGCTTCCTGGTTCTGGAGGCATGCAGGTCCAGCAGTGCGGGCAGCTTTACACCAATGGTCCTCTCTGTAGACTTGATAATGCGCTGCAGTCTCTTGGTGTCGTGTTTTGTGAGAGCACTGCCCCACACTGTGATGGATGTGGTGATGATGGACTCTATGATGGCTGTGTAGAACTGCACCATCAGCTCTTGGGCTAGGTTGAATTTCTTCAGCTGGTACAGAAAGTACATCCTCTGTTGAGCCCTCTTGATGATGGAGTTGATGTTGCTGTCCCACCTCAGGTCCTTGGAGATTGTTGTGCCCAGGAACTTGTAGGACTCCACAGCCATCACAATCCTGTCTAGGATGGTGAGTGCTGGCAGGGTTGAGATGCTCCTCCTGAAGTCCACGGTCATCTCCACTGTTTTTGCTGTGTTCAGCTCCAGATTGTTCTGACTGCTCCAGGGGACAACCTGTTCAACCACCCGTCTGTAAGCAGACTCATCACTGTCCTTGATGAGACCAATGACTGTTGTGTCATCTGCAAACTTCAGGATTTTAAGAGAGCAGTCCATGGAAGTACAGTCATTTGTGTACAGCGAGAAGAGCAGTGGGGATGTACACAACCCTGTGGGGCGCCCGCGCTGATGGTTCGGGTCACTGAAGTACACTTTTTTTAGAATTGCTGTAATGCAAATTCTAATAAGACAACAATTTTTAACTTTAAATTAGCAATAAGTGTTTTTGTGATTGAAATGAATAGTATCTATAAAATTTCTGTGAAATTGAAACATTGGAACTATTTGAGATATAATTTGCAAAACGGTATGTTTTTTTTTTTTTTTTTTGTCTGTTTTCATAAGCCATGCCAATTTTAACCAGGTCTCATTTCTGAGTGACCAAAAACACTTCACAAGCTTCCATAGAAGTAAAAAAAGAAAATCCCACACATAAACATTAAACAGCACTAAAACAGAAACCAAGAACTTGCAACTGACGAAGCCCCACTGGCTAAGACATTAAAGATACGTCTACTTTTGAAAAAAAGATTCTCAATGCAACTTTTTTTTTTCATTGCACAAATTGCCCTTAGCAGCCTCTATCTACAGACTTTCACAACATTCTTGGCTGTAAGAGTAGATTTAAAAGTGGATACACACAGCTGATACAAGGTATTTACATCAAATGTATGAAAAGGCATGCAAACATATTTCTCACACTTAACATTTTCAAAAAAAATTGTATTTAAAAATACACGCAGTCCATCATGATTACTATTTTACTCTTTACTCAGAAATGCGTTTTATTGCAAAAAAAAGCCCAAATTTAAGGAAATTTTAATATTTTAAGTATATTTAAAAAAAACATATCAATCATACCAATCCTAAATCAGAATGTTTTAGTGTATTTCAATATAAGCATGTCTTATCACTTTTATGCAAATGATTGCCAAATTCACATGCCATTCACGAAAAATAGTCATTGTCCCCTGACACCCCTACTTAGCTGTCTGAATGACGTCAAGGCTTGGTTGGCCCAAAATTGTTAAAAGCTAAACGAGGAAAAGACTGAGATCATGTCGTTTGGGAACACCCTCCTTGACTTGGGACCCCTTCAAACCTACGTGCGTCCCAAAGTCACCAGCCATGGCGTAACATAAGAAGCACGAACACATGACCCCGATTTTAGCGACACTGCATTGGCTGCCTGTAATTTTTAGAATAGATTTAACATTATTATGGTTTGTTTTTAATGCTTTGAATGGACTGGCTTCAAACTACATTTCAGATCTCCATCTTTATAATCCGTCTATACTACCTGAGGGCCAGTCCCAGCTCACATTCCCTAACACTGGACTTAAAACTAGGGGGGACAGGCCACTCTCTGTTGTTGGCCCCAGACTCTGGAACGCTCTGCCCCTCTGTGTTTGAACTGCCCCCACTGTGGAGTGTTTTAAATCTCGTCTGAAGGCCCACTTTATTCTTTGTCTTATAACACTGCATGAGTTGTATGGTCCTATACTATATGTCTTGAACTGTTTTAGCTGATTGTCTTATTTCTTATTTATTGTATTATTTTATTGTTCTCTTATATTATTTTAGTTTACTTTATGTCTTATTTATTTATTTATTTTATCATGTATTTTATATATGCAGCACTTTGGTGGACATGTTCCTGTTTTAAATGTGCTATATAAATAAAGTGGATTGGGTTGGATAAGACAAAAAAGAGGATGTGTTTCCTTATAAAGTGCATATAAATATGTTAGTTAGTTGTAAAAATATACATACATACATACATACATACATACATACATACATACATACATACATACATGTACAAAGGTTAAAGTAGTTTCGCTTCCATTAATCCATTTATTTCTCCGTAATCCTCTGATTTATTACGCTGTCCCATGACAGCTAACAAACATTGTTACTTTCTTGTGTGACATTCTCAAAATGCCTACTAGGAAGACTCCCTGGACACCTCAAACAGATCCCACCAACTGTGGGTATTTTGTTACTGAATCTTTGGTTAAGCTTGTAATTTAGAGAATTAACTCATGGTGAGTAGAGCCAGAAATTGTAACCAAGTAAGGTTAGCAATACCAGTAAAAGTAAAACTAATGATGCAGTAAAACTACCTGATGAAGTGCAGCCTTTTCAGAGAGTTACTCAAGTAAATTCAGCTGCATACATGATCATACAGTATGTCAGTTTACACTTTTTCCCAGTTGAATGCGTTCTCACACTCACCACAACTCAACTTGAAAGTCCAGATGTCAGCTCAAGGAAAAACGTCTTTAAAGTAAAAAATCTTGCCCGTGGGTAGGTTTTCCGTTTGCCTGCTCATCTTTCAAGCTTTTTCTAAATAGGGGTTATAAGACCTCATAAAAGCCCTATTTAAGAAACTGATCAATCAGACGTTACAACAGTTTGAATAGGAGAAAAAAGCTAAAGCAAATCATTACACCAGAACATCCCCCACACTCCACCCATCCCAACTTGCAGACATCCAGCTGGCACCCTCCCACTGGCAGGATAGCGGGTCTACTCACCCTGCATGGATGATGCAGAGAGTTTTCTGTATTTGTTCGTGTGTTCCATCTGTCTGTGTGTACTCTTGTTCCTTTGTAACCCTTGCACACATACTATATCTGTCAGAGCAGGAGGGAAGAGTCAAGCGAGAGATTGACTTTAGCTAGTGGAGCAGGCAGCCATCACCTGCTGAACGCTTGAGATGTTCCCTTCATAGCACTCAGCTTTCACAGCAGATTACATACACAGCCCTACTCTTCAGTTTACAGGCCAAGTACCTGTCTAGAATACTGATGGTGGTTCAGTGAGGACCCTGTGACCGGGCATGTTGCTCTACAAATTGTACAGAATGTTGTTTTATATCAATTCAGACATATTACACTATTTATTACTACAATCACTTAAGGGATTCCAGCTATGTTTGTACCAGTAAGTAAACGATTATCATCAAGTACATTCTTTAGAATGTAAACACTAGAAACATGTAAATTCTTCAGTGAAATTATTATACCACATTTCCTTGCTCTTGGAGATGTCCCTTTGATCAAAGCAGAACAAATGTTAATCGCCTTGTGCAGCAAATTGTTCAGCAAAATCAACAAACTGACCAAAGATGGAATCTCTTCCATAGGCCAGTAAGTTAAAAGGCATGCAGCCAATGTTTTTAAATAAGCTTTTTAAATTTGAGAAACATAGCGTGCCATTAATAATGAATGTCATATACAGATCATTAAACTAAAGCAACAAGATTTCAACGAAGGATTGGCTCACAACCAGCGCTCGTTCCAGCAAGTTACAAGCACTAACTAACTATCACTCAACAGGAATGTCCTACACACAATAGTGTGATTGTGTATACTGTAGTTATACAGATGTTTAGCTATATAAACATTCAAGGACATTGCATTTCACTGCACTCAGTCTTTTTAAGCCTGCCTGAGGTGAGTGGTCCCTTAACAGAAAATTATGCATTGAATTAGTTGCTACTAAAGCTTTTCATCGTCACTATGGCATGAACTCTGTCTTCTTCATTCATTGGTTTTTGGTTTTTTCTACTCTTGAAGCCAAACTGTTTAGTATTTGATAATCCTTTGAATAATGTGTTTCAAATGTATCTTTTTTTTCTGATGAGAAAAAAAAAACATAGACCCTCTTGACCTATTTACATTTTACTTAATGAACATTTAAAACTTATAAATATTTTTTTTTATTTTCTCATTACTTAAAACAGGTTCATTCTTTTGAATATTCAGAAAAGTTCTAAAAAGTTACATTAAGAATTGCCTACTTGACTACGTTCATGTCCGAAACACATCTAAAAATCAAGATAATGTTACAAAACGTATTTAATTTTGGAGATTTTTCATTAAAATCAATCTCTATAGTTGAAATTGACGTTTTTTTTTTTTTTGTTTCACTGTCTTTATAGAAGAACTGTGATTACAAGTACAAGGGTAGATCTGTGTGGTGAGTTATCCACTAAATGCACATAAATGCCACGCCAGGCATAGCAACCAGTAGCCTAAAATATAGGATTTAAGCTAGAGCCGAGGTCTTTGGTTATAACACACCGCAGCTCATATGTGGTACAACATAAAAGTTTTCTTTGTGGACACACACAAAAGCATCTTATATTTGTGAATATGACATATTCACAAATGTTTTTTTCTGCAGCATCCCTGTCTCTGACACTGTGATGATTGTGCTACCTCTACCATCTGTGGCCACTGTGTACCACTTGCTACCTTGTCAAGCTGCTGATCGTCACCATCATGACCTTAAAATGATAATGGACTTAACTTACACCGCACTTTTCCAATTATATTGATCACTCAAAGGTATTCACTCTAAAAAATGTGCACACATGTAGACACCTGTTGACATCTTGGGGATTTAGTGCCTTGTCCATGGGTACATTGACAGGTGACAGGCAGCTGAAATTTAACCTGCTGATTGCAAGACAACTACTCTACCCACTCTGCTGCAGCCACTCCAAACTAAATCAAAACACTGCTGCCTCTCCTTCTCTGGTTTCCCAGATACCTGGTGGTATGACCTCTACTCAGTCCAGCTCTTTGTGGCTGCCAGGTTAAAAATGTGAACGATAGTATGTGTCACTAGATAAAAATGTTATTTTAACATTTCCTCACATCTTTTTAATATGCACATTATTGTATATACATTCATACTGAAGAAGAAATATAAATTTTAGCAACATGAATTATTTTAAACATAAAATAGATCACTTGACTCCCGTGTTGCCATAAAATGCGGATGCCGTAATTTCAGCCATTTTCAAAAGGGAAGTGCATGTGCTCTGTTAGTCACACCTCCACAAATGTAACATCAATAGAAAGACCAGGATGTCGTCTTTACAGCACAGTCGGTCTAACATGTAGGGCAGCATAGCATGCCCCCCCAGAGAGGACAGTTCTGAATTGATGGGAAATTCCTACACAGAGGAAATAAAGATGTCTGTCTATCTAATCTGTACAATTTGAAACAGTATACAATTTTAAATAGATTTTGGCTGTTCTGTAAACAGTCATTGTGAACAAACGTTTAGTCATTAGGTGGATATGATGACAACTGCTAGGAAGATCCTTCTTGTTGACATCACATTTTATGAGTAAGCGCAGTCAGTCCTAAAAAACATTAAAACAGACATCACCATATTCTGTAACTGCTCTATTACCTTTGACAAAAATCGAAATGCTAATGAAAGTATTTTGGTAATTTCAGAGGTTATTACTACAAAGTTGTCCCTCAGCCCATCCTGATTTTGTTTGCATATATATTTAGCAAGCAAATATGGCAGAATAGATGCCCAATCTTAAAGGGCAGTGTAAAGTTTAAAGATGTTATTCACTGAATTACATGTGGACAACTGAAGTTATTCTAAAAAAATACATATCTAGAAGATGAAATTCAAGATAGCCCCTCCCAGCCTTTCTGGTTTCCTTCATGGCCTCTCATTTAAACATTTATTTATCCCACCTGCACCTGCGTCTCCAACCACCACACTGATCCAAACCCGGGTTCTGCTCATTCTCCATAGGCCTCCACTAATACATCTTACAGTGAGGCCGCTTGTTATCTACATCATTACCTAGATTATCCACTTCACTTACCTCTCCTTTGCTCCTTTTTAGTATAGTCCTTTATAGTCGCTTCAGAAAAAAACATCCCCTCAATCATCTGCATATTTTCTGTACATGTTTCAATATATGTTAGTGTAATTTAGCTGTGCGGTTAATGAGCTGTTTTGCTTGTATCAAAGCTTTTCAAAGGCCTTTGGAACTCGTTCCACACATTTTTTAAGGGGATTAAAAAAATAAACCATGCAACCAGGAAAAACCATCACGTTATGGCAAACCCACAGAGGTGATCCACAGCAAAGTCTTTCATCTGTGGTAAACACTGTCTCCATATACGGACATTTCCCCGGTGTCTGTATCTATGCTGGTCCTGCAGAATGCAACCCACTGATAAAGGCCTCTGTCCTTGTCACCCAGGACTGATGTTTTTCTGTCAAATCCCAGACAGCCCTGTTCCTCATTCTGTGCTACTGGTGTGTATCACTTCTACACCCTGATAGATTCCCTAGTCTCACCTGCATTCCTCCTCACCCCGACCTCCGTCCGTGCACTCTCCTTTCCCAAAAGTCATGCCTTCCTCAGGTGGGCTTTACAGGTTATTGTCTCTTCCCATAATATCGTAAGCCTGTCCTCCTGGAGCTTCGGAATGCAGAAGAGCATTAGAGGTGAATTATGCAGTATTTTAAAGAATCATGCAATAAAAAACGCAAAACGCTATTTCAACCTGATGATGTCCATGCTTTAAACACAACCTCATAACCCACCTCCACATTATCTATGCAACTTGGTCTCCTGTGGTTTAACACCTCTTGTGTTTATTAGCACCAAGCATGCGCATGTCAATCGCTACTATTTACTAATTAGTGACTATTGGCTTTAAGCTGATGATCACAGAAGGAGAAGCAGCTCTTTGTTCCCATTTTCTGTCCTATGTCTTTATGTAGCATTAGGTTTTGATCTGTTTATTAAGCTCCAAAGCTTGTGTTGGATCTTTGAAATGCAAATGCAGAAACGTAAACCCATTTCTTTTCTTGTTTTCCTCGAAGAATTTCAAAACTCGAATGGGAAAGTTTTTCTTCAGAAGATTCTTCCCTTTTTTAAAGCCTGGTAAGAAAAGAGGTAAAAATGTCAAAGGGTTTGTAAATAAGAATGTAAATAATGAATAATAAATAAATAAATAAATAATAAAGTCCACGGAGCTTGCCTCAATTGAACAGCGAAAAGGTCAATCTTCTGCTATCCCACAGAGATTTTAATCTCTCGCACTAAATCTCTTCCACCCTTTCTTCATTTGTCTTTTTGGGCACTTCACAGATAGCTGGTGCAGGCTGGTATTGTAATGTAACTCCTGAAAGAACACATCCTCCCAGCCAGCCCTCTTTGCCAAAGAAAGAAAATAATACATCTAATGAGTCTATACAATGGCTTCAAATATAAACCACAAGCCGTTATATATTTTATACAAAACAGTAATGCCACATTGAAAGAACAAACGGTACCTTCTCAGAGCCCAAGAAATGATTGCATCGCTGGGATTAGATTACACAAACTCCTTCCTATTAACTCTCATCCAACAAATCAATGGATATATGTAATTAACTCTCAGGTCTTAAGAGACTATGGTCTAAAATGGATTTATCAGAAAAAGATATAGTAATTGGATAACAACCTAACAACAACAGACAAATGATTTAAATTGAAAGTATTTATCTCTGTTTTTTATCATTAATATTATTATTATTATTATTCATTTTCATCAACTTTACTAAGTTCTTACTATTTTTGTCAAAGTTTAAATAGATAATTATAGCTGAGAAACAATTCAAATGTTTGCACGCTATATTCAAGAGTTTTAAGTAGAGGTGTCCCAATCATGATTTGAAGTTCCAGTTTATCACTTTAGTCAGTTAGGATTACATGTTTTCAGTCATCAACACTAACGAAATGTTGGCTAATAACATTTAGTTAATGATTTGATGGCATTCTGAAATCCTTACAAAGCATAAAATGTGAAAAGAAGGCAATTTAAGTGACTACGAATGTATGGTTGTGGAAGTCTGGTCTGACCAGTTTAGGAACTGTAGATTTGTGTGGTCATTTTTTCACACAAGTTGGTTTACAGAGAGATGCTTGAGCTGTTTGCCTTCAAATTTCAGTGAAAGAACATTGGTATAAAGTGAAAAATGCAGTGGTTGCTCAAATATGCAGTCTTAATATCAAAAGTGTAAACACACATGTTGAACCTCGAGGTAATTAGGCTTCATTCACCCGAATGCATCTTTACTTTCAACAGATAACAATGATTTCCTCAAAGTAAAGTACTGCCCTTTGTCCTAAATATGACAGCAGAGAAGAATAAGGCATTACAACATTCCTGGAGCATAACATCGGGGTAGGTTGGATAGATTCTACAAAAAAGGTTTTGGCTGTCGCATGTCAGATTCTGTCCAAAATGTAATGCTTTTATAATTGTATTATATAACAGGTAGAGATGGAGTTTCATACTAAATGTACTTTTTGGAATAACTCAGATATTGCATTTTTTTACTACCACATCTTTGCTCTTTTACTAACTCTTTTCTGAGCTCCTTGTGTGTGCAGAGCCTCCATGAGTAGGTGCAGACCGCTTAGATTCCCCCAAAGCACAACCACGCCTGACCCTGATGCATCACTTGCTCCTGGGTATGGAGGATGGAAACACAAAGAGGGAGAAAATAGAAGAGAGAGGGGTGCTATCCTTCTCCTGCAGCAGTGTGCTGTACAGCAGATCAGTGGTCTTCTTCAGCTTTCATCTAGCAGCTACAGCGAGCTGCCAACTGGCCTCTGTACAGAAATGGTTCATGTCAGCCTCCGAGCATTATTTCTTTCACTTTTCCTCTGCATCGGCCCAGTCTTGATCCCAACCAGGGAAGACACAACAACCACCCAAATGTACACACATTGTCATAACACTGCCTTACGAAACGAATGCAAATCATCCTTTGTTGTGGTTTCAGGTTGAAAATACTTTTCTACTTTAGGTAAAAATTACCCGCATTCCTTCCCTTTCCAGTCAGGATCGCCATTGATCTGTGTTGTAACTGCTAACAAGGGGGGTCAGTCATTTAAGCATGAGTGCAAAAGCCGAAGAATCCATGGATTTAAAGGTTTCCAGAAAAAGAAAAAAAAAATTGTCCCCATGTGGGAGAGACAACTTGTGTTGTAGTCTATTTAGATTTATTAAACCTTTTACTTATTCAACCTGTTGTTTCTGAACATTTCTAACTGCAAATTACTCAATGGATATGTTGCTTCACTACATTATCTATAGGTTTCTGATTATTATTGGGATAAGGTATAGAATAAGGTATAATGAACTTTTTTGTAGAAAACCTTAATTATAGTAGAGGAGTTGGTTATGTAAATACAGTAATAACAATACTTTAAGGTTCAAGAAGAAAACAAAGCATTCACATTGAAGAATTGATCACTGCTGCCTTTCTCTAAAGTCCATGTTACTGTAACCTATACCAGACACACAAACAGACTCTTAACACAGCAGTGCAGGGCGAGTTGACTGAATTATAATTCCCAATTTCATGCAAGTGCTTCAAGCTGTCCTCCTTGTACAAACTCAGGCATATTTTCTAGCTTTGAGTAATTTGCCCTTGATTCGCAGTGCCATCCCTCTGCTGTGTATTACCTCTAGACAGATCCAATGTGGCTTAATTGTTCTGTGATTGTTGCGGTTACAGTCTTATGACCCGGATTCCAGCTCATCATGACCTAAGGCTTTGTTGGGGAAGAATTTCGCAGAAAACCCAGGCTGCCGTTCATGAAAGCTTACCGTTTATGTATTAAGAATTCAGTGGTTTGTCACTGAGGTTTATGTGAAAGACAAGAAAGCTATGAAAATGTATAAAGGAGAATGACACTATAAGATTTAAAAAAAAAATTGTGACCAAAACTCAGGAAAACCGTGTACTTTTGCACATCTGAAAGCAAAGCTGTTTGCCAATTGCAAAAAAAGGCTCAAGCTCATTAAAATCCTTTCAGCAGACAAATGTTTAACCAATGCTACGCAATCCTAGCCGAATCTTACTTGGATGTATGTCTGAACTATAAGTGGGCCATTGATGTAAACCCTGTTGGAAGACATAGGACACTGAAACGCAACTCAACCTACGTCCTTTTCAGCATCAAATAGGTTTTAATATGAGAATTTACAGTTTCGACAGCTTAAAATAATCAACCCCACGGCATGATGCTTCCATGATTAGGTTTTAGCACGTAGATAGTGTATACAATGTGATCATATACAGGTTTTTGACATCCAAGCAGAAAATCTTACATTTTACCTTAATCTGTGTCCCCTTGGATGTTTTTAAGTCAAACTTTGATATTTCTTATGGTTATCTTCCAGCACTGGCATTTTTCCTGCCTCAGTTTAATGAAGGCCATACTTGTGTGGTGCACTATTGATAACTATCTTCTTGACCAGATTTTTGCATCAGAGCTGTAAAGCTCTACAGCTCATTAAGAGTTACCATGGCCTCTTTGAGTGCTTCTTTAAATATTGATTCATAAAACTTTAGGTAGATAATGGCTTTATGTGATGTCTTGTAACCTAACTCTACTTTAAACCTCTCCACCATGTTATCCCTGAGTTTCTTATTGTAAAACATGAAGGTATTTACAGAGCAGTTGTGATATACAAAGATTTCATGCTGGTAAATTCAGTTTACTGACTTGTGACTTTTACATAATATCACATGCTTTTAAAATACTTTTCCACTTCCCAACAAATGTTCTTGCGTATTAATTTCAACTTGTAAAGTGATGTGGAAACGTTCTCAAACTGTATACGGCAGCGTTTAAATTCAGTAAATGTGGGTTTTATGTTTATAATCATAAAACGATGCAAAATGAGGCCGAGCACCTATTTACTTTTCCTTTCCTCCACCCTGCAGCTTTGGCACCTGAATTCTTAACTGTTAGCTTGGTTTCTCCTGAGCTGAGATTGTCTCAGTGACACACTGAAATACAGCTAGTCATCCTGTTGACATGCAAAGCTCTTATTATTTTACTATGGCAGTCACCAGCTGCAGCAGTTCAGTGAACTCGTGATTCACTATAGATAAGCAGAAGAGTTCATAAAGGATTTTTCCATTCAGTGTGTGGGAAGATGTAATGAGGAAGCTGGGTATGGGGGAGATAAAAATGAGGTTACACAGTAAAATAAAGAAGCCTCTGTTTTGTTTAATGTTTCTGATCTCTAGGTGATAATATTCTAAATAATATGTGATGGATATTGTCAACAATACATGCTTAGCCTAACAGTTGTGACATTCTTAAAACTCATCAGATTCAGTAGTGTTTTACTGTTTGCTATGGTGCTAAGTGCAAATAGACACTTTCCTTGTGTTCCACCAGCTGTAGTATCTAATTATGGAACAACTGACACTCAAGCTTTGTAATTTACCCAGAGCGATTCAATTACACCTTTTTCTTCTTAGCTCACCAGCAGCCTGGCATACAATCAGATGGACTGCTTTTTTTTAATATTCCATCCTTTAACACAATTTCTGTCCAAGTGCTGATAAATATGACAAATCCAAACCTGCCCAACTTAACTAATAATTAAAAAACACTTTATTTAACCTTAAGATGAAATTGGTTTAATTTATGACACTGATATATCGTCGTTGAAGAGCTGAAGATGTGGGCAGAAAGAATCTCCGGCAATAGTAGGCATTGCGACGAATCTAGAGAACCCTCTGACTAAGGACACTGCTTCTGTATGCCTGTCATACATGACTGATGAAATGCTAATAGCTCCATATCCAGGAAGCAAGGAGTATTTGTCCTGGATGATGTCATCATTTGTTTAAGTCGTTGTCTGGTAGTATGTTTGTATACTGGGCACAGACACATTGAAGAAGACAACATGACTGATTCTGATTGATAGAGGAGATGGTTTGATGGTATCCTACTTTCTTTCTCTAAAATTCCTGCTCTCCATCTTCAAAGCTTTCTTTTCAACTCCCCAATCAGCTACTTCAATTTGTAATAAACAAATACATAACACTTGTTACCAGCATAAAATATGAATCTGTCAAGTTTGCGTTTTTTGCACCTTATGTGTCACTTATGACAGCACGTTTCTCCATAATGGTATCTGTTTATGGGACGGCTCTTAATCATAAGGCATTCACACAGAGTGACAGCAGCATAGTCAAAGGAGGCTTTCCTTATCCTTTGACAAGGAAGCTCATGATTGAAATACAAAGTGAAATTGAAAATGCATGTTTTCAATGTGATCTGATTTAAGTGACTTTAAATTTAAGGTTTTAAGGGAGAAAGGCGGACGCTCATTTTTATGTCAAAATCTCAAATTCTCAAACACTTACCTGTTTAGATCCACTTTTTACTGCCCTGGCAGTTTTGACTGGTGCAAGATGAATACACTTTCTTCCACTTTACAGTTTTGGTCTGCTTTTTGTTATATTATCAAGTTGAACAAATACAGATGCATTGCGACGTGAAAAAGTTCAAGTGCAAGGCAGCTCATACTGTGGCTCCCAAAGTATTTGAATAAAATTGTGTTTCAAGAGACTAACACCTTCATAAGGCAACACTGAGACACATACACAAACCCGTAGTTGCTGAAAGCGGTTCGGGCGGATTGAATGTATTTTTAGGGGAGTTTTTGTGTCACTCATGACTTTGGGCTATTATGTCAACTTCCTCTGCAGACTCACGGGGCTGAGGTGGCTCCTGCAAGACGGAGCTGAGTCGGCTGAACATATGGTGAGAGGAAGCAGCCTGAGGAATCCCTATTTCAAATCTAAGTGGGAACACAGGATTTACCATTAGCATTTCTCTTACACCCTCTGAGTTTTACAAAATCAGAAATTTAAAAGTGCATACCGTCAATGCTCAGCAGTCCTCTCCAAATATTGCAGTTTGCGCTTTAAAATGCAACCATGTCCTTTGAAATACTTCTCTAAATGCGACTCATGCTGTTACAAAAAAAAAAAAACTTTGCTTTTAAACTTATCTTTGGAAAGTTTTATTTCTGACAACAGCTGGTTTTTGCACATCATTCTTATTAGAATATTCACACTTTTATAGTTTCACACAATCCTTTTCACATTACCATACTTAAAATGAAATGAATACACTATATTAGAATCAAGAATCAGTTTATTTATATAGCGCCAATTTACAACAGATGTCGTCTCAAGGCACGTCACAGAATATCAATTAAAATCCAAGATACATCATAAACAAATCGATTTAAAAAGTTTCCAATCTAAGGAACCCCAAAAGATTGCATAGAGTCATTGACTTGCAGCATTCACTCCTCTGGAATCAGCAGACAGAAACAATGGCTTGTGTTGTCGTTGACTTTACAGCAATCCCTCATACTGACCACGCATGTAGCAACAGTGGAGAGGAAAAACTCCCCTTTAACAGGAAGAAACCTCCAGCAGAACCAGGCTCAGTACAAGCAGCCATCTGCCACGACCGACTGGGGCTTTTTAAGAGACAGAAAGCTCTGTTAGGGACATAAGGAGTAATCAAATCTCTGATATACGATGGAGCTTTATTAATGAGGGCTTTATATGTCAAAAGAAGAATCTTAAAATCTATTCTAAGTTTGACAGGGAGCCAATGAAGGGAAGCTAAAATAGGGGACATATGATCTCTCTTTTTAAGTTTCATCAGAACTCTTATTGCAGCATTTTGGACCAACTGTAGATTTTAAATTGCATTTTGTGAACTTCCTGCTAATAAAGAGTTACAATAGTCCAGCCTTGAAGTAACAAATGCATGGACTAGCTTTTCAGCATCTGCCCTAGATAGAATATTTCTAATTTTTGATATATTCCTAAGATTAAAGAAGGAAATCTTACAGACCTGTTTTATATGAGACTTGAAAGAAATGTCCTGATCAAAAATAACACTAAGGTTCTTTACATTGTCACCAGATGCCAACCTGATTCTATCCAGGTCAAGCGGCTGACTAAGCAATTTCTTTTTTAGAGGTTCTGGTCCTAAGATAACAACTTCTGTCTTTTCAGAGTTCAAGAGCAGAAAGTTTAAAGTCATCCACATTTTTATGTTATCTAGACATGCCTGTAATCTACCAAACTGACTGGATTCATCAGGATTTATAGATAAATACAGTTGTGTATCATCAGCATAACAGTGGGAATTAACACCATGCTGTCTGATGATTTTACCAATAGGGAGCATGTATATAGTAAATAGAATTGGGCCAAGTACAGAACCCTGTGGAACTCCACAAGTAACCTTACAATGCGGAGAAGATTTGTCATTTAGATGAACAAACTGGAATCTATCAGACAAATACGATTTAAACCAGCCAAGTGCTGTTCCCTTGATCCCCACAGTGTGTTCGAGCCTTTCAATGGGGATATTGTGATTGACTGTGTCAAAAGCAGCCCTGAGATCTAACAGAACTAGAATAGACACGAGCCCATTGTCTGAGGCCATGAGAATATCATAACTTTAAGGAGAGCTGTCTCAGTGCTATGATGAGCTCTGAAACCTGACTGAAATTCTTCAAATAGGTCATTTTTCATCAAATGCTCTCTCAGTTGATTAGCAACAATTTTTTCAAGAAGATTAGATATGGTTCTGTAATTTATTAGGTATTTTTGATCAAGAGTAGGTTTCTTAAGTAGGGGTTTTATTACAGCTACCTTAAGAGCCTCTGGTACATAACCATTCACTAATGACAAATTAATCATTTCCAAAATGGGGGTAATAATAATAGGAAATACTTCTTTAAACAATTTTGTAGGGATTGGATCCAAAAAACAAGTTGAAGGCTTAGATGAATAAAATATTTTTGAAAGCTCAGAAGGCTCAACTGGAACTAAACACTTCAAACAGAGATTAGGCTCCAGAGCCACATTCAGTACCTCATTGCTTATTGAGGTAGTAGTTATGTTTGGTAGGATGCCATCAATTTTAGTTTTAATAGATTCAATTTTATCAATAAAGAATTCCATAAAGTCATTACAGCTAAGAGTTGGAGGAATGGATGATATAATAGAGTTTTCATTTCTCGTAAGTTTAGCAACTGTATTAAAAAGAAACCTAGGATTGTTCTTATTCTACTCTATTACCAAAGTAAAATATCCAGATCTAGCTTGGCGCAGGGTCCTTTTATACAGAAGCACGCTGTTTTTCCAGGATAAATAGCACTCCTCTAAAAGCGAAAACCGCCATTTCTTCTCCAATTTCCTCATTTTTCCCTTTAAGGTACGAACTTCTGAATTAAACCAGGGGGCCAACCTCCTATGAGTAATCACTTTCCTTTTTATGGGAGCTACGTTTTCTAATGTTTTACGCAATGAGGACGTAATACTATGAACAACAGCATCAATCTGTGTAGGGCATGAAATTAATTGGTTGCCCTCCACTGCGTTTCTCTGAAATACTGCAGAAATTAGAGGTGGAATGGATTCTTTGAAGGCTGTAACAGCATTGTCCGATAGACACCTACTATAAAGACATTTTCTTTCAGATTTTAAGTACTCTGTGAAAAAGAACTCAAAAGTTATCAAAAAATTGTCGGAAAGGAGAGGGTTATGAGACAGCACTATAACTTTTTCACACTCAATGCCATAAGTCAGCACAAGGTCTAAAGTGTGACCAAGAGAGTGAGTAGGTGTTTGGATTTTTTGAGTGAAGCCAATTGAATCTAAAATGGCAGTAAAGGCTACATTTAGACTGTCATTTTTTGTGTAGACATGAATGTTAAAATTTCCCACTATAATGATTTCATCAGTGTTTAACACTATTTCAGATAAAAAATCTGAGATCTGATCTATAAATTCAGAGTAAGGACCTGACGGACGATACAAAATAACAAACAGAAGTGGTTTAATTCTTTTAGAGGTTGGATGCGGAAGGCTAAGGGTTAAATGTTCAAAAGAACTATAACTATTAGTTGGCCTGGGATTAATTAATAAATCTGATTGAAAAATGCTTCCTACTCCTCCACCTCCCCCAGTACTTTGAGGAATGTGAAAGTTTGAATAATTAGAGGGAGTTGATTTGTTGATACTAACATAATATTACTAACAATATTACAATCCATATTAGTTGCCAATGTATACAGTGGTTAGTGAAAGTGCGGCAGCATTTTGCACAGTAGATGCTTAAATTAGATTTCTTTAGAAGAATAAAATTCTAAAAAGAGCTAGTTCAGACAGATCAGAAGTGTAATAATTTTGAGTTTCAGTGTATTAACTATTCAATTAGCAGGTTTCTATTTTATTATGAAATCTACCAGTGCAAACCGCAAGTCAAATTAACTCACAGTTGTGTTTTTTCAGTCAATTTTACAATACAGAATACAATTTACATGTTATTAGGTCTCACCTAGTACAGAAATATACTAGAGTAATCCTTTTGGGATTAGTCTAAACTTTGTATATCAGTACATGCTTTTATCCATTCTTTGCATATCGGTTCAAAGTCAGTCAAACTGAACTGAGGGCATCTATGAACATAAATTTTCAGGCCTCCCAGAGAATTTTAATAGAATTAGATTTGCCGTTTTTTGCCATACTGTACTTGAGTTTAAACCATTCCAAAGAAGCTTTGGCAGTATGTTCAAGGTTTACTTCCCAGATGAAGGGTGAACTGTACCACTGAAGTTTTTTTTTCTTTCTTTCTTTTTTTTTTAACTCCATCTAACAGGTTTTCATACGGAATTCTGCTATATTTAGCCCCATTCCATCTTCTCTTCACGTCTGCCTATTTCTTCCAGTTAATGCTGATGAAATGCATTATTTTAGCATATTTTAGCAGGATTGCAGTTGTGGTACACAAAAAATGTTTATGATAAATGATTCCAAGCCTTCATATATTTGTTCAAAAATTACCCGCAAGCCAAAGGCGTTCTAACATCCCAAATTCTTTAAAAGAGTGGGAAAAAATAGTTTAGCTTAAAAAAAAATTAAAAAAGTTACAGCTTTAGGGTTAGGGTTAGGTTTAGGGTTAGTGTAACCCTAACCTTAAATTATGTTGGGTGCACGGTTTAGCACTATTTGGGTTACATTCATAATTTTTATTTTTTGTCTGTGGAATTTAAGTATCCAAGAATCCATTTAGTAATTCTGAAAGACTAGAAAAGTCATATTGTCCATTTCAAAGTACATAGACCTATTGGGAGAATCTCAGTAGAAGAGTCAGAATTTTATGTAAGTCAGAGCTCATTTTTATGGGTAGTGTCATAAGATAAGATAAGATAATCCTTTCTTAGTCCCGCAGAGGGGACATTCACAGGTTGCAGCGGCTAATGGATAGTAGAAAACCAACCAAGAAAAATAAGAGAAAGAAAAAGAAACCAAGTGTGCTTTCAGCAGGTTGTCAACAAATAATTGTGCCAAATATGAGACATCTGCCCAGTCAGTAAGGTAGAAAACTTTCACTGTGGTGCTGGGTAACTGTGCGCCTGACCAGCCCTCTGTCCACCTCAGTATATCTCGGCTGGTAAATTGTTGACACTGAGAATGTCACCAGTCAGTGAAAGCTTGGAGAGTTTTAGCCAAGGATGTGCACCAAAACAGAAATAGATTCCCTCGGTGAGATGATGTGCCAGCTCGGCGAAGTTTTGCTCAGAAAGTGAACTTTAAGCCCAGCATATGATGGTTGGGCAGAGTTTTGGGAATGCACTTACAAAATCTGCACACATTCCAAACTGTCAAGTCTTTCCACCAGGGTTAGAATGTTTTCAAAGCACTCACTCAAAAGCTCCACTGGTTAAGGTGTGAAAATAAAACATGGTTCTTTGGAAGACCATCTGGTTACTATAGCATCCTGGTTTCAGTTCCATGAAGTCTAAGGAAATATCTTGACAGATTTCTCTTTCATTCATTATCTTTTTTTAATATCCCAGCCCCTTCCTTATTCCTCCAGCTGGCTTCCATCTCTTTGTGAATCTGTGGGGCTGAACACTTCACTGGAATGTGTCAGCGTTTGCTTCAAGGCATTTAGCTAATGTAATTGTGCCCCAGGGTGATAATGTGGGGGAAAAAAACACCTGGCACCAGATGGGTGCATAACTATTTGGCTCAAGCATAGTATTCACCGCTTTCTTAAGGCCAGAAGGTAGTTGGTGCTCGCTGCCAATTAATTCGAGAAATATTTAAATGGATACTTTTTTGAAAGAGTCCAGTTATGGTAACGGTCATGCAATATCTTGGAGTCTTTATGGAACATCTCTAACGTACTTAAATAATAATAACATGTACAATAGGTCTGACTTTAAAGTCATTTTCTTTGCTTTTGGTCTCAGTTGGAAGGTAATTTTAAACAACCCTTAAGGAAACTTAAAGTCTAATTGATTAAGTTTGACTGTATATACTATGCAATACAAAGTAGGCTAAGAAAGTGCATGAAAAGTCAGGAATAAAGTAGTAAATTAAGGGTGTCCAACTTTAGATCTCAAAAGAGCTACCTCCTGCAACTTATAGTTTTGCTTCAACACAACTAAATCAAATGCCTGAATTCCCTAATCAAAAGTCATTCAGTTCTCTAGAGGCCTGCTGATGAGGAGTTTGTTTGAATCAGATGTTGGAGCAGGTATGCATCTAAACGATACAGGACTATACTGTAACTCTTGTAAGGTGCAGTTGTGCAATTGAAGTAGAAGAAGTTGCAGATGTAACAGAAATGTAATGTCATGATCTACATGCAAAACTTTGCACATGCCATTCATGCCATGGAATCAAAAGGTAAATTCTACCAAGTGTTGAATCTGAAGGCCAGAATTACAAATGCATGTAATGTTTTTAAGAAACATTTGAAACCTTTTTAATAGCATGTATCATTTTACTTTAAATTCACCATTATCTGCTTCTTTCAGTTTGCCCATTACAGGACTTCCAACTTTAGTCCTGGAGAGCTTCTGTCCTGCTAGTTTTCATCGCATCCCTGGTCTGATAGACTTTGTACAATTTTAGCATCATTAACTTCTGCACAGGTCTGGTGATGAGCTATTCATTTGATTTGGGTTTTGTTAAAAACTAGAATGCATCTAAACATTTTCTTTTGACCCACCATTGTATATCTCAATAATAATATAATCCATTTGTCATATCCTGGGGGTGCCTAAATCTTTTCTGTCTGTCCTCCTTTACTCTGATGCTGATTCTGTGGGCGTGGTTGCTGCTGTGGTACTCTCCAGCTGCAGCCTGTCATCTCATCAAAGCCTCTGCTTAAAAGGAGCAGCAGGAGCTGCAGTCTTAGCTTGATAGTTGTAAGTAGCATGGTGACTGAATGCTGTGTGGCTGCTTACCTTATTGTCTGTCTGACAATTTCTAACAAAACTTGTTACTTTGAGGTTCTCTGAAGATTTCTTCACAAATGTATTTCTCCTGCTCTGTGAAGGTTCAAATGAAAGTAGACATGCATATAGACAGAAATGCAGCTTTTCCTATCAACTGGTTGTCGATACTGATAATATATTTTAGTTAATCCTAAACATAATCTTGAAATGCCAGTCATCATCTGCTATATTTGGTCATATATCACTTCTAAAATCTATTATTCAGGGTGCGAAAGGGCAAGTCTCCGAGCCCTGTTACTTATAGTGTATACCTCCAAATTTACTCTACAGTCTTCTTGACTAAGCCTTTATGACATCCACTAGGATTTTCTACGGACCTCTACGGTGAGTCCAGATTTGAGTGACCATGCTGGGTTTTGTGCCACCAAATTTTCCCAGGCAAAAGATTGCACTAAACACACAGCAGAAAATGTGTCATTAGGAGAACGATCTTCACTACTGGACAGACCAATTTATGAATTAGTGCATTTTTGCCCCTCATGACACAATAACGGCAATTTTCTGATTGGAACACAGCCGTTCAGCTGAGCTAAAAATAGTTTGAAGTGGAAAGAATGCTTGTTAAACACAAGAAAATATATTAACGCTTATATAAAATATTCAAGAGGCTCATGTGAGAGAGTAAACTGGCTCACTACCTTAGATAATCCCAGAACGGCTGCCAGGTGATTAAACTTCAGAATATCGCTAAATTTATTAATAAACCTTTTATCTACCTTGACTGCCTCTCACTGTAGTTTTGTAATTATGTCCTACAAACATATCTGAAAAAACGAAAGTATAAAAATGTGAAAAAAATTAGGGGTATGAATAATTTTTTTTATACACTTAATAACTGTCAATCTTTTTTTTTTTTTTTGAGCCCCTGCTGTAGTATTAATGCACTTCTACCCGATACTCTATTTATCACAGCTGTTTAGTATTTATTTACAGCCTTTTCTTTGTGTAAAAATAGTTGCTATGATCCTAACAAGCTAAACCATTTGTTTTCACCATGTCATTCAGAATATTTAACCTTCCACATCTCTTCTGAAAGAGGCCAGCCTCACTTGGATGATCTGTCTATCCAGCCGCCACCACATTTATTGGCACAGTATGAAATTAAGTGTAAAACTCCTTAAAATAAAATAATTTGTTGCGCTGCCATGATTGTATAATCTGATTCATAATAACACAGTTTTTTATTGGGGAACATGTATTCACAATTGTGGAAGAAGCCAATGGTTACAAGTGATTGTGTTTGAGGAATACTATGTCATCATTTAGTATATTTGCAATTGCTACACAAACAAACAGACATGCAAACTTGACTTGGCAATATGGACACATCCAGTTACAACTATGAAACATTTGCAATGTGTTATATATATACTCACTCTAGTTCTTTCATTATTTGGGGTTTATATATACATTGATCTACTTTATCAACAGTTTCTCTTAGCTTCTCATCAAAATGGGAAAGATTAGAAACAATGTCTTTCGAGTAAGAATACAATGTCATTTAGTAACATTTATTATTTATACCTATATCAACATGATGCTTTAGAGCAGAGAGCAGCTGATTTGCATTGCAAAACCTGAAATACGACCTCAATTGAAGCCACAAATCCCACATGAGTTCCATGACTTCTATTCATAATAATGGGGAACGTGAGGTAAATACAGGGCCGGCCCAAGCCTCCATGGGGGCCCAGGGCAGAATCTGATTTTGGGCCTTCTATTTTACCTTCGTAAACATGTTTTGTTTACGAAGGTAAACAACATGTCGGACGGTGAATAGAAGTATTGACAGCCTGACATGTCTTTACACATGTATGTGTTACATGTTGAAATTATACTGTTGTTGTACAGAAACATAAGTAATACCAATGTAATAATAATATAAATAATATCAATTAAAGAATGATAAACCATGTCCAGGTTGCCACATATGGTTTGAAACCTTAAAGTGTTTAACACATGTAGCTACAAGAATGGCCTGGGTTTAATTTACAGAACAGTTTGATTTAAATAAATGCAACAGCAACATGCAACAATAAGTTGTACTGCAAGAAAAAAAATATGCACCAAATAACACTTAAATATATAAAAATAACAAAAAATGTAATTGTACAAAAATAGAATAAAATAAACTATAAATATCATCCAATTATTTAAAAAGATAAATGAAGTTACCTGAAACAAGGCAACACAAATGGTTTGAAACAGATTAATAATTAGATGAACTCACTCTAAAAACCTAAATCTAAATATATGTACCCATAACTATGAGCAAGAGATTTAGTTTAAAAAAAGGCTACAGTGAAAAAACACTATTGTTGCTCACATTTGAGTTCTGATCCTTCCTCGATATTCCACCTACTCCTATAACCTGTGTTCCCTTGCTTTTCTAGAGGCCAAGTAACTGATAATTATTATTAATTATACATGGAATAATAAAAAATAAATAACTTTTTTAAACTGCCCTTGGGGGCCCCCTAGTGGCCTTCGGGCCCTAAGCTGGCGCTTAGTTCGCTTGTGCCTTGGACTGGCTCTGGTTAAATAGCTTACAAGTTAGATGAACTTCAAGAACAAACAAGGTCAGAGATTTTGGATAGCAGTATAATGTATCATACTGAGACATGGCTGCAGGATCACCCAGATTCCATATCTGGGTGGCAGACATGACACTTTGAAGTGTCATCTCGTAGTGTACTAACTTTTTTTCCACATTGTCAACCAAGAGAGTTCCGCAGTGTCACTTCGGCATCAGTCTATGTCCCACATTCAACTCTTGCTGAGAATGAATCTGATGTCAACGGTTCAGTTGTTGCTAACTAAAGACACAACACACCAATGCATTTTTGGCATATCTAATCATGCATTGTTGTCTGCTACACATTCAATATTTCAACAGTCGTAGGATGGTATACCAGAGAAAAAAAACAGAGATTGGACTGTTGTATGCTAATTTGTAGGAATCACCTGTTTTGATACTACAGACTAGATAGCTCTGTGCCAGCCACATGAAGAGAACATCAGTGCCATGACTGTCTGACTTTCTATATAAACCTCTGTTTACATGGGAGACAGTGATATATTGGGGACTTTAGGGGACTTTACAAAAGTAGGTTGAAGTTGAATTTAGAAAAAAACAATGAATGGTACAGAAAAAAAGTACATGATGCTATACAAGAAGAATCAAGAGAGCAAACCAGAAAGTCACAATATCCAAGATATTTTGTCTGGAATGAAATAAAAACACAGGCCTCAAGCAAAAAGATCAGAATGATGGAACTGTGGACAAAGCTAGTGACCTGAACACATTTTGTAATCGTGACAGTTCAGGAACATGCTCAGCGTACAACTCTCCTGTCTCTCCTTAGATCAGTATCTTCAACCTACGTCATGTGCTCTTGTAGTTCTAACTGTTTGTCTTTAACAAATCAGGAGATGCTTCTGCGCCCTTTACCTAGCACTTATATGTCTGCATAAGTGAAGTGAAGAGAAAGCTGGAGAGACTGAACTGGAATGAGGTTGATGATCCAGATGGTTTTACTAACGAAGGCCTGTGCAGAATGGCTTGGTGGAATTCTGCAGCACATCTTCTACCTTAGCCTGACTCAAGAGAAGGTTCCTGTGTTTTGGAAGACATCCCACCTTTGTTGATACCAAAGAGAGCTCACCCATCTTTCTTTAAAGACTAACTGTTGAGATCTGTTGAGATTCCTGTTGGCCCAAATAAATGAGCAAACAAGCATATATCCAGACCCCCTTAGTTTGCTTATCATTGAGAAATTTGAACTGAAGACGCCATAATGCACCTGCTTTTGTACAATTACTAGTGTTTTTGTATTTTCTCATGTAAGCACTTCTTTGAAGACCTTCAAGTTTCATTAGTATTTAATACAAAATAAAAGTATATATTTTTTTTGAATGTTTGTCATTCTCTCATTGAATTTAAGATGTTTCATAAGTTTTTATAATATACATTTTATATGTTATATCTCATATGTTATCTTCGAGACGCAGACCGCAAAGACCCTTTTCAGCCCTCGCAGGTGTAGTGAATGAGAGGCAGAATCATTAATTGCACTACAATATCTACAGACTAAAAGAAGTGAGGAATAAATCTGACTAGTACTATAACATAATCTTCACCTCCAAGGCACTTTTCACACCTTGGTAACAAACAGTAACGACCCAGGCTTACATACTGGAACAAGTAGCAGAATGAAAAGCTCCCCTGAGACAGCTGCAGGCAGAGCGGTTTGTTACCAGCCTATGTATGGTTGATAAGCAGCCTGGCAGATAACATAAGGAAAGAAAAATTCAAGCTGCAAATTCTCCACAGCCTTTTATGTAATGTGCCTCTTGAAGAATTTATCAGTTAAAACATCTGGCAGGTGACAGTTTTTCTTTTATTACAGAACCCCCACCCAATGACCTAATGATTTACTCAACATGTTGATAGACCTGTTCTTCATTTCTGATTTGTTCTTTTTCTTGTTGCCGTTGTAACTCATCCTTTTGTAAGGCACACTTGGTCAAATGTGTGTTAGCACGATGAGGATCTCGGCCATTCACAGCAACAACCCAGTGCAGTTAGGTATCTAGAGGTAGGATAAATTCGGTCTCTTAATGCAAAATGGGTCGAATTCTAACGACGAGCCACAGCAGCCGGCAAACTCTTTTCATCTAGAGAGTGAAAACTGGTGATACAATTGTGACTTACAGCTCGTTGAATGACCTCTCTGTCATGGCCCGAGGGGTCCGTATTGCTTTCACCTGCACTAAGCAACTTTGAGGAGGGTGGCAGGAACCCTGCCACACATAACAACTACAAACCTGCTGACAGCTTTACGGCATACGTCACTTCCCCCGTTATTAGTTTCAACATCATCATATGGCATTGTTTCACCACAATTAGATTCATCACCTCATCGGTATTCATCCTTCACACAGCCACTGGAAACACAAATGTACTTCATGCCATGCCATGCGATGGTCCTCATGTGAAATTCAGTCGTCCTTCAGGTAAAACACTACAGCTTTTGTCCACAGTGGCTGCCAAATTTAACAAAATATGAATCCTATTTATTGTTAATTTAATTGAAACATTGAGAATTTTTGTTAATTGTTCACAATAACACAGATCAAACCCCACGAACCACAAAACTATACTGAGGTATTGTGTAATTGACTCTCTGCTGATTGTATGGAAATATTTTATGCTAACAGTCAAGGTTGAGATGAAAATTGAATTTGTAGCATGATTACATGCAGTCCAAGAGAAAAAGACAGAGTTGCTGGCGTATCTGCTTTCTCAGGAGTTCCCTCTATCATCACTTTCAGATCCTTTATCATCACATTACTAGTTTTATACATATGTTTCCCTCAGCCTGTGGCTAACACTGTACTCTTGTTAGGGAGGTGCTGCGGATCCCTGAGGGAATGGTGTCAACAATTAGATGTTTCTGAATGAACATTACAATCCCTTAGGTCACCTTGGAAAATAAAAGCCATTTTCTCAGACAGCACAGTTTGATTGGCTCTATTGGTTAGCAGTCTAAACAACTCTGTGTTGGTGTAGGGATCCAAATACAGACTTACTGTGGGTGGATTTATTATCTGTTTGTTTTTGTTGGCGAAACCCTGATCAGATGCTGGAATGTTGTGCCTCTGGAGCTAATTTGCTGCTCCTTGAACCGATTTGTGGAACAGCGGAAAGCGTGGTTTTTCTAATATCTCTGGCCAATCCGACTAATAATGAACTGCACTCCACTGTCTTCATGGAAACAAAATAAGAGAACACAATGGATCATTAAGAACACAATATAATTTACAGAGTTAGGCAAATACTTTTTTTCAAATTTCCTCATTATGGCGTCAGAGATTGTTGCAATTGTTTTTCCTTTTGGCCACGAGCTGCTTTTTCACACTTGTTTAATTCACTAATTACACTTTTTAGTATCCAACAACAAAGATCTGACTTACAAACATAAGTAAATGAGGATTCCCATTACAGGTTTAGTGTCATGTTTACCCAATATTTCCCACTATTTGTTTTCTCCCTGGATTTTTACCAGACTAAACAAACTGAAATCTCTAATAATGTTTTATTTTCACTGTATCTGTTAGCTGTTTTTCCACTACCTCATGATTGCCTATCTGTACAGTCACGGATAAATTCTGAGTGATTAAAAAAGACATAACAGTGCTGGAAAAATCTGAAAGAAACATGGAAATTGATCCAAGTGGAGAAATGGATTCGATCAAAGCAGCAAGTAAGCAGCATGGTTAGCTTGGATTGTAAAGAAGGAAATATTAGTGAATATTAGTGATTCCCTGATTTCTGCATCTGCACAACCCACTAAGGTTAGTTGGAGAATGTATTTAAAATGACCATGTAGTTCGGAGGGCAGAGGATTTATTTTTAATGTGTTATGTGCAAATTGTGAAATCCTTTTCTTCCCCGTGACAGTAATGAGTAGCCAGCTTTGGGGCATGAAGTTCAGGCCAGAGGGGTTTCACATAATTTACACCTTCTGAACCCCGGTTCTCCCATTTTTATCAACCTTAAATTAAAGAAGAAAAAAAATATCTGTTGGAACCATCATTGCTTTTGCCAACTTACACAGTGCAAGTTGACCTTGTTCCCAATAGACTGCCTAGGTTTTCCGTGGCAATGCTTATTGTTTGGAAGTCACGGCCCTTTAAGCTGTTCAAGCAGTTATGAAATTGAAGTTGAAAAATAACTTTCCCTGCAAGCATTTATGTTACCTGACCTTTGACCTCAATGTACAGTTAGTACTTGTGCCTTTTTTCATTTGTTAAATAAAACTCCATATAACAGCGATTAAAGGCTTGGACAGACGGATCTTTGTGGCATTTTTGGCAAAGATTACCCTCGGCCCTCTACATATGATGCTCTTAATGTAAATATATGATATTTGAGTTTGTTTTTTCTACTGTGTACGGAATCATTGTGGACATTTATACACAGCAGAGTTGCTGTTAATGCAACAACGTGGTCATCAAAAACTAATTTAATGTTTGAATATGTGAACAAGGGAGGTTTTACAGTTTTACATTACCTTTTGTTTAGATTGTGCAAAGTCTGACCAAGTCAAGGATCAATGAAAGAAATTGCTTTTGTAATATTGTTTTTATGCAGTAATGTCATATGTGTATAAATATAGCAGTTCCATGCTTTTTATTTAAGCAGAAGTCTAAAATCCTGTTATGCTTATGACAGTATGTGACTTTTGCATTGATGTAATATTAAAACTGCTGAAAGGATTTGAATACAGTTTTTTTTTTTTTACGTGATAAGTATTATTGAGGTCAAAAAGTTGATAAACTAAGCCATAACGTGGTGCTTTCAAATTCAGTTTAGGCTTGATTTGTACATTATTTAAAGAGCTACTGCTTGATACAGTGACCTACTATAGAGCAGATTATTTATAATGCTGTTTAAAACAGCCAACTGCTAGAATAGACAAAAAAAACAAAAGCATTGGGGAAAAAAGTGCTTTTTGAGCCAGCATTTACTGCAGGCTGTTTACAAACCATATAACTGATATCAATCTTTTCCTATTTCCTCCACCAAACCATCCCTCTAAGTTGCTAACAGTAATGAATAATAATACCTTCCCACTTTCTCTTTCTGTTCTACTGATCAATCAAAACATCCTGACAGTGCTTCTTCACAGCAAACATTCACACAAACCCATATAAAGCATCATTTAATGTCCTAACATAACTGCTCTGAAACCCTGTTGTATCCCGGCCAGCTATGTCAGGAACCTCAAACCTCCAGTCGTGAATCAGCAGCTGGTGCATCTAAGTGTTCATCAATATTCCTTGAAAAGGAAAATGAAAAGCTGTGCATCTATTTAAAGACGCTTCACTCAGAACTGTCCCTCCCTTTCCTCACCTCTTCACCCTCCCCTTCAATCACAGAATGCCACCAGCCGTCATGAAACAATAAGGTGGACATGAAACGATAAAGATTAGGATGGCAATCACAACCCCGAGGGAGCGCTTATCAGTCAAATTAACGCTTTAATGGCTTCAAGGTCAGGTCTCAATGCTTTTAAGAGACGAGTCACACTTTTGACAACCTCACATGTTTTCTGTATATCAAGAGCGGTAAGGCCTAAATCTGTCACTGCTAAGAAAAGGGCCTTTTAGAGCCAGTAGTACCCAAGCCTAAAACCCAGAGCATGCAATTCTTTCATCGATGTGTTGATGAAACTACACATTGATGAAAGAATTGCTGAAGCCTAATTTGAAATATTTTATTAAAGCTTTTTAAAATTATGACTTTTTCCGTATTCTTCTAACACTTTTATTTTTTTTATTTATTTTTTTACAGCACATAAGTCTTTTGAGTGAAAAAAAAAATATCATACAGTAAAAAAAGGTCAAAACCTGTTTTTATTACTATTATTTTAACACATCCTTTGTAGAGGACATCAGGACTTGTTATATTATTAAACAGAATAATTTTTGTATGACCCAGGCTTACAACAATTATTATTACTTTTTATTTATGCAACTTGTTACCTCAGTTTTTCAATTAGGGGTATCAGAATAAAGGTAGCACTTGCGGAGCTCCGTATAAAGTGATGGATAGCACTTTTTCTAAAAGGGGTCAAAGCATTTGAAAACCCACAATGTAAACTATTAGGTTTATTGATATGTAGAGTTGACTTAAATGTTTTGTATGCAATACTTCCTCCTTTAGCAATCATTTTCTTTCGTGTGTGTGTGTGTGTGTGTGTGTGTGTGTGTGTGTGTGTGTGTGTGTGTGTGTGTGTGTGTGTGTGTGTGTGTGTGTGTGTGTGTGTGTGTGTG
>JAVLVB010000106.1:666883-713663 GCA_032876305.1 Orestias chungarensis | reverse complement strand
TTCTCACTGTTGATCATTTAATTAACTGTGCTTTCTGTTGTTCAATTAAATTGAGGGTAATGATGTACAAAGTGTGAAACAGGGTTAAACGTACGCGCTTTATCTGCAGTACAGTAGAAAACATGACCAAAGGGTAAGAGGGATTTTGTGTTATAATGTTTATATATCTAGATAGATAGATAGATAGATAGATAGATAGATTTTAAAGAATGGGAATTCTTTTAGGCAGATCTCTCATCTTAAAAGTTTGAACATTACAGAGACATGGACTAACCTTTGACAACTACATTCTGCCCGCTAAAGTGAAAATAAAAGATACCCATTATTAGCTTCTTCACATGATGTTTACACACAGCATCATCCTAAAAGCAGTGGTTTGTTTTTCCCAGTTTTTACCCTCATAAAGTGGCTTAATAATTAGGGTGGAAACAAGTTGGATCACAGATGTGTGATTGAAAGGGGTCAAACAGGGTCCTAATACATCCCTCTCATTCAGCCCAACTTTGTTTTGGCTGTCATTAATAAACTACGTGTGCAAGAAAGTCTCCACCCTGATGTATATTTCCTGGAGTTAATGAATGCTCCAATTAGGTAAACCCATTAGTGGCGAACTGTAATTCTCCTATTTCATCTACTCATTAGCTGACATTATCCATAATTAGTGACATTTGGACAACAACTACATGGAAGATTGGCTTGCATAAGGTATTTTCCCCTGCTGTTGGTTTCCTGCTGTGAAAGCAGAGAGGTCTAATGCTGACTTTCAACTAATGAATATCACAGCTTTCTGAAAAACTGTTTACCTTGGTAGCATTGCTCAAACCCCCAAATCTCGCTGCTTCTGGTGAAAGACACTGGATTTTTAGACTGGGCCAACTTCGGCTTATGACTGAAGCAAATAGCCAATACCAAGGGATAAAATTCAGCCTTCTTGGCTAAAACGACCTGCATTTGCAATGTGTGGAAACACGTCTTACACCAACTTTAGATGAAGTTACGCTACTTAAATAAAAGGGATGATGGACAAAAATGAACTCGGCCTCCCTTGGGGAAATCAGCAATCCCCTTCCTTTCTATCTCCATTGACGAAGCTTACTTATACGTTTTCAGTTGATTCCTTTGACATCAGCTCAGATGAAGAATTAACTGCCCAGGTGGACTCATTAACGGGGGGTTGGTAGAATGAGCGGAAGCGACGTCTTCTGAAGAACACCAGGAAGGCACCTTTGCCAGTGAAGTTTGATTTGAATCAAATTTTCCCTCTCATGCTGTCTTTTGGGGTGTGGTGCACAAAGACAGTTGTTTAGGTTACGGTTACTGTCTTACGTTTGCGGTCTTTGCTACAAATGTTCCTATTGACTATGACCTGCTGAATGGAGGATTCAACTCGATGCAACAAAGCATACATAAATCTCTAACTATCCAATAAAGATTAAATTAAAAGGAAAAGTACATTTAACATCCTTTGAAAGTTGAAAACAAAATTCATCACCACTGTTCAGTGCTCTTTGTCTTTGTTTCAACAAGATTTTGTACTGCGACAAAACGGTTCTATTATTAACCATTGCTGCAAAGTAATTTATTGCAAACATGAACAGTTTTCCTTGTATTAATTTTAATTAAGCATAAATGTGCATACACTGGAGGAATGGACTGTTAGTAAGCTGTGGTGCTAATTGCTGCACTGTACCTATGTGACAGCTGCATGGCTGACACATGTTTTGATTTATGACAGCAATGCAGACAGACACAAAACAGTTTTCCTTCGATTTTCCATCATCCTAAAAGGACCCAGATGTCAGAGGATGGTTCATTGCTTGATTCGTTTCTCCTGAATTTGTTGCATGGAATGAAATGCAGCTGCAAAAACAATACGCTTCGGCACGAGTACTTATATATAACTGAAAGAATTAATTATTCTGTATTGCTGAATAAATAAAAATAAATGGCACTAAAAATATATTTTTTTTCTATTTGTTCAATCAAAATGTGATTTGATTGAAACCCATTGCACTGCCGCTCTGGTTGTGTTTTCTATGTGGCTTGTAAAAATTTGCAAACCAATTGCCCACTGGACCAGCTAAGCTATATTTGATAACTCACAAACTAAGCTTCTTCTGCCTATGAATACTTAATAAATTAAAGACCTACATGTACTCTTCCTTTCTTATCTATAATCCTTACAAAATTGTTCCTGATCAAAATAGTGGGTATCACAGTAATAACAATCTGTGTAAAAAAATTGCAATCAGATTTCAGAGTTCATCATCGAACAAAAATAGCTCCACCTAAAGTTGACACAGTCGATCACAGTATTGCCATAGAAATGCTTAAAAAGGTCTGTCTTTGTACAGATCAAAGACACTTCACTTGTTTAAATCTTTTTTGTCCGAGACTTTTCAGTTTGTTCATATAAACGAGGAATTTTCTTTAGACTCAAGGGTTACTTGGGGAGTATCACAGGGTTCAGTACTTGGCCCAATTTAATGTGCACTATACACATAAATACTATTGTTAGGATGACATCACAGGTCAGAGTAATAGATCTCATCAAACACTACCCGCTCCAAATTTAAAGATGGTGGTAGACAGTGTACCGTTTGGAGCAACTGCCTCAGGTGAAGCATGACAGGAAAGATCAATATATATTTCTATATAAAGAGGTGGTTTCTCCACCCGGAGCTGTCTGTGTTTTATGTGGGGTTTTTGCATACACTTAGTATTTGAATGAGGTACTTTTTTTTACTTTTATTTACACAAAATTTGAATCTGGTAACATTTATTTAAGGAAAAAAGTAACTACCTTTACTTAAATTCAATATTTTTTCACTCAAACTTTAATGAAGAAAAATTTTGAGCTTTATGAACCAAAGAATCTTGTCAGCTAAATAACATATATCTGAAGCTAGTTTGTAGGACAAATAAAATTGCCAACAAAGCAAAAAAAGACATTACTTCTCCACATATCCATCCGTAATTGCCAGCAAATGTGTAGCATTTCCTTTGACCATTTGTCTGCCTTCTATTGTTTATTTTTTTACGCAATGCGACAGCGTGGTCCAATAAATATGACCTAAAAAAGGTTAAAAACACAAGCACGATGTAATCTTTGCAGATTATTTTATTAAATTCTATATTCTTTTACACATAAAAGATGTACTACAGATATTACATAACAGGTAAAGGCAAGGCTTTCATAATTAATTGTCCTGAGCCTGAACATTTAGCTTTGGGACCCCCTGGTGGCTAGGGGGCCTAAAGCAGTCGCTGAGTTTGCCTATGCCAAGTGGATCAGAAATTAAGAATGAACAACTGATATGAGTTCACATTCTGCAACTTGCAGTTCATGTAAATGGGTGTTACAATAGGAAATTGTATCGACTTCCTTGCAGAAAAGGTAGATGGTAGAAAGTAACTGCTTTTAGAACGTACTAAATATAATTCAGAGGTCCACAGCTGCTGCAAGAGGCCACCAAATAAAAAATATGTTCCCAAGAAGTTACAAACTGCTCTCTTTCTTCTCTGTTATATCTCTCTTTATTGACACTGCAGATTTCATTGCCAGGAGTGCTGCTGTTTCGGATGAAGTCTTTCATAAAATCCAGGCGCTCTTGTATTATTGGCCAAGAAAAACGAAACCCCTGCTGTTAATCCGGCCGCGGACCAAGATTAACTACGCTCCTGCATCTAACCCTCCTTTTGTTTGTTGGTCTATTTCGCACATTCCCCCTTTACTTATCTGCTGGAATTGTAAATGTCAGTTTGTTTTGTTCAAAGTAATTCATAGTATATTGGAGTGTGATTGTGCTGCAGAGAAGGGCTGCCAAGGCACAGATAAGGGTGTCAGTGGTGCGTTTTCACAGCTAAGACCCTTCTGGACCTCTGTGAAAACGCCTGTCATATAAATGCATCAGCCATACAGCTGGAGGTTATGATTAGACATTTTGATATTGGATATCTGGGTCCTTTCATCAAGGGTGTCTTCCGACCAAATTTGATCTTCATAATCTTAAAGCAAAACAGTCAGTCTTAGTCTAGTGTTTTAAATTAGTTGACAACAAAGTTCTTAATTTTATCATGGATCTGTTTGTTGTTTTTAAAAGGGTTAATAAACTGCTTTCCATTATACTTTGTGACAATATTAATTTATTAATACTTTGTCAAGATTTTCGCAAAGAAAGATCACTATCCAGCATGTTTAAAAGCTATATAAAAGGGCTTTAATTGCTTCACGAAATTCATGCGACACATTTATGACACTTCTCTAAAGCCCTTGTTGTTAATTAAAAATTAGAAATGCATGTAATACTTTTCCAGTGGGAGAATCATGCTTTTAATAAGTTCAGTTTGCAGCTTTTTTTGCTTATATAAACAACATATTTTGTTATATTTCACTATAGAGATATAAAAGAACACACTTTTTCTCACAAATATGGTTTATGTGGTATCAGAGAGCCCAGAGTCAACAATCCCATACCAGCTCTTCAGCACAAGAAAAATAGCATCATCTGCACAAAGCCTTATCGTCTCCACTTGTGACCCGTAGTCACTCCCAAAACTAATTTACAGAAAGATCCCATCATTTTCCCTTCACCCCGGTGAAACAATTATCTTTCTCAAATAAAAAGCCACTGTTGTTGCTCGGGAGACATTTATTGACCCGTTGAAGGTTTGTAATTCTTCATATCAAACAATAACTCATATTTGTAGTAAAAGCAAGATCCCAGTTCATCTTTTTCATTCTACATCATTTTTTTCACACACAAAGAGGCTATGGCAGAGTAACCAAGTAATGCAGAACTCCATTCCATATTCCAACTTGTATTTCACACCTCACCAACACTTTAGATCTTGCTAAATCTTATTTACAGCTTTCTTGTGGCTCTGATTGAGAATTTATGTAATGCTACATTGTGTCTTTGTTATTCAGATATACTGTTTACTCCTAAACATTTTTGTTTTAACCACCACATCTGTTGCACTGAGAAGCAGCAACTCTTTAAGCAACATTTGGTTAAATGTTTGTTTAAATAAAAGGTAGAGCAACCTCAAGCGCTTTAAAAAACATATCCTTCAAGGTATTAATCTTAAATTTGATCAAAGGTTTTTCAGACATGAAGTACTTCAATTGTACTCAATGTTCTGTTAGTCGGAGTTCTAATATACTTACATACTTCCCCTTCTCTGGTCCCAGACCAAAGGCCAAGGAGCTTGAGGGGTTCTGCACAGTATCTTTGCTGTGCCCAGAACTGCACATTTCTTGTTGAGATGTCTGATGTTTTTCCTAAGATCTGTTTTAGCCACTGTTCCAGCCTGGGGGTGACTGCCCCGAGGACATTGATCATCACCACAGGTACCACTGTGGTTTTCAGACTTCAGTCCTTTTCTAGTTCCTCTTTCGGGGCCTGGTATTTCGCCAGTTTCTTGTGTTCTGTCTTTCTGATGTTGCAATTGCTTGGTATTTCCACGACAACGGGTCTCCTCTTCTTTTTATCAATCACCAATGTATCCACTTGATGTCAGGTGGGTTTGCCATTACCATTTTGTATGTCTGGATCTGGAAGTCCCACAGGATCTTAGCTTGATCATTCTCCAACACCTTTGGAGGCATTTCCAACTGTCATCTTGGGGTTTCCAGCCCATCTTGCACCTTGCTGTTATTTACTGGACTTTTATCAGGGGCAGCCTCTCACAATATACACATTTGCCCTTCTCTGATGTGGTAGATCTGAGACTCTATTGCTCAGGTGTGTAGGGCCTGTTTCTGTGCATCCAGGAACACTTAAGGTCCCAGGCCTCAGGTAGAGGACCCCAGTTTGCAGGATAAAAAAGTTCAGTATGTATATATTTGATTTACAGTAACGTTTTTGTGAGGAAACTGTTCTGGCGGTGGCTTATGTTGCTGTGCTTCTTCTAGATCATCACCAGGGGGCGTCTGGAGGCTGATTCCGGGCGAGATGTCCCTGCCACACCTGCTGATTCCTCACCAGTGGCACAACAGTGAAGTAAATGGACCTGCAAAACAGTCAGACAAACTGTCTTAATAGTTTTCTTGAGATTCATTTACCTCAAAGTCATTGCTTTATTGTTGACTTTATTGGTGACACAACCCAATCTGCAGACTTGTTTCTACAATTAAAACCAGGTTTCCCCCTTTATCTGAAGAGCATATTGTTAACATGAAGTTTAAAATAAGTTTATTGCACAACATACCACAAAAACACAGGTTTAAAATACAAACGAAAGAATTGTGGAGTTGATTAAAACACTAGGTGCGTTATTTAAACGTTTTTGTTTAAACCACTAAAACCATTACCTGGGTTACTAAAGCACAAACATAAAAGCGATATGGGTAATAAATAAAATAAAATAAACATTAAAGGGGAGAATTGAGAATATCAACATTAAGTAGATTTCTTGTTCAGTCTACAGGCGGTATAAGAAAGCTCTAAGAATGACCCCAAGGTGTTTTTTTATTTATTTATTTATTTTTTATGGCAAAATATTTTAGCATGGAAGTGCATTTTCAAATCAATCAGATCATTTCGAGCAGCTCAAAGCTTTAATTTTCCCTCTCTGTACAAACAGCTAAATTGTTTTTACATTATATATTTATAAAACTCTGTCAACTGCTAAGATGTTGTTTAAGAAAATTAGTTAAATAATAAAATATATGTTTTGTAATTTAAATTCTAAGCATTTTTTTTATATTGTTTTTGCCTTTTCTGTAGGTCTACGTTTTCAGACGTTTCGTTTAGCATGAGAATATTTACAACCTAGGTTAAAAAAAATTCGTAAACTAAATGTACCTGTATCTGTTTGCGTAACAATGACAAGTTTCACGACGAAATTCACAACTGCTTCACGTCACATCCTGCTAACTCTCTTTCCACTACGGTTGTCATGCTTCCACAGAAACTCATCTGGTTTCTTTCTTCACCTTCTGTCCTCATGTTCCCACTAAACCCCGTCTTTAACTTTGCAACTGTTGTGTTCAGAGTTCCCGAGAACATCAAATGTATTATTTCACTATCGTAAATCACATTTAAACTAAAGCTTAGCTAATTATTTGCAGCTATAGAACCATGGTTTTTGATTTGGAGTTGTCATTTTTTTTTTTTTTATTCAAATAGTTTCACCCTTGGCTACAAACTGCTTTAGTAAAAGCAGATCCGGATCTGGTGCGGCACTGATTGGTTGAACTCTGAACTCCGATCTTTCCCAAATGCACTCTATAAAGTTTTAACTGTCAACGTAAAGTTTTTATTCTTAATAATCTTTTCACTTCACACTGGTGCCGTATTTGTTTTGGCCTGTTAATGAAACAGACCAAAAACAATGTGTAAGCGAATGTCTCCTAATGAAATAACTTTGTGTTTGGGGTTTAAAGTGAACATTTATTACAACATTTTAATGGTATAAGTAGTTTTCCTTGAGATCTACACTTCCAGTACCAAAAGCCAGTATGAGTCTTCTTTTGTTTTTGAAGGCTGGATTGATTAGTTTGCTTTTTCCTGTGTATCATGGACAGCCTTGTTCTGCACAAGGTGATGCGCAAGGTTATGTGAGATGTGAAACAACAGCTGGACCAAGGACATCAAGAGGACGTGTCGTCGCTTGCAGTCTGTATTTTTGCTGTCTCTGAGGCTGCATGGACTGTATTCATTGACTTTTAGAGCCGTGCAAATCTTGATGATCCTTGATTTTTAATTGGGATTTTTTTCATATACTGCTCCCTTTTACTTCTTTTAATATTAGCATATTAAACCTTTAAAACCTTAAAAGTAAATTTAAAGTACGTCCAGTAGGGAATTCCCGTTATAAAATACACATTTTTGATGAGTCATTATGAGTATTATTTGCACATGCAGTGATTCAGAATTGAACCTTAGACCAGATTGTGTTGTGATTAAGTCTGCAGTAAAACCTTTTATCTGCAGTTTTACAAGAGTTGCATAAAACTTTACTGGAGGTGGGATAACAAAGGAATAAAAAATACGTGTTGGTAAAAAAAAAAGAGTCTTTAATGTGTTTGTGGATGGGTATGTTTAAAGTTTAATGAGTCATCTCCACTTGTGGAGTTTGTTGGAAGAGAGAAAAAAATTTTTTTGCAATTGAGCCTGATCATTTTTCACCAGGCTAGAGCAAATTTCCTGATTAGACAGAGAGCACACGTGGAGGATCCATGGAGCTACTTTATTATTCTCTGTAGCCTGGCGGGTGAAAATCCTTCCTCTTCTGTGCCACGGCTAGGGAACACTGTGTGTTCAACTGAACTGGAGTTCTAGCTCATTATAGAGGCATGATCATGACTCTGCAGCAGGTGTTTTCTACCTGCAAAGAAACTCCAGCGGAGAAAGTTGCCCTAAAGAGAGGAATACGAAAATTACTGAAGTGTTTGTCAGCAAGGATGATGGAACAAATGTCTGAACCAGGAAATACCACTTAACAGGTTCCATTCATGGAGTAAAAGAAAATATTTATTAGAACTGACTCTGTTTCAAGCATACTACTCAACTATTTTTTTATTACTACATAAAATTTGCTTTTTTTTCTCCCTTTTGTTAGACTTATGAACATTGTGCATGGTTAATTCCCTGAGATTCTTCATTATTGATAATGTTTTTGTGTCATTTGAGCCATCCAGACTACTGCTTTTACTCATTTCTTGAAAGGGATCACCTCTTAGTCACTTACCTGTATATCTTATCTTAGTTCTTTTCATGTATCTGTCTCTTCTTGTTGTCATAACATATTATACATTTTATTTCAAAGATTTGTTGTAGATGCTAATAGTGCTATGTTGGGATGATCTCCTGTAGAGGTCCTTATTACTGCAAATATTAAGACACCTCTGTAGACACCCGTTTCTTGTAGCACAGTCTTATTTAAAGGATGGTTTTCCATAATGTTCTTCCCTTTGTGAATCATCCATCTTTGCATACTCATCTTTAGAGGGTCCACGGCATCCCGCAAGTTAGCAAGCAATCTCACGTTGATTGACGTCCTCTGTTTCTCAGTGTACTCATTGGCTCTGCTCTTTTGAGATTTTTCTGTAGATATTAATAAGCTATTTCAGTTTTAAACTAATTGATTATCATGGTCATCATTGTAAATATCGGAAGTAAGAAAATGCCACTAATTCCAGCTGCACAGCATTCAAAACTATGAAGAACATTTGTACTACAAAAAATTACATTTCTTTCAGAAACAATGAAAGTTACATTTTTAAACCATAAAATGTTATCCCACAGTTTTTTTTCACCTAGAGTCAGTTCCTCCTTGGTTTTTATTCCACTATAAAGTAATGTGTGGGCCCTATTCCTGTTGGAAGAAAATGATTCAAAGTTTTGGTTTTACATTTTTCACATACCTACAACAATAACATCTAAAACCCTACAACTTACTTTTTAAGCAAATTTACTTTAAAAATGAGCTACAGTTAAAAGAGAAGAGAAATGTTGATTACCTAAATTGAAACTCCTTTTTGCTTTCAAGAAGATTGTATTACAGTATTTTAAATTATCAATCACAGCTTTCTTACGTAACATTTAAAAAAATAGGTATAATGTAGGAAGGTTGGTGTGCACTGCATCTCTTCACTTGTAAATGTAAATGACCAGGCTAGGGAACCCGGCTCCGCAATGACTTCGCATAAGCAGGATGCCAACCGGTCGCAGGCACACAGTGGGGCTCACAGGTAACATGTTGACATCTCTCATATGTGTTTGTTTACCAGGAGCAAGGCAGCCACAGTAGGAGAGAGAGCAATCCTCTCGAGTGACTGAGCTGAAAACCTTCTCTTTATCTCAAGGGGGTGATGCAGTTCGGTTGCTTTATAGACTTGCACACCAGCTGACTGACTCACAATGACAAATGCACACAGACATTAAAAACCCAGGAAGCTGAGGCCGGCTCTGCAAGGGTCTCTTTTATCACTCATTATTGAGTGATTTCTGTTAAATAAATCTTTAACCAAAGCACAGCGGTGATTTATCTGTGTAGTGCATCATGATTAATGATCTTCTGTTGTAAAAATACTATTTGTGTAATTGGATCAGTCTTTGGCCCACATTCCATAACTCTTCCGCCTGCTGCCAGTAGAGTTATGTGCTCTGGTGGCAGGTAACGTTTTCATTATATGCCAGGCTAGTTTTATATATAGAAAATAGTAGGTAGGGACTGGGTCTTGCCTCAAGCCATTTGCTTGGTTAGTCCCTGTAGGTGCATCCAATATTGATTGCTTGAGAGTGGGGGGCGCTCCATCCCCGCAAAAAGAAATACGCTTGTACTGTATGTCCGCAGCAGAGATACAGCCCATTTCTTTTTGGTTTGTTTGTTTCTTTTTTCTTTTCCTTTTTTTTTTGGGACGGGATAAAATTAGCAAGCAAAGAAACACACCATGACGACACCTTCAGACATGCAGGGTATGCTTCAAAGTCTGTCGAATCATCGATGCACAGCATACACAACTCCAGCAAAGATATCAGAGCGTGATCCAAAAAAAAAAAAAAACACGACCCCAGTGTTTCTTTCATTACATATTTAAAAGTCCAACTGCTTTTTAAGTTTCTGCAAAGGCAATGCCCATTCTGAATGTATCTGATGGGGGCTTACGTGGTGAATGAATTACAGCATGGAAATCTACCTCTACTGAGAACTTTGAGGTTTCTGAAGACTTTATCTAAAACCTGTTTAATTCTGCATTCCCTATCACATCTCCCCGAGCCTCTGGGTAAAAATTGTGCCAGCATTTTATTTTTATTTATCTCAGATCTCATCCTCTTCCTACCACATGTAGCAGGTATCACTCACCCCACAGTGTATGGTAAATACTTGGGATTTCACCCTAACACTGAATAGGGTTGGGGGGGGTCTCATATTTAGAGTGGGTTGGTAAATTGCTGAGAGAAAAAAAAAAAACTTTTTAGCATCACATTTAGCTCCCTTTGAAGCATGATGGGTGTAATTGCTCTGCAGATTAATCCACATCAGAAGCGTCTGATTTACATCCCTGATTTGAACCCTGTTAAAACCCCTGATTGTTCATTTTTATTTGTTTGTTTTAGGATTTGATGAATGCATTTGTTGCCTGTTTGTCAATGTTAAATAATGTTTAAATACTAGAGGTTTTTTAAGATGAAGCTGTGTGTTTACTGCCAAACGCAGCAAGTGATTTTTTTAATCAGCACATCTCAAAGCAAAAATAATTAGATGATTCTACTCAATCATAAGCAGAAAATGAGACAAGCTTCTTGCCTGGTGCTCTTGCATCACATACCAAAATGTGTTGCCAAAAGAAAAGAAAATTCCATGGACAGAAAGATAAAATTAATGCAAAATGCTGATGAGACTGAAGAGATGAGCATTTAAACATATTTTATTTCATTTTAAATCAAATACTGAGAATGTTGCCTTATTTCACTCCTAATTTTAGATTTTCACACAACAGTACTGCAGTACATGTATACCTTGGAGATGTTTTGCCTCCAATCAAAGAGGCTTCTTCAATTCTAAACCCTGGGTTGAAAGTGTCAGATTTATAAATTCACTGAAGTGTTCAACTATGTCAGGTAGAATGGCTGAAATTAGTTATCATGGCCGCTGCATAGCGATTCCGTCTACCCCTTCCTCACGCAATCCCCCTGGTGAAAGCCCCCTGTTTGCAAAACTATTTCAAGTTCAAGTTCAAGTTAAGGTTTATTTGTCACATACATGGTCATACACAGTACAACTTGCAGTGAAATGCTTTGTTGTGACTGCTCCGCCACATTAATTAACTAAATACAAAATAGGTAAAAATTTGTAAAAGCAAAAAGAATGTGTTTACAATAGAAAATAGAGAAATATAAGAAAAATTACCAATATATCTAAAATAACTAGTTAAAGTGAAGTAAACATTGTATGATTACCATTATAATTTAAAATGGCATATAAAGTGAACCAGTGTGTAAAGTGACAAAATAGTGCAACATGATGCTACATAGGCGGTAGATGTCACAATGTAAACCCCATCCATACATATACATGCACATACATATGCCAGTGTACGCAAATAAATTATATATACATACCAATGTTCACATATATACATATACATATAAATTGGACGTTGCTGTAGACCAGTCCAAAATGCTATTTCCGTTAAGGGCTCGAAAAGCTTGTGGGAAAAGACTTTTTTCTTACCGTCTCCGTTTTGGTTTTGATAGTACGTGATAGTAGTAAGTGATAGCTTCCCAGATGGTAACAAGGAGAACATTCCGTTACATGGATAAGTGGAGTCCTTTACTATCCTCCTGGCCCTTGTCCAGCACCGTTTCCTGTATATGGACAGCAGGTCTGGAAGTTCAGTCCGGATTTTGCGCTCAGCTGATCGCACCACCCTTTGTAGAGCTTGCCTATCCTGCTTGGTGCTGTTTCCAAACCAGTTTGTGATGTTTCCCGTTATGATCGATTCAATGGTGCAGGTGTAAAAGTTATGAAGCACCTTGGATGGTAGTTTGAAGTCCTTTAAGCGTCTAAGGTGGTAAAGACGCTGCCGGGCCTTCTTTGCCAGTGCAGTGGTGTGATAAGACCATGACAGGTTCTCAGAGATGTGAACACCAAAGTACCTGAAATTGTCTACTCTTTCCACTGCGGTGCCACTAATCATAACGGGGTGATAGTTCCTCACCTGCTTTATGCTGCAGTCAACTATCAGCTATCAGCTCCTTTATCTCGCTGATGTTAAGAAGGAGATTTTTGTCCTGGCACCAGTCCTCCAGGTGTTTAATCTCCTGTAGGTAGGCCCTTTCATCATTGTTGGAGATCAGGCCCACCACGACAGTGTCGTCGGCAAACTTGACAATCATGGTGGAGCTGGAAGTGGCCGCACAGTCATATGCTGGTGTTCACTCTGCTGAAGGCTCTCCGTACAACACTCTCCCTGATGATGAGGGGTCCCTGCGTTCCGACGAGCTCCATCTGCATGCTAGATACACCGTTAGCGCTGACCGCATCGCAAACGCTAGCGCTGTTAGCTCTGCCGGTTGCAGCCTCTAAGCGAGCGTAGAAGGTATTCAGCTCGTTGCCAGTTGCGTTTTCCGCACTCACCAATCTGGAGGGTGGGCTTCTGTAGTCTGTGATGGTCCGTAGTCCCTGCCACAGGGTACTAGAGTCACTCTGCTGGAACTGTGTCTCTATTTTCTCCCGGTAGCGCCGCTTCTGCTCTTTCACCTCCCGGCGTACTCCGTAAGACGCATCTTTATAATACTGATGAGCCCCGCATTGTAGGCGGCAGTGCGAGAGTTCAGAGCGCAGCGGACGGTTTTATCCACCAACGGCAGTTTGGTTGGTCATAGGTGTGATTGTTTGTAGCGCTAAGAGAGCATTTTTTATTTGCTTATTGCTGAAGTACCTGAAGTAGTCATGGCTGGAGGGTTGGAAAGGTTAGCATACTGTTGAGGAGCAATTAGCCAACGTGATGAAAAAATACATATTACTTTAAGTATCTGAAACTGCATCTGTTGGAGATTAAACACAAGACTCTCTGCTTGGTTCTTCTCTGATGTACAGGCGAGCGTACATCTGACACATTCTGGTCTGTTTTTTTTTTCTTCTTTGTTTGTTTTCTGAAGACGGAAAATAAAGCATGATCGTCAATTATTTTTGTAGACGTTTTTCTATGCCACAATCTCTGTCGTAAACCACACCCATATATGGCAACACCATGACTTGCACGACAGTGGGAGGAGTTAAAATAAAGTTCATCTTGATGTGTGTTGTGAAAATTCAAGGGTCTGTGACAACAAGCAATCACGGGACACACACTGTTTAGTGTCCAGCACAACCATTCTGGACACTTTAACAGGGAAGTGGATGTCAATAATGAGTACATTGTTAGCAGTAAAATCTCTGACCCTAACCTCAATTCAATGTCCATAGTCCCTGTCATGATCCGGGTTTTCTGTTTGGTCTGTTCATTATTATTTAGTCGTTATCATTAATTATATTTAGTTATTGTTTCATTCAGGTGATTTTCTAGTTGGGTTGAGTCTTTGTTTTCTCCCTCGCTGTCTTCTCTCTATTTCTCCCTGTGTGTCATGATCTGTGTTTTTTTTCTCTGTTAGTTTGCTGTTTATTTTGTTATCATTAGTTATTGTTTTGCTTAGGTTATTTTCTATTTTGATTGAGTCTTCGTTTTGTTATTCTTTTCTGTGTTCTCTCTCTTTCTCTCTGTGTGTGTTTCCTGCAGCTTGAGTTCCCTCATTATCTTTTCCACCTGTTAATAATTATCCAATCATCATCTCCACCTCCTGCTCCTCAGTATTTAAGCTTGGTCTACCCATTCACTCACCGCTGTATCGTCTGATTTCCCTCCTCGTCTCTCTGCGTCATCTCTAGCCTGTTCCTCTTCTCTCCCAGTAAGTTCTTCCCTGCTGCTCGCCTGGTTCCCTGTTGTTGATCTCTCCCCCCCTCTCGTGATATTCCGTTCTCTTCCTTTAGCTTATTTTGTTAATTGTTTGTTCCTTCGTTGTTGGTAGTTTTCTATCGCGCTCCTCTCAGTTGTTTAGGTTTGTTATTGTTTATTTTCTATCCTAGTTCCAGTCCCGCGTGTGTTTCTCTTCCGTGCCGTGTTGTTTATATTCCTTTCTGATTACCTGTCCGCTTTTATCCTTGATCCGTTGCTCCTTCTACGTGTCACGATGTTTATGTTCAATTCCGGTCCCGCGTTTTGGTTTGTTGTTCCTCCTCCGTGCCTCGATCATTCAGTTTTCTGTTCATGCTCCGTTCATCTCATCCTTACAATAAATAATATTCTCTCTCACAATCCACCTCTGCTCGAGTCATATTTACCCCCCGTATATGACAGTCCCTCATGCAAATGAAACACTGAGTCTTGACCTTCAAGAAAACAAAAGATATCCAGTTGCTTTCATTTAAAATGTCCAAACATGCACACATATATGTTTCAAAAGCCATTTCTAAAGCTTTAGAATTCCTTGAAACCAATGCAAGAGCCTAACCTAAAGCACAGCAGACTTTACCTGCATTCTGCGCAGAGGTGTAATCAGAATAAAGAAGAAGTTTGATGCTTTCTTCAGGGACGCGTGTTAGTAAGGGGCAAACTTTAAGAAACTTGTCACTCTTTGCTCAATATCTGCATTGTTTTGTTCATGTTTAGTTTTGTTGGACATCACACCCTTCAAAAGAAAAAAACGTTTATATCTTAAATTGGGGGGTTGATTTACAAAATGATTCTGATTCCCATGTGCTCTGATTTCACCTGCTGCTAAATAAAAAAGCAGTTCAAAGAATCAAGGAGGAATCATGGAATCAAGGAATTTTTATTTGTCATCACATCACATGTGGTACATGAGGTGGGACGAAATTCTAATCCCCCGGTCAAGTTTACACCCTGATAGCAATTTTAAATAATATAATAAAATATCAAGAACTATACGAGAAATAGGATTTGACTACACAGAATCTACAATATGGACGCAGAATCTACAATATGGGACCTCGGACATAGCAGCAATGAAAATTCGGAGTGCAAGTGACATATTAATTGACATTTTAAAGTGACAATTTTAAGTGTGATATTAAAGTGAACAGTGCCGGTTAAATGAGAAAGTGTTTTTTATTTGTAATTGAGTGTGTTTGAGAGTCTCACAGCTTCAGGAATGAAGCTGTTCTCAGTCTGGTGGTTTTGTACTTGATGCTCCGCAGCCTCCTGCCTGAGGGGAGCGGGACAAAAAGTGAGTGTGCTGGGTGTGTGGGGTCCTTCATGATGCCAGAGGCCCTCTTCCTGCATCTGGAGGTGTAAATGTCTGTGGTGCTGGGGAGGCTGACTCCAACAGTCCTCTGTGCAGCCTTCACCACTCTCTGCAGAGCTTTCCTATCAGCAGCAGAGCAGCTTCCATGCCACACGTTGATGCTGGAGCACAAGAAGCTCTCCACCACACATCTGTAGAAGGAGGTGAGAACTGAGCTCCAGAGTCCAGCCCTTCTCAACCTCCTGAGGAAGTAGAGCCGCTGGTGCGCCTTCCTGACAAGAGTGGAGGTGTTGTTGCTCCTGGTGAGGTTGTTACTCAGGTGTACACCCAAGTACCTGTAGCTGTTGACCACTTCCACTGCAGATCCTCCCATGTGCACGGGGAGGTGGGCATGCTTGCCCCTTCTGAAGTCCACAATCATCTCCTTGGTTTTCTTTATATTAATGCAGAGGTTGTTATCTCTGCACCAGCCCTCCAGGTGTTCCACCTCCTGCCTACAGCTGGACTCATCACTGTTTGTGATGCATCCAACCACTGCTGTGTCGTCCGCAAACTTCACAATATGACAGCCTGGATGGATAGGCGAGCAGTCATATGTGAGCAATGTGAACAGGAGGGGAATCAGCACACAGCCCTGAGGGGAGCCAGTGCTGAGGGTGATGGTGGGGGAGGAGATGTTGTGAATCCTCACAGACTGCGGCCTGTTGGTCAGGAAGTCCAGGACCCAGTTGCAGATGGAAGAGCTCAGTCCAAGTGAGGAGAGTTTATTAATCCGAGTCTGAGGAATCATGGTGTTGAAGGCAGATGTGAAGTCCACAAACAGCATACGAACATATGAATCCTTCTGCTCCAGGTGGGTGAGGGCAGTGTGGACCACGGAGGAAATGGCGTCCTCTGTGTACCGATTTTTCCTGTATGCATACTGGTGTGGATCAACAGTGACGCTGATGTTAGCTTTGATGTGGGTCTAAACCAGTCTCTCGAGGCACTTTGTGACTATCGGTGTGAGGGCTACTGGCCGATAGTCATTCAGACCTGTCACTGCGGAGCTCTTGGGGACCGGGATGATGGTGGGGGTCTTCATGCAGGTGGGGACAGCTGCCTGGATGAGGGAAGCATTGAAAATGTCCGCCAGCACGTCTGAGAGCTGGTCCGCGCACTCTCTCAGCACCCGTCCGGGGTTGTTGTCTGGGCCAGCAGCTTTCCGGGGGTTGATCCTCCTCAGTGTCCTCCTTACTTCTGCTGGGGTAACACTGATGGGCTCTTCTCCTGGTTAAGTCGCGATTCTGGTGCTGGGGAGGGTTTCAGGGTTCTCAAACCCTGACACCCGTAGAATTGGTTGAGAGCCTCAGGAATGGAGGGGTCTTTGGGGCATTGTGCAGTTTTAGATTTATTGTCTGTAATGCACTTGATGCCCTTCCAGATGCTCTGTGGATCCTGGTAGGAAAAGTGTCCCTGGATTTTCTGAGCATATGCAGCTATCGCCCTCTTAACTCCTGCAGTCAGCTCTCTTCTTGCCCTCCTGAGCTCTTGTGAGTCACCAGACCTAAACGCAGCATCCCTGACTTTCAGCAGAGAACGTACCTCTGCATTCAGCCAGGGTTTCTGGTTCGGGTAGCAAGTCACAGTCTTGGTGGTGGTGACATCCTCCACACACTTGCTGATGTACCCCAGAACAGCAGATGTGTAGTCATCCAGGTCCAGCTCCCTACTCAGCAGCCTCCCTGAAGACCTGCGAGTCTGTGCAGCCGAAGCAGTCCTGCAGCACGCCGTCGGCGTCACTGGGCCACACAGTGATGGTTCTCTGTGTTGGTGTGGAGCGTCGCAACGGGGGATGGTATGCAGGCACCAGCATGACGGAGATGTGATCGGAGAGCCCGAGGTGGGGGCGGGGGAAGGCTCTGTCTGCGTCTTTTACGTTGGTGTAAACACGGTCCAGCGTGTTATTTCGACGTGTTGGAATGTTCACATGCTGTTTAAACCTCGGCAGGCAGTTCGTCAGTTCTACGTGGTTAAAATCCCCCTCTACCACGTAGAAAGCCTCCGGGTGCTTGTTCTGAAGCGAGCTGATGTTGTCATGTAGCTCCTTCAGCGCGATGTTAGCATTAGCATCCGGCGCTATGTAAACAGCAATAACGAACACAGCCGTAAACTCCCGAGGCAGATAGTGAGGTCTGCACTTCACAGTCAGCTGTTCTGTCGCCTCGGAGCAGTGGCTGTTTACCAACACGCAGTTCAGACACCCCTTTAGCATAATGTGTCATTAAGATAACTCTAAAACCGTGACTCTCACAGATTCTGCAAGGTTTTTAGACGGTGCAATTTAAGTGATTCACAGACGAACAAGCAAGATGGGAGAAAAACAGACTTCTTCTTAGAGTTACCTGGGGCACCAGCCAGTCTTCTGCCCACACAGGTAATTACAATTATGCAAATGAAGCACCTAGTCAGGCTGTGGAACAAAAGCAAAGCCATGTACGTACGAACTCAAAGTTTCTTGCTGGATTATTTGTATATTTAAATGCATGCAGAAGAAAATACAGTGCCCCCAGGTTTACCAGTGTTTCAGTGAAATAAACATATGGAGAGCTCCGTCAAAGTCAGATGAGGGCAATATAGTGAGTCTACCCAAATGGCTGCAGTCGCCTCACTCTTGCTATTCGATTGCTTCAAAAATAAATTGATAGTTGCCGTTAGGAATATGGAGGAGAATGTGACACTTAGAAAAAGCTGATTGGACTTTATGAGGCTCAGATAATCAAACCACACCATTATCTGTAACTCACTGGAGGTGTTGCAATGAGTTGTGCTGCATGACTGACCACAATTAACGAGGAGTATACGTCCTGAATATGCTGAACACAACTTTTTGTAAAATTGCTGACATTAAAAGAAACATTAGATCGTCAGGGATTTCTCTGATATCGTATACATCCTAACAGTACAGGTAAACTGCTCCTAATTAAAAACTCAAATATAAAGTCTGTCAAAGATTGTTACTCAATGTTTTTTTCTGCAGTTATTACTTGTTCAGCAAAGCCGTTGGTGTTTTATTCTTTATCAGCAAAGAATAAATAAATAGCAACATTTTATGAAATATAAAAAGATTCAGAAAAAGCTATGACTGTCACTTTTATTAAACATCATTTTCTTCAAATGATAGAATTTCAATCAAGAAGTCCAAGCCTTTTATGTAACTTACAGAGTAACAAAATAACTCTCTGTGAGCCTTCATTTGTTAGCCCTGCAAGAATGTGGATGGCAAAATAAAGCCATAGCATTTGTACAGGCTGATTCACTTTAAAGGTTTAGGTTGGTATACATGCTGGCTTCACTGTACTAGGACTAGGACTAGAACCAAAACAGTCTTGTTATATGTTTTTCTGATCTCTTTGGACTTTGGACTTGCTTTATTTGTTAGGTAAATATTCAGGCTAACCTTTGAATATTATGTTTCTTAATTGAATTCATTTGAAACTGTAAGGAAATGGGGTTTGTGGCTGGTTAGTCTTAGTTTACTTTCTTCTAGATCTCCACCAGAGGGCGATGGGAGGCTGTCACTTGTCTGCTGCTCTAGCCTCACCTGGGAGCTTAAGAGGAGCGGTCCTGCAGTGATTCAGTGCCTGAGTGTTACCTTCACATGGTAGAACCCTCCTGTGCTCCTTGTGAAACCTTTGGGTGTACTGTTTGTTGAACTCCTTGATTTCCCTAGTAATTGTTCTCGTGTGCTCAGCCCAGGTTTCTGTTTGTAATCTGTGTATTCTGGATCTCTGCTACAAGTCTAACTGCAATAACCTCTCTGGACTCAAGCCTCTGGACTTTGGGTCGCTCCAGATGCTTGTCCTCCAGCTCTGCCAACTTCTGTTGGGACAGCAGCATCAGAGAAAAAGGCTCAAAAACTTTGTAAAAAAGGCTGGGTATGTTTTTGGGACAAATATGGAATCTCTGGAGATGATTACACAAAGAAAGATTTTACATAAAATCAAGAAAATCATGGTCAACCCTGAACATCCTCTTCTTAAATCCTCTTCTTGAGACTTTTATTGGAAAGCAGAGCCTTGTTTAGACAGAGGCTTCTTCAGCCTAGTTGTGAAAAAGACCGCTACAAAAGATCTTTCCTGCCCACAGCCATCGCCATCTACAACAACTCCTTAGTTTTGATTTAATTTACCTTTTGGATACATAAAGTATTTTTGATTTGATTGATTGATCACAGTCTCCTCATAACAACTATGCTCTCTGAATCTCCTCCTCATGCCAGCCACTCTTCCACTTCCTCAACCTCACATCCTCTGAGTGCTTCATCCACGTTGGTAAAAAAAAGAAAAAGCTAAACAAGACAAAAACATGAAGTTAGATGTTTTGTAAGGAATGTATTTTGATACATTACTTTTGTTTGCATGCCTGGCAACAGTTTTGTATTTAAACTTGGCTTTTACATTTGAACAACACAGATTTAGCATAAATTTCAACTGTGTTTTGGAAAGGTCTTCTCTTTTCTCTTGACAGAATACGTAGTGTCTCCTACAATCTACATGTCTCGCTGTCTCGGTTCCTTGGATTCCCGTTTCGTTTCCTGCCGTGACCATTGCTTCCTGCTTCAAGAAAGATCCACACTATTCAATAAACTTTGTTATTATCGTACTCCTGAGAGTCCTCTGTTTGTGTGGGTCAGACACCTGAAAGAAGTTTTCTCTGAGAAACTCATAGAAACCCCTGCAGGTTCTGTACACGCCATCACATTTAATAGATCACCATAAGAAACCATTACAGAAATTATTTTTCATAAAAATATTTAAAAGCTTATCCAATACAGACGTCAGAAGGTAGAATGCAGTGGAAATCGGCCTATTTACTGTCCACTTTTTGAGGCTTCAACCTCGAAGCAACATTCATTTTCCTTAAAGTTTGTTGGCTGTACCATCAAAAAGGGACAAAAGATTATACATATTAGCTACGTTAAAATCCTAACAGGGTTTGTAGTGTGCAACTTGCATATTTAAGTATCCTTTGTTTAAAATAATAAAATAGGTGGTTAGTATTGTTAGAAGGGATTCTCAGGTTTTTGCAGAGTTTAGCTATTTGTAGGGGGCAACGGTTCATAGCTTTTTTGTGAGGCTGCTCTCTCCTGTGGATTATAATAATTTGCAGGGTCAACTTCACACGAGAAACAATAGGAAAATAATTTAATTCTCAACTAAATAATTTTATTATGGACTGACTTGGGTGTTTACTTAATTTTCTTTTTTTTTTCTTGAGTGTACTTCACCATTACCAGTCAACGATGTAACTAACTGTACATGATGACATCAAAACCTCTGCTATTGTATTCTACAATTTTACAGAAACAAAGCAAGTTCAAGTTACAGAGTTGACCCCTACCAAGTGTAATCCTGTGAGTTTACAGCTATATTCATAAGATTATTTTTGAAAGGATTTTCATTCATACTCAATACATTTAAACTTTGAATCTATTTACTGGTATTCAAACCTGTTTAAGGTTCACGTTTGTATTTAAAATCTCTAAAAGGCCTTTGTAAAGGCACATTTTTATAGTGGAAAATCTCTGTAACCCTTTAATATTTCCCATGTAGCAAAGAAGTAAATGAGAGGTTTATCACTTTAAACATGGTGCACATATATTCAATGAAGCAATCAAAATTAACTTTTCATTATAACTTAATTATTTACAATCTATCTAGCTGTGGTTTCAAAAGGAGGAGCTATTTCTACTATTAGACACATTGCTGACAATATTACTTTCCTGTATCACTTATTGCTTCTTTGGTAGACCGGCAGACTCCCAAAGTAACCAGCCTGGTGCTAATGAGTCCATCTCCTGCTAATTTAATCTAGAGCGTGGGTTTCTCCTTGGAGCCATGAAGCCGTCTGCTCAGATTTGCTGCACGCTCCTTTCTGCAGGTTGTTTAATCTATGCACACTCTGCAGAATTTGGCCCTGGACTTTTATCATGCGCAAAACATACAAACACTCAAATCTGTGTTTAAAGTCCTCTCCAACAAATGCAACAATCAAACGCTGACAGCTGACTGGGAGAGATATTAGAGGAATCACGCAGTTTGTTAATGAACTACACCATCATTATCATAGCTTAGATGTAAGAGGAGTAAGATTTAAAGAAAGGTGTTCAAGTCTAATTGGGATTAAAATAAATAAGATGTTCAAAATAATATTTTCGGATCTTTTTGTACCGTGACTTTCTACATAATTGTTGTTTATGGTTTTAGAAAGATCTTACAGATAAATAGAGTGAGTGGCAGGGTGCCGGTATTTGCATAACAAAATTTTAAAAACTAGAAACAGCTTTTATGTGTTTAGGAAATGTATAAAAGCTGTAATGAATTAAAGATATTGCTTTTGTCAAAGTTCTTTGGCCCGTATTTAGTTAACTAAAATTATACAGGTAGTGTCATTACAGAGTACACACTACTATCTGGAAGGGAGACCTAAGGCTCCCTTTGAGGTGAGAACAGCTAAAGCCGAGTTAATACTACTCAAGATAAAAAAAATTTGCATCAATCTTTTGTCTTACCTCACAGCCCAGAATGTGGTTCAATCTGCCAAAAGATTTATCTGATAAATTGAAGGATTTTCACTTTTTCTATAAGGCAAGGAGCTTTGAGAATTTCTCCGTTAATCTTCTCAGGATTCTGCCTGTTTAACCCAATTTCATCAGCTAACAAAGAAAGCTTTTATTTCTGTGTCACTGAAATGCATCTCCTCAGCAGGCATCAAAGGATTATCATAGATATGAAAAAAAATCTGCAATACTTCTTATGTCACTAAAGCTAATCATGTTTTTGGAGCTTTAGGGTTCTGCCCAATAAACATGTCAATCCGCAACAACGAATGCAAAAAAACAAACCAAAAAAAAACCCTTAACATTGAAAAGGGAACATAAGGGAGATATCATACTCAAGATGTATTCATATCCCCTGCAAATACATTTATAAAGCACAAATCTACCTTTTTTTAGTGTAATACTGAAAATGTAAATCCTAATTTTATAAATATATTTATTCTGGGGTGTTAAATGTTAGTAATGTAAATTGTCTGCCAATAAACGAAGAGAGAAGATCTTCTTTTTCTTGTTCTTCTATATTGCCAAGGGGAGAGAGGTTCCAGGAGAGATTTAGAAATTATGCATTACTAATCAGATTAATTATCCTACTAATAATTAAGTATGGTGGGTATTTTGCATGAGTGCAAAACACCATTGTTATTAAAACAAGACACCACTTAAGATGATTTTAAACCCATAAACTACAGCTGCGAAATGTCCCATGCAGGTCTTTTTTTTTCTTTCTTTTTTTTGGAATTTAATATTTATCACTGAAAACAGGAAGTCACACATTAATAATTTACAGACTTGTAAGTAATCCTAAATCTTCTGAAAAATACAAAGTAGTAAGTATAATTGACGAAATTTTTCGGTTCTATGTATTTTATGAAATTTCCTACTGAATAAATATAAATCGAATTAAAGTAAAGGTGTTTTTTAAACGATTCAGTGTAAAATTATCCTACATATTTTAAAGATGTCAATGTAATTATGCAAAATTATGCTATAATCTATTATTTTCTGCTTCATCGATTGATTTATGAGATTCATGAGATGAAAACAATACACGTTTTCTAGTTTGTTTTTCTGTGGGTGTCACAGTTTCACAGGTGACCTGTAATGCACTAAAGCTCATGAGGCAGGCGGATGGTGAAAACAAAGAACTTTAATAAACAACAGAACAAAAAAAAAGCTGCTGCAGGGGAGAAAGTCCAGGAACGATCCTACACAACTAAGCTGAGTGTAAATACAAAAGTAGGTGGGACACAATCCAGAAGTAAGCAGCCATGGCTGTGCATGACTATAGGGTTCAGGAAGGAACAAAACATATGCAAGGGTCAGACCATAAGAGTGCAATGAAAACTGTCAGTGGTCAGAATGTTGTTGTTTTTTTATGTTAGTGCTTTAATTTTTTGCCCCAAGGATTGATATCCTTTAAGGAAATGTTTATACAGAAGATAAAATAAATTATTTTGTTACTTTTTTCTTTCCCTTTAGTCCACACAGGGTCATAATTACACATACAAACAGAAATGTTAACATGTACAATTAATAAAATGTATTATTTGTCCCTTACACCATGCTTTCTAAATGCTTTTTGCAACAATCAACCTTGTAAAACCCACCTTAATTAACTGGTTTGACCTGAGTTTCTTTATTTTGAGTGGGCTAAGGTTCCAGGCCATTTAAAAACCTAAAACTAAGCCTGTTTAATCAATTACTTAGTTTGATTCTATGGTTTATTGTCCATTTGAAACACAAAGTCGCGCTACAGCAGCATCACCGGTAAAAAAAAAAAAAAAAAAAAAAAACTCCACAGGATGATACAGTCACCACCGTGGTTAACATAACACTTTATTTATAAAGCATTTAAATATTCATCCAAGGCTTACCAAAGCACTGAACTGTAACCTACAACCGAAGCATAAAAAGAAAAATACTAAAATAAAACTATTGCTATCAATCAGAGACGAAAGCTAAAGGGCAACAGATGGAAAGGTGACTCGGAATTGATACCCGAACCTTGAATTTTTCGAATTGTCTTGTGGTTGTGACTAAAATCCTTTTTTAATGGCATCGTAAAACTTTACTTTATAGAGCACCAGCTGGTCTATGACGGTACCCTCAAACTACTTACAGGTTTCTTCTAAAGCATGTTTTATTTTATGTTAATGGTAATTAGTTGTTAACATTGAATGCTAATTTTCAAGTATATTCCTGTTCATAATAAATTTAATTTGCCAGTGTTTAACAAGCTTGCAGATAGTGATCATAAATACAAATTCATACTGTTATTTGTATGAGACAAGTAAACATTAAGGTTATGACGTAACCCTGTTCACTTGCTGCCCAATGAGGCAATATATAGTACATTAAGAAAAACTTGAGTGTCTAATATCCTTTTAGTTATCACTGAAACAAGAGAATTAATTAAAATTTTTAGAGTTTTTAGTGTAGCTGTAAAGTCAGGTGCATAACAAATGCAGCATTTTTGTCTCTGAACATGTGCATGTGGTTTATTAGTCCACCAGAGCAAAGGGGGCGTTTTTTTTCAATGAGCTAAGTGTTTGATAACTTCATGATCGCACTCTTACAACATTTGCCCATTTGTATTTCTTATTTAGCACTGCAAACCTGCACATTTTAAAATTTGTATTTACTTTATTGACACTTTGTAGTTTTTTTAGTTTTTTTAACAAGCACTCCTTGTGTGAACCATTGTAAGTCAACTCATCATATGTTTTATTGTTTTTTAAATACATACCTCTTCAAAGGTAATCTTTGCACATGAGATTATCAAATAAAACAATAAACATCTATAGGCTTTTTTTGTAGGTGGTCAGGACTCGGCTCGACTTCATGGCCACTCTCAACCCTACATGGAATCGAGTCCATGCAACAGGAGAATTAATGGATGCTCTTCTTCTTCTCTGCTTCTATCCTCTCTAGGTTTGGTGGTGCTGTAGGAAGAGGTTGAATAGAATCAACAAACTGTTTGCGTGAGGCTTTTTAAGAAGGTCCCTCGCCAGTTGCCCCAACCTTATCCCAACATCCAACTGTAACCTCAGGTTTTTCTCCGCCGGTCACAGTGCCTTCCATTTTTTCCCATTATAGATGATGGCATTAGAAAACATTGGCCCCTGTTTTAGAAAATTATTCTAGTGCTCTATTAATACCTCTAAGCCTTCTCCAAGGGGTTGGCCCAAACCTCCGCCATTATTTGCTCATTTCCTCATCCTGAGTTGTCTGACGGGGGTCAGGGTGGCCAGTCTCAGTCTTCAGATCTTCTCTGAGGATTCACATCTGCAGTGTTCAGAATTTGTCCTGTTTAAAGTCTATTAGGTTAACCAACATTTGTTTCACTCTCCTAAATGGTATAATTTTGGATTATTTTTTACTGTCCTAAAACTCAGACACGTGGATAGGATTCCATTAGCATAGTAGGGCAGAATATTACTAAATGGCTCAGATCAAACATTGTAGTTACACATGATTCTCACAATAGCTTGAAATTGTGGAATGGTCTCAACTTTAGAGCACTTCTTGCTTGCCAACCGACGTTCTCTAAGGAACTGGGATTGGGGCATTGTAATGACAGTTAGTATATGTACTGTAGGTTAATTGTCCATTCAGACAATCAATCTGTGTCAAGGCTTTCTGGATGGTAACCTAAGATGTCGCGTAGTTTGCAGATACTATAATGTTCTTTCCCCATGCCATCTTTTTTTCTGAAGTACACCACTCCCTCCTGGAACTAAATACCCCAACAACATTACATTACCAGCACAATAGTAAGGAAAATCAAACATAATATAAAGATATTTACAATTTATAAGCTTTTTTGCCACCTGGCCAAAGGATTCCAAGCCACCACATGTCCAATAAACACTAATGTGTTAGATATTTGAAGGCATAGATTGATACAGTCTAGGTTCTGAGAGTCATGAAATGAAAAGAGAGCGATAAAAAAGAAAAACAGTCTCATGCGGTGATGAATACCCCAGCGGAGCACATCTCTCACACGTCCAACAGAGAATGGAAATGTAACAGCCAGATTTGTGCTTAATAAAGTTGTCACATCCTATCAGGGCTCACATCTACTACACAACGAGTGGGCCCCCAGTCAAGGCTAGTCATAGGTGATGAAGGGCAGACAACAGTGGACAACACCTTAGAGTGATGGATGATAGGATGGAGCTCTGCCTAACGGATGTGGGGGCTAGATGATATGGGGGACACACACACGTGAACAATACCCAGTGAAGGGTGTTTTTACTCAATATATTAGGAGTGGTAAGCATCTGAGAATTATGACTAAAGTTAATTTTCAGAGACACCACAGTGTTTTCCCGCCTTTGCACCTAAGAACCTTTGCTGGCAGTGACTGCTGGAAAGGTGTGAAAAGTTCATGTCAAAGTGCTTCTGCTTTCAGATAGGTCCTGTCTTCTGCCTTGTTTATTCCCTTAGCCCACACATCCATTTAGGATGCCAACACTTATGGCCTGACTTTTAGGGGATGGTGGTGTGTGTGGAGCTCAAAAACAGCATCACATTAAACCCAAAAAGCCCAGTTTGCACATTAATTTTAGTCTTTCACTAAATAAGATATTTCAAGAATTATTCTTAGCTGTTTTCAGATTTTTGGTTATCCTTACAATGATTCACCTACAGCATCTATACTCCCATTTATCATTCTACAGACACTGTTTGGCAGCGATGTCTATATGTTTTAGTAAGTTATATTCTCTTTACAGTGTGTTGCAAAAATATTATTCTTTTCTGTGGTCTCTGAGCACCAGATGCCCTCCCGCAGTTGCAGGTCTTGTAAACTTCAAAGCATTCTGCTTTTGTTTTATCTGATAGACTAGCAAAAAGTAGAATAAACTTTCTGGAAGCAAAATTGGAGATGGGTTTCAGATTAAAATTAAAAAAATCTGAAGATGCAATCAAGCCCATTTTCCTGACTTCCTAAATAACTTCTTCTACCAATAAAATTATCTGATAGAAAGAATTTGGTTATGCTCCTGTTTATGTTTATCTATTACACAAAATGCTAATAACACCTACAAGTTTTTGGTTGTATAATGACTTTGCGTGAAAAAGTTAAATAAAAGAAACTTCTGCAAGGAACTTGTAAGTGAACAAGCAACATCCAATGGTTTCTCATTATAAAAGCGGAAACACCTGATGCTTCTTGTTTTTATCATCACTCATTCCTAGTTAAGAAGCTGGATTTTCCCCATGTGCAATATCAGAGATCAACGGCCCAGCTGAGATAGAGGGGTTGTAGGTCTAGATCAATTTTTGGTGGCATGTCACGGCATGATAATAGAAATTGTAATGAATTTGTGATGCATCACACAACATATAGAAGTTTATCGACACCCGTTACACAAAAGTCTTACATTTTTTAAATGTGGTTTTTCAAAAAGCTTGACAGTCTATAAGGATGAGGTATGGGGGTATTTTTAACTCAACTTCCATCCTACTCACAGTGTGGGCCCACCTGAATTATTGTGTTTGATTAGAGAACCAAAATCACCAGCAAAGAGCAAAAGTCTGAAAATATTTAAAGTTAAACGCATTTCTTTGTTTCACATTATGGGAAAATAACAGGTAAGATATCAGGAAGACAACTGTGGATATCTCAATTTCTGGTTAAGGGGCAATTTCTTGTTTTTGGTTTGTTGTCTGAGTGCCAAGGAGAATCCCAACTATACAACAATAGCTTTACTTCTTACAAGCAACCTCACAAGCAGGTTTTGGAAGCATATCTCCTTGACTTTATGCAGACATGTTGCCGATAGGAAAATCGTTCTGCTATTATAGATTTGTTTGCACCTTTCTACTCTTTTCCACTCCCCTGCATGTTGATTGGTTGATCCTTTCCGAATGTGTCTCCCCTGCATCATCAGCTTTACCCAACTGCTCACCTGGCTTTATAGACAGCCCTCTGACAGAAAGACAGCGCCAGATTTTATAAAGCTTTTCTTGAGAAAATATCCAGGCATCACTGCCAGACCTTTCTTTTATGACCAACTTCATGTTTTTACAAATGTACTTTTCTTAGGACACTTCAATTATCTTCTGATTTATTGGACATTGGCCCTGCTTCTGGCTCTGGGTCCCTGTCTTTTGCCAAACCCCTTTGTATCAGGAAACCTAAATTGGCCCGTGCATGCCTGACTTACTTTGTGTGCCCTGACTCTTGATTCTCCCTGGACACTTGGATCCTTCTGCCTTGGCTTCGCTCCTGCGGTTCTGACTAAACTTCCGTTCCTCAATCTAGCTTTCAATGTAAGACCAACCTCAGCCTTCTGCTAATCTGCCTGTCAATCTACTGTACAGCTCATTTTTTTAACAATGTTCTCAAGAGCACATTTATTTACTGTTCTTCGTAAAATTCTTATCACCGTCCACCATATATCGCCCCAATAAAGTAAAACAATACTGGAGAGATCTAAACAACCTTAAATGTTCCAACATATGAGAGATTACTAATGAAACCCCCGCAAAGGTAAAATCGCTTCAGTATAATTATCAAATACAAATACTTGCCTAAAACGTTAGAGGTTTAGTGATAGGCCACTATAACTGAACCTTGCACTGTTTAAGGTCAGACAGTGCAAGTAATGTTAATGAAATATGAATCCGTATAATCTGATATGTTAATGCAAATGGATAGGAGTGCTTACTTAAATATCACATTTCCAATTGCAAATAAAGTAATAATAATAACAGAAAATGTGAGGTAACCCTATAAACCAAAACCTCTGGGTGATGTGACTAAACAGCCTTGGATAACATGAGTGTAAGGATGTTGAACAGGAATTGTTGTATAGTACATTATTATAATCGAATATTGTTTCTAGTGTTTTTGTGTGTGCTGCATTCAGATCATGAGCTTAAATTTAAGACCCTCAGAAGTACTGATGTGGAAAAAAATTCTACATTTTTTTTAATATTTAACTATAAGCAGTTGAATGTTAGGGTAGACAGAATTTTTTTTTTTCATTCCCTTTTTTTACTTCATTCCTGGTCATTAACTCCAAATGTACCCTTTAAACTTTAAAGCACCAATTGTAATCCCCACAACTGAGGAGAAAGATCGGTTTAAATTCTTATGAAGTGCTTTTTATAAAACATGAGGAAAGCTTTAATTGACTCACAGCAGAGGTTGTGTGTCGACTGAATGTTGTAGTAGTTACACCAAAACTTATCTGCCTGGTCAATACGTCATTGTCTTCACACTTACTACTTAAATACTTTGAACTGTGATAGAAGGTTTTAGTAAAGTCAGTTATGAAATTATTGCAGAATGTAGTGACTTGTAAAAATTATTATATACACCCTAAATTGTTAATATTTACTAATGTTACATTCAATCTACGAGCTTCACTGTGCAGTGCCTATAAAAACTATTCACCCCTTGGATGTTTTAACCTATTTATTGCTTTCACAGGTAAATCAATATACTTTAGTTAGACCTTTTTTGTTGCCAGTTGTCATTTAAAGTTTGAGTCAGGTGTCACTTTGAGAACATGCCGTGAAATGAGCATCATTTTATGGAACTGCCGTTGACTGCGGCTTATTCCAATGTCACCAAGCCTTTGAGTACCTATATATGTCTAATTAGTGTAACAAGCTGGCCGGTAATCATTTTTACTCTACAACCAGTAGTGCGTTAAATCTGCAACAAGCAAGAAAATTCATTATGCTTACAGTGAAGAGATTAATTCCAACACAATAGCTTCTCGCAGTCTGTAATGGCTCAATGTTTGAAAGAGCTTCTCATAAGAGCCTTCTAATGTCTTCAGTGACAGTTTTGTTCTAATGCATGATGCCCTTTATTTATCATTTAGTACCACGTTATTGTTTTTTTAGTTGTTCAGCTGAATTTTTGTTCTGATAGTCAACAACAACTCTTGTAATCAACTATATTTCAGCCCGGAGAAAGGCTGCTTAAAGTTATTATTGAAAAAGAACAATGGGGCTCTCTGCCCTTGCTCTTTAAACACCGTTGTAAAATAGAGATTAGTTTTGTCCTTTTCCTCACTTGCAAAGTTTCTCTATGATTCTGATTTATTGCATCAGAGACTGACTGGGCAGCTCTTTAGCTGGCATATTTGACAAGAGATATGGCCCGCGTGGAGAACATTGCCATCATCTGCTGCACTCAACGGGTCTGTTCCTTCAATGCCTTGAAAATTACGACGTGCGAGCCTCGGACTGCTAAAACACCATCATTCATTGATTTTAAGAGGTTGTCTCTATCTTTGGTGCACACACTAGAAAATATAGCAGATGCTTGACTGTTCTTTTTGAGATGACGGTGTACATTCACCTGCAGGCTCTAAAGATTTCATTTTAGACAAGTCAAGGAGCAAACACTGTCAGGATTACACCATGATCCTCTTATTAACATGAGATTGCTTCTTCACACTTAATTTATGGAATTCACACTTCAAATCAAATAGAATGATACTTGAGATATTATAACTAATAAGTTGTTTTATATACGTCCCAATTCTGCAACACGGCTCCAAAACGTGAATAAAAAGAGCCGTAACAATGAAAGGATTACAGCTCCGTTTACTTCTGTTCTGGCATAGAGTTCAGTTGAGTTAGAAATGTATTTATGTATAATGAAACCTGCCTTGCTATGCAGAGAATGCATATAGTACTTCTTCAGAAAATTTTTATGATTCAACTAAAACTTCATGACGGGCTTTAAAAAGTGGTCAATTGACACAGTTCATCAATTCACTTGCAAAACCAAGTTACAAACATAAACACCACAGCCTAATACATTTATTACTCTTGGTAAAAATGTGTAAAAGGCCTTGTTGTTACAACTGGGACCAGCTATTACCATATCAAAAGCTCAAATGTAACCTGATGTTGAATAGGAGGTTTCACATAAGCAGAGCAGGACCAAAGAACAAAGAGAGAGTTCAAACTATCTCTTCTCTCTTTAATGGGCAAGGATAATATCCCCTACTCCAGTCTGTTTCTTAACATACAGCCAGCCAGAGATTTGAAAAAGAGCAGCAAAAGCAAAAGAGCTGGATTAGCAATGTTTGCCAACAGCTGATGTCATCCAGGACATGTTATTCTGGAATGTCGTCAATGCTATCCAAAAATTGAGCAGTTTGCATGTAACAACTGTCATGACACTGCCATACAGCTACAGCTCTCAGTCAGAGGCTTTTCTGATTTGTTGCAAAACTGACTGCTCTTGGAGATATTTCTTGCCTAGTGCATCATAATCCAGAGCAACTTTTTGAAGATATTTGGATGATCTGTTCACCAAAAATAATATGTATGAATTAAGTTTATTGTTTTATTGATTTGCATACATATATTGTTGTAATTTACTAATCTTTAACAAAGGCAAAATAACTTTGACGAGTGACATATGATCTGGACTTAAACTTGTATTTTTGGGATTTTTGACCCAATATGCTTTTGACAGCAACAATATATTGGTTCAAAAGAAATGTATAATTAAGAAGCTGATAAACAAAACAAGGATGTGAATTACTAAATCTACCATTGCAATTTGTTCTTGTATCATTGCTTTTTTTTAAATACATTATTGCTTCTCTTAAAACTTGACAATACGAGGCATTGTGATTCATCCTTAAGAAAAAATACCTGGTTGATCATACAAGAACATTTCAGTCATTCTGTTGAAACCAAACTACAGCAGCAACCTACAACTAAAAAAGGAAGTGTGTCAAGAGCTGATCTGTTTGCTCATTGCTATTTAAAGATATGGGAAACTGTGGCCTGAGGTGCATGTATATCCTGTAGACAGTTTTTTTATTCTTTATTTAAGGCTCAAAAACGTTGTAATTTTTCCAAATTTAAACTGTGAATTTTTTTGAACAAAACAAAAACAAAAAACAACTCCCAACATATGATTTTTATTTACAAAAAATGAAAGAATATTAACACGCTTTCACGGGTCGTCGAAAATTCCGGTTCTCTCCAATGTTTCATTAGCTAGAATATGTACGGCAAGCATTAATTAATTGTTTCCTTGATAAATTTCTTCAAACATTTTCCACCAGTAGTTTTATTACATTAACCGTCATGTAGGCTTTTTGTTTTCAATTGTTATATTGATTGAGAAACTTGAGAAGTTTTCAATTATCCAAGCGGACCTGAATGCCTCTTCGGCCGTTAGCTTCCGGGTAAATGTGTCGGAAACATTTCTGGTGTTCAGAAAGGCGGATCCCTCTTTTCCACTTTTGTCTTTCAGAACTTCTGTAGGACATATTTTTCTTTGCCTGTTGATAGTATACTCAGTTTAAAGGTTCGATACATGCTTTTCACGCTGTGAATTTAAGCAGCTCTGTTCTCAGGAAAAGCCCCTCGGTGTTTTTCCACCACGGCGACCGTTATCGCAGCGTTAGCTAGCTAACTTTTTTTTTTTCTGTCTTTTTTTCTACTGCCTAACAAAGAAGGTGTTTTACCCAAGAAAATGGGAGATAAAGAGCTGATATGGGCAATAAAAACCGGTGACTTAGACGAGGTGAAACTCAAACTTAAAACGGTAAGTAGGCCGCTAAGCTGCGGGCAAAGCTAAGCTTTAGTCGAAAGTTAAATAAATGCTTAGTAGATTTGGATGCTAGCTACCTGGCTAGCCAACAGCGGCTGTATTTTGAATATTACACGTAATAACTCTTTTCAGATTAATTTTCTCTCATAACTATAATTTAAATGTAAAGTATATGACTGCTTTTAACATTCTTATGTCGTGGCTAAATGCTATAATGAAAAATGTAACGTTTTTGTTTGTTCTGTCTTTGTTTTTCCAACAACAGATTTTTTTTTACATTTTAAACGATAAAGATCAAGCTTTGATGCAGTCCGTGGTTGGTTAAGCTAGCATGTACAATAGTTAGTCTAAAGCAACCTGTTGGCCAAGCTAGTCAACAATTGTACTGGCTGGAAACTGCCATGCTTACAACTACAAGGTCACTGTTTGCGCTAATCAAATCGTGTTTTTACTGGATATTTCTGTGTTTTCTGGAGATTAACAGGCTGCTAGATGTATTGCTGCGAGCTAGCTGGCTAACCAGCCAGACAGGCCCAAGTCCTGGTGGTGTCTGTAGTTGGTGGGCGGGGATCCCAGCTGTCGCCTGGAGGTCGGGGGGCTTAGCCAACTGAACACTGAGAAGCTGGTTTTAAAAAAAGGGTTAAAGGACAAACCAGATCTACCTGAAGACATATACAGCTGGCTAAAACTTGATTTAGGATTAGGATGGACTGTCTTTTTTTTTTACATGGGTAGTTGATTGTTGTACCAGATCAACCAAAGTAAAAAAATAAGGGTTTCACTTAACAGAGTTTGTGTGGAATCAGTTTGGTTTTACCTTGGACTCCAGAGTAAGAATATTGTATGAGTGTGGGTTTTTTTTCCCTTGTATTTAGATGTTTGTAAATAACGGTATGTGATCCTCGGCCGGCCAAGATACTAATATTTTCCAGCACCAACTGAATGGTTTGAGAATTTTGTGTTGAGGTGGAATTTTTAAGACACAAGGCAGATAGAAGTTCAAGCTTGCTTGATGCTATGGACTATGTCTTCTGTATCGATTTCACTGGGAGTTTGGTTTTTGTTCACAGCCTCCAGTCAAAACAACGTTTATGCATTGTAAGGAAGACAAAGCACGTTTTTTAAAAGACAAAGTGCTGCGGAAGTTAAGACTCTGGTTTTAAAGAAAAACACCACGTTTGTAATCTATTTACATTCCCGCCAAAGGTAGCCAAACCACAATTGATCTGACAGGCTAACCTCTGCTAAAAGAAGCACCTGGTTTTTAAAACCAATCCATGTTAACCCACTTATTTGACAAAAGCTGCTGCCAAACAAATACCCATTATACTTCGTTCAGCAAATTAGTAAGATTACTAATAGGAATAGATACACAAAAGTGTATCTAGGCCTGCAAATAATGATTATTTTAATAATACGTTAATCTCGATTATTTTTACGATTAATTGCTTTTTTTAAATTCTTTTATTTAGCACTTACTTTTCCATATAAGCTGTTAAAAAGACACTTTCATTAAGGAAAAGGAAAAGACAAGAGAATTGTGCCGTTCACTTCAATCTATTTAACACCTGTTTAAAGGAAGAAATTTACCATAACATAAAATATTTGTTAATTTTTAGGCAAAAAATACATACAACCATAGGAGTTTGCAGCATATTAACAAAACTCTCAGCTCTTATTATGCTCTACATTTAAATCCATATTTTATTTGATCTTTATTCTGAATGTTCAGCAGGAGGCTGACTTAGTTGGTCATTATTTTTTTGCAAATATACTAACTGCTGTCACTACCAGCATGTTCAGAACAGGTCTTGTAAGTGTGGGGTGAGCGTCTTGTTTCACATTTATTCATTTATGGTTGCTTGTTTCTCTCTGCACACCTGCAACTCTAAATTAATATTAAAGGAATTCATTAACAGTATTTGGTGCATTTATTTATTTTTTTAATAGCTATCGGTTATTTTGCTGCGCTGACGCTTCCACTCCTGCTTCAGCCCTGATATTTTTCCTACTCAGATGATCACTTAAAGAAGACTTAAGTACATTTTCGCACTCCACCATCTTTCACAGGTCAAATTTATTTATGCCACCTGAGCCATGTGATAACAAAACAAGGCTAACGATTGGCTGATTTCTACTGCTCCACTGGTGGATCACAACATTAGGTAGCTCAGTACTGCCACATATTGACCACAGATAAAACAGATTGTGTTGAGAATAGACCGCTTACGATAAAACGTAATTGTAAAGCATCTAATGACGACTACATAAGCTGTCAACTATTTTAATAATGGACTTTAATCTGTACGTATAACTTGTATAAATGTTTTAGAAAGCTTGGATTCAATTCTATTGACAACACATTTATATTTTTGTATGAACGTCGAGGATAAACATTTTGTTATTTCAGTTCTTTCATAAGTTAAAAACGTATAAATTTAATATTAAAATAAAAATAAACAATCTTCTTGGTCTGTTAAATGATATTATACAATTTACACAATTTTCATTATCTGAAACAATTGATATTAACCAATGTTAACTCTGAGTCTTAATACCACATAGAAATCATGTCTGTTTATAATTTCAACTTTATCTTTATTCTTTATCAATAAAAAAGAACAATTAAACATGATGTCATATTTCAATGGTTTTGTTTCCACTTCATGTTTGTGTGATCAGTCGGTTCATGGAATAAGGAAGTATTCCAGAAGTGTTAACTGGTTTGTCTGCCGGAAGCAAAGTTGACAAGGCTATGTTATAGCAACAGGAAAGCTGGAAAATAAAGGAAGGAAATGGCAACGTTTCTGTTTTACAAACTTTTGTCTAAGCAGGTAAAGTGCCCATTAAAAACAATAAAGCCTCGCTACATCGCTAAAACTATATGGATTGCTCGTGTTTGTATATTTGACCTGAGTTGCATGCTTTCCTCTCCTTCAGCCTGAAGATGTAAATCAGACCCTGGACGGGAGGAAGCCTCTTCACTACGCCGCTGACTTCGGCCAAGTGGAACTGGTGGAGTACTTCATTAGTAAGGGAGCAGATGTCAACGTAAGAGACGCCATCGCTGCATCTGACACTGTTTTTGCATTAATTTGCCTACAGTCTAGGGTTTGCTACAACCACTGGAAATAACTGCTCTCTACTGCTTCCTTTTCCGCTCGCTGCTTATAATTAAGACGGTTGACTTTTATAAGGTCCATGATACCAGCGGTTGGTGTAAACATAAACAACTGCTATGTTTTTCATCTGTTCTGTTATCACAAAAAATGCAAGAAGCTACATCTCTGATTGAGGTTGCCACGTTTTCACAACAATGTTGAGGAGTGACAATAATTTTGTGCGACACTACAAAGCTTTTTGTGTTTTTCGGATTCTAAGGAACAATCTTTACCTTGTTTTGTCTCCGCAGGCTGAAGACAAGCACGGCTTTACTCCGCTTATCTCTGCCTGTTATGAGGGTCACCTCCCATGTGTCCAGATGCTGATACAGAAGGTTTGTAGCTTTGCAAAGGTTTCCTCAATCTGAAGAATCCCATAGCTGACGGAGAGCTAAGATTCTGTGCTTTAACTGTCAATACTTGATATATCGGGTATATACGGTAATTTGGAACAGTAATGGGGAAAATAGTAATCGATAACCAGATCAAACTTTCAGTTTTGGCCCATGTTCAAATTACAGTCGCCTGACCTCAACCGTAACATTCCGACCTAATGCTAGGCGCTTCAAAATCGGTGCCCAATATAGCGCCGCCATCTAGTCACGGGAAATTAATTTAAATGATCGAACAAGTGGCTGCAATTTCTCAGTCATTGCACCTGAATGTGTTGACTCAATAGACAACCAAAAAAAAAGGACACATTTCCTGCTCGCTGGGTTTTTAAGGAGAGCCTGAATGCACATGACTCTTAATAATTATTTTTAAATTAAAAGGAACTTGGCTTGGTAAACTAAACAGGATTCATACGTGGGATCTGTTGCATGAAGATTACAGCAGCTTGTAAACATATATTAATCACAGAACCTTGTTGTTTTAACATTAAAGCTGAGCTATTAGCACAAGTTCTGCTACGTTGTGCGTCAGGATCCCACACTGTAAACCTTTCTGCATGATGTCATGTAGAAAGCTGTACTCTGAGGCTGCTCTGTATTGTGTATAGATGAGAGACGTGATGAGATCCACACCGAGCAAGTAAACAACTGCCTTTTTCAGACAGGATAAAGATGGCTTCCAAACTCTGCGGCTTTATGGAATCAAACTAATAAAATGTTAAATTATTAATGAGGGTATTTTGTCTTTAAGTTCTTCTAAATCAACAGCATTCAAACTTTATGAGCATTAATAAATGATGCTATGAACACATTTCTTAGAAATGTTCTTTACCGGTAGGTCAGTGAAATAGGTATTACGTTTTTATGAAAATGGTCTTAAAATTACTTAATTTGACTTTCAAAAAAACCTGTAGGAGCCCTGCTTGTAGTCCATACATGTTTCGTCATTGGACTTTTTATTTTAGCTTCAAGCTCACAGTCATTTGCTGACCGTGTGTTTTTCTCTAGTGACCAGCATTGTTTCCATCAACAGGTATTATCATCCAGGTGCAGCTAAAAGGTAAACTGTCACCGCAGATACCAGGTCTTAATACAGCCGCACTCCCCACCCTTAAAAACTTCTTGCCGTCTCAACCAGAGATTAATAGATCGGACACAGAGCAGCAACAGCAGTAATGCGACTCTGGGACACAGTGAATAAAAACCGAGCCGACTGAGAATACTGGATTATGACTGCGGGCTAGGCAGACAGAAATTGCTGGGTTTCCCAGTGCATCATGGGAGTTGACACCTGCCCCCTAACTGTACGGCTCGCCCCTGTCGGTGATGAATTATGAAATGGGCTTCTCATTCAAAATGTGCTTCACCCGTAAGATGTTGGTCATAAATATGGAAACCAGTTTCCAGGGGCCAGCCAGATAAACGCGAGCCTGCAACGAAAGGCCAAGCAGAGAATCATGTTTACACTGACATCCACATCCTGTTCTAATATGGGGCACCATGAGCATCACTAGAAAGTAGAACTAAAGTTTTAGTATGTCTGTTTAGTTCCTCCATCTTGGCTTGGAGTACATTTTGGTGCCGGCCCTTTAAGCATAAAGCACAACTGAATTAGGATTTGCAGTTCGTACAAAATGAGTTTGAACAGTTTGCATTTCTGCTTTTGTTTTTTCATTTTTTTTTGTTATTGAATTACTAACAAGAACGTTTTTGGTGCAGCTTTAAATTTTACACAGTAAATAAATCTTTGGAGTTCAATAATTGACTTCCAAACAGAGCAGATATTGATCACTCACTTCTTCTTTTTTGCTAGGTTTCGAGAAAAGATCGATACTTTAGAGTATGGGCCACATCTTAAGTACCCTCTGACTGACCAATAATCAAAGACATACACAGGAGACCGTTCAATTCTATTCAGTAGGGGCTTAATGAAAACTTAATGGACGCTTAGGCAGGTCAGGGGTGTCGGGTTTCTGACACCGAGAGGTTTTATGTGGCTCTCTAATCCCGAATGATGATGAACCTCTTGGGTCTGGCTGCAGAGTCCCCGGGAGTCTGTCCTCATCCGTCTGGCTTGGTCTTGCTTGGCCACCGGGTTTTTTTCTTTTTGATGAGCGGATAATGCTCGGGTGGCGAAGGATCGTTATTCAAGTCGAGAAAAGCTCATTAGCGGGAGTGGTGTTAGGAGCGTGCAGCCAAGCCGAGCTGGATCGCGGCTTGGGGAGGGTACGCTGGATTTTGAGCAGCTGTGACTGGAGACTGAGCTGCAGTGTCTGAACACAAATGTCAGTGAATTGCATTGAGTTTTCGTATTTGAATAATCAACAAAAACTGATGCATAAACACACTTGGGAGACTTTCTTTTTTTTTTGCCACTTCATCTTTCCAGTATTAAGCCAAGTTAGATTGGAGCATCATTCAGTCTGAGCATCAATCTTAAAAGTTTTGCAATGGTATCATTAAGCTCCTTGATAGGTACAATCGCATGAGAAGCAACATTGCTCCTAGCTTTTTTCTGCCTCCCAGTTCCTTTAGAGTATTTTAAACATTTTTTACAAAAACAAGTTAAATTTTTCTGCAAATAATTTTGGGCCTGGGTTTCGCCTAAACCTTTCTAGGAACTTAAAAAAAATATATATATTTGTCTTAAGTCTGTTTTTATTTTAAAATTCAGAGCTAAAGAGGCTAAATATAAATCCTCTCCCCAGTTTTTAGCATTTAAATCGTCATGTGTGGCACATGCTGATCTGGTTGCTGCTGCTTTCTATTAGGATATTTGTGGCAGCCAGTTGCTTATATTACGTTTTTTGAAATATCCTGGTGTAACCGAGATATGCAGCTTCGGGGGTGGTGGGTTTCCTCAGCTTGTTAGCACCCTAGCAGGAAAGAATTGATTGTGGAAGGGCTAAAGTCGAGCAATGCTGCTGCAGCCGTCCAGCTAAACGAGGTCCAAGTTTGTTCCTAGGTTTTCATTTTGAACCAGCTACTAATGCCCAAAGCTGGATAGACAACAGGGAAATGTAGCTTGTTGTTTTTTTTTAATGTCCTCCCCTTAAGTCACTCAGCAGAGCGTGCGTTGATCGGTCACCATATGGCTCTTATGAAGTCGCAATTGGTTGCGTTCACCGACACCAAGACAGCCTTATCGTCGTTTACATTGGCTAACGAGAGTCTGATAAGGCGGCAGCCGATACCAGGGGAGGACGCAACCATTATGTACTGGAAGCCTTTAGTTCCCACTCGGTTCCTATATATTTTTTCTTTATTTCTTTTGACGTAATTATGAGCTCTGAAATCTCTTACAGGTTTGAGAAAAACCTATTGGAAACCTCAGCGGTTCTAATTGGTTCATCTTTTTTTTTTAAAGGCAACCTAAAATATGTAGTTTGTAGTTCTTCACTTATCAGAGGGTAGAATTGCCCAACTTGTTTTGGTTGCATTTACTGTCGCTGGTGCTGTTCTCTAAACATTTAGGACGCTACTTTTATCCAAGTCATTCTGAAGGTTAGGTTGTCTCTCTCTATACTGTTGATACAACAATATTAGGTTACAGTCAACAGGTTATTAAAGCATTCGTACAGTGTTTAGCTCACACCCCTTTTAGAGCTAATATTTCTAAAAGGTTTCAATAATTCACTGATATTTCTCTCTAAATTAAACCATCTACAGTTAAATTGTCAGCTCCAGTAAGTGTGAACATATTTTATAGCATAAACTCTCACCAACTGCAAATCGGTGAGCGATCAGTGGACGGATCTCACACGAGCGTTCAATGTTTGAGATAACCCAGCAGCTACTACTTCTTCTCTGTTTTTTAATGTAAAATAAATTAAATTCCGTAACTGCCTCATTAATCAAGCAAGAAAAAAAATGAAGATGTGGCGACAGCAGAGTCTCGTAGGACAGTTCCCCCCCCCCCATAAATGCTAAGGACATCGTTGTCTCTGATCGGATTAGTTTTGTGGCGCTTTGATCACCTAACCCCAGAGTCAGCTTGGATCGGATGGCTTCCTTTTTTTTTTATTAAGTCACCTTGAATAATTTTGAGGAAAAGTGTTAACAGTTTATTAAATTAAATACAAAACTTTACTTCTAACTTGAGCGCTGAAAGGTTTTTGTCACGTCGTGAATTGACAGAACTCGCTTTTTTTACGCCGTCTTTCATTTCTTCACCAATTAGAGATGCAGATCTGACAGCGGGGCCGGCGCAGCTATATCTCTCCTCGCTCTGGATGCGCTCTGTTGCGTCTGAAACTGGGGAATTTGCTCGAACCGCGTCCCGTTAGCCGATGTCGCTGCGCTTGCTCCTCCACACAACAATGAACTCCGTCTGCTTGCCACTCTGTAAGCTCGTGTGTTAAGAGGGCGACAGTGGCGCGCTCCTCCCGACGTCACCCGTTACATCCGTTGTCACCGCGTGTCTGATCAGCTGTCTGGTTCCCCATGCGTTACCGTTTGAGGGTTTTATTTTTATGTTTTTGGTTCTCTGAATGATCGCGTCGCCACTCTGCTGCTTTCAGGGGGGTTCTGTTATCGCCTCCTGCTAAACCTCTCTCCGTTTTGCGTGTCGTGTTTTGGGTTAAAACAGACCGACAGGCAAGTCCTTGGTAATCTAGTCAGAGAAGAACAAAAGTGAGGACTTGTTTGTGTTGCCGTGGTAAAGTAGCGACGTCATCTAGAAAAAGCCCCGGGCCGTTGGCCCCAGATCTGAAGGCGGCGGCCAAGCTCCACTAAGCGCAGTTTTCAATACTTGTGTCCCCCCTTCACCTCTGCAGGGAGCCGACAAAAACCGGAAAGGAGCGAACGGCGTCGCCGCCTTGGAAGCTGCCGAGAGCGCTGACATAAAGGCCCTGCTGCAGTGAGACGCCGCGGGAACGGTGGCGGGTGGACAGGTGGATGAACCGGCTGACAGATGGACGCAGTGCTCCCCCCCGACAGAAGACGGCCTCGCCCCATTTAGTCCGATCAACATCTCTTAACACTGCTTTGGTCTGTTTGTTGGATGTTCATTTTGTCTGTCTGTTTTTTTTTTTGTTAGTTTTTTTACTTTTCGCTAAATTTCTAGGAGGATATTTTCTCTTGTTTCGGCCTCTCTGTTAGCAAAAAGACACATTAAAAATCCTCCCTTGGGGACCAAATACTGGGGGAGTTCATTATCACTTAAATACTCTTTCTGCTGTCTTTTAAAACAAAATTCAAACCCTAACGAATCAGTGGCGCGTTCATTCTTCCAGTTTTCCTGCGTTAGGCCAGCGTGTGAACTTATGAACAGTAACTGCACTGTGATAACGAAGACGAGTTCAAATCTGACGTTAAACAAACAAAATATGTAACTTGTTCCTTAATTTTCTAAACTATCACATAAAATTTTTTTCAAATGTTTGATAATAGAAATCAAGCTTACATTTTTTTTTTCTGTTTGTTTAGGCCTAACACTCGCATATCAAATGCAAATAATGAGATGAGATCTGTAGTTTTTCTTTTTTGACCAATCGCCATGCTGGGTAACTACAAAGACTTGAATGTTGCAGTTTTAAAATCTGTTGCTAAATAACCTTGAAAACTTGCTAACAGCACATAAGAAAATAACTTGTTCCTCCCTCTTGAGTGAGTTTCAGAGTGAAAAGTTCCCTCTTAATTGCAACATCTTTCCTCGATCACTAACTGGACTCCAGGTGCTGGGATTGACGGATAAACAGGGGGGGCGGTTGGAGTTGAAACTGTTTATTTTTCTCCTCGACTTGGATTTGCTTTTTCGCTGCATGTCAAAACTGCCTCCGCTTTTATGCTATCAAACGGTTGCTGTCTTCTTGATTCCTTTAAATGAATTGCTAAGTATGTACTGAACTAAGAGATGCTCTCGCTGACTTTGTTGTGACAAGAAGTCTGTAAAAAAACAAAAACCAATAAAAAAACTACATAAACTATTTTGTTTTTACTGCTTTTCTTTATTTACAAAGACGGTTATACCAACGACGACTACTGCTTTGATAGGATTTGTACACTCTGCAGCAACTGTGAGCCTCAGGTCCTTGATGAATAAGCTGGCTTTTTTCAAACCCTGGAAAGTTGACTGGAGGGAAAACATTTACTGAAATGGATCATTGCAATTTTCATAGGATTCCTAAGTAAGGCTCGTTGAAAATTATCCAAGTTGCTTGAGGTTTCTACTTTCTTTTTTTGGGAACAATCTAAACTAAAATTGAACTCATCCAAATGTCTTCTGAGTTGTCTTAGATGGTGATGCTGTGTTCAGCAACGATGTCTGGTAGCAGTCAGTTCTGCGGCAAAGGCCTAATAATCCTCTGACTGAACACTCGCTGACGTTCAGACAGTATGTAAGCTTTTTAAAAGCTAATTCGCTTTAGAAAATATGTTGTTGCCATGATTATGTGAAACAAAGATTAAGTTCGTTTAGGCAATCACATCAGAAATACCCCTAAATCTAATCCATCTGTCACCCCCGATGACTTCTCAGGTGATGACGGGTCATGTTGAGGTAATACTGTAAGAATATTATCTCGTGTTTGAGGACACGTCCTGACAAAAAGCATTCAGCTCAATTAATACCTTAAAGAGAACTACGCTTTAACAAATCTGATCGTAAATGGAAGTGTCGTAAAAATGAGAAAAAAAACAAACCAAAGCTTTTCTGCATGGTTGGACTTGGCGTGTTTTCATAATGCTCCACAGGATCTCTCAGGGTTTAGGACAGGCCAGTTTTATAGCTAATCAAGGTGACGATTAAAGCCACACATCGGGTCTTTAGGCAATGTTGGCAGGGTGATATATCCTACAAAGACCAAAGAGCAGCGATACGAGCAGGAAGTTCAAATGATCTCTTCCATTGACCGTAATAAGCAGGGATGCTGTCCTTGTCCATCTTTGTAAACATATTACCATACAGGCATTTAAAGAGGATCGCCAAAAGAAACTGAGATGGACTAGCAGTGTTTGCTAACAACCATCTAAGTAACCCCGGGACTTCTTGCTTTAGAATATCATCTCCCCTGCCCAGATCTCGAGCTGTTAGCTTGTAAGGTCTCTAATAAGACTGTCATAGCAACAGCTTTCAGTTGGAGGCCTCGTACGATTCACTGCAAGACGGACGGCCACTGGAAATCCATCGCTGTTCTTGGAAGATACTTGGATAATTTTGAGTTGTGACAATGTTTTATTTTCCCTCATTCATAGATGTAAAAACAAAACAAACTGCCTGAACGTGTTGTATTGCTTCACGCACACATCCCAGGGATTCAAGCAGGGTTTCAAACTCCTTCATTCCAGAGCGCCGCCTGTCCTCATGCAGTGAGATGCTGATGAACAATCTTCCGAGGGGATCCGCAGGGATTAGGCAAATCAATACGAGCATGCAACAGAGCTTTTAGAGTGCGGCGAAGAGGTCGCGTCAGGTAATGTCGAACGAGCAAGTTCCAGTGAAACAAGGCGGGCCTCGAGATGAGGCAGCATCTCTCACCATCTTAGTACTGCTTATTTAAACGACCCTCAAAATACCCAACTGCGTCTTTGGTTGCAGGTTCCATTGTTGCTTAGGAAACTTGAGTCCGTTTTCACCCTCTTTGTCTGTTTTGAACCAGCAAGATAACCTTGAGGGCTGCGGAATGGGGCCTGGGCTAGAGACTGACAACAAGTAAGACATGAATAGCATCATTCTTTTGTTTATTCTGCTAAACTGCTTCGTTGATCCTCGCACTAACCCTGCTCGAGATCATTAAGCTTGGCATCATCGTTTCACACTTGTGAAAGTGGGCACACACTAAGCAGATCAGGCGCTTCGTCTCTGACAAGCATTACAGAAAAGAAAGAAAAAAAAAAGCTTGACGGAAGATTCATCAACATTTGTGAAAGTTAAACCGAGCTCTGCCCCCCACCTCCGGTTTTTAATCACATCGGCAACAAATCGCCCCCCCCCAAATATGTTTTCCCCGCTGCAAATCGCCGTCGAGCTGTTGTTTTCATTCAAAAAGAATTAATGATAAACGTCAGCTCAAATGCTTCGAAATATACTCTCCGGCCAAAACCCTGAAATGTTTACAGTAATTACCATATGCGAGATAATTGGCATGCGTGCGCCCTCACACGTGTGTGTACACGCCGAGCGGGTTTACGCAGAGCCAGCGTTGTGATCAACCCTTTCAGAAATGCTGCTTAATGAAGTAGCAAATCCAAACCATTTGCATAATTAATACAGACTCCAAATTGCCTTCCGGGCATCTCTGGCTGTCTCTCGCTCTAAAGCGATTGTTCAACTTACGCGTTGCCTCGCTTTCTGACTGATTTCAACGCAACTCTTCATCTGTACCCCCCCTCCTCCCAAATTTAGTGAAGGAGATGTGAAGGGAGGCAAAAATGTTGAAGTTGACCCGTCTGAACTGAAAATCCCTCAGCAACTTTGGATTCTGTGGTGAACCTGCCTGAGGCAAGTGACAAAACAAGAGAACCTCAAAGGAGAAAACAACATCTAATAAAGGTATTCAAATATAATTCCATGGAGTCTGCAGGAGGTTAGAGGAAAGTTACACAGAGTTTCCATGGTTTCTTCCTACTCTTTGCAACTATTCATGTTATATGCATACATCTTACATATTACTTAAGCAAAGGTATCCAATCACCTCTCGAAATCGTTGAATTCATATCTTCCATGGCCCCAGGTCTGTTACATACAGAAGGCATGCAGGCTGCTCGTGCAAACGGTCGTGAAAGAATGGGGTTCTCTCAGGAGAAATCAATTGTGGTACTGTGATGGGATACATAGAGAGCTTAACGGAACAAGGCTTCCATGCCAAGATGTTTGTATCTAAGCATTACTGATGGCCGATCAATGTGTCGGATGTAGTGTTTGCTAAACAAAGAGCCACTGGACTCCTGGAGGGACAAGTCATGTTTCTTTTTCGTTTGGCAGGAGTTAGACGATTCCCTCAGTTCCAGGAGAAGAGGTTGTGGACAAATCCGTGCTTAACATGTTTTTTCCCGTCCTGTTATGAGATTGGGCACCAATCCGCACAAAAATGGGTCCATAAAAGTATGCAACGGCATTTCTGGTGTTGAAGAACTAACCTGGCCTATTGAATTTCCAAATATTTGATATTTCAAATGAATCCGACTGAAGACTGTGTAACAGGCCTTGAGGCCCAGCATCAATGTTTGACCTCATAAAGCGGTTTCTTTAAACCAAAGGTTGAGTATTTCCAAACACACTCCTGACCTTTGAGGAAAGCCTTCTAAGGAGGGTTGAAGCTGTTGTATATGCATACTGATGCATAATATGACTAAACAACAATGATACCTAATGCAATATACTGGGACATTTCAAATATTATATTATGTGGTTATTGTACTTTTGACAAGTTTTAGGTTTACAAATATTTCTGCAGCCCCAAGTTGTGCTCTTTAATCTCAAAACATTGTTTTTCCAAAGGGAGTAATGACGTGACAGTCGCAGAAAACTCTTTGAAACGGATTTTTGCGATTTACGAAGCAGGCTAACCTGAATCCCATCACATCAAACTTTAATCTTAATTTTAAGTTCAAGGAGTGTGAATCATTTTTCCATGAAATGTTCTTGTGTATGTGTCGTATTTAATCACGGATATTATCAGGGTCGCTTTTAATCAATACAATTCCAAAGTTCTATTCTCAAGTTATGATTGAATGTGGAGATTTCCGTCTAAGCAGTTGCTAAAGCGTATGCAGATAGCAGGTCCATTTACGAAATGAAGAACAAGAGACGTCTTCAAATTAAAGATAATCTCGCATCAAGTCTTCTCTTGCCAGTCCGCTGTCAAATGAAGCGAGTCCCTAACCTTCTCTGGATCTCTGTCTCTTAGTAAAAGTAACAGAAAAGAGGGTGAGCACAGGGTGAGCTGGAGATTTACATAATTAGTGTCTTCAGAGTCCACAGAATAGATATAGAGGACAGCTGCAGACATTTAAAAGCAGTCGTATTGTGACATTTATTTAATGGAGATCAATTAAATCTAATTTCAGTTTCTAGGATTTTTTTTACATACATGTAGGGGCAAACATTCCCTTTCAAGCCCACTAAGTAGAAACAATTTGCACCTGCTTTTGCATCAGGTCTTAACAACAAAGACAGCAGTTTTAGTGAAGTTATGAAAGAAAGAGAGACTAAATAAAAATATACTCAGATAGGTAAATTTTTCATTTAAAAGCATGATTTTAAACTAAGCTGTCCTCATAGCTGACATTGACTCCCTAATTAACACACCTGCCTCTCATTGCAGCAGTTACTCCTCCCTACTACATAAGCACCTGATTCACCCCCCCCCCCCCCCCCC